>JANZLQ010000040.1:10008878-10020823 GCA_026212715.1 Elanus axillaris
GAGCACAGCGCCTGAACCCCCAGTGCCCCCCCCCCCCCCCCCCCCCGCTGCCTGTGCAAGCAGGGGGTGGGAGGCAGCGCTGCTTTTCCTTGCAAGCTTCCTGACTGAACTAGGAACAAGCGCACACTGACAGATCACAGGGCTTTGTTTGGGCTTGTAATTTTATGGCTGGTGTAACTCAAATTAAGCTGACTGCCAACTAATGCAAGCCAATTCCCATCAGGGTAAATATGAGGTGTAGACAGGTACAAAGCAGTGCCCCCCTCCCCGCAGCTACACCCTAAGGTAAATCATGAAACACTATGGAGAGTCCAGGCTATTGGTCCTAATCATGTTATCTAGACTGCTCTGCACTAGACAGTTTCTTTCACTGCATTCTTCACCCCCACTCTAGGATTACTCAGTCCTGCTTAAATTCTTTTACTCATTTTAAATCACAAGCTCTAGTTTAGGGAGATCCTGAAGGAAACCCACTGAGCAGAAGTCAAGATAACTCAGGGCCAACAGTGAGAAGACTCAGGAGACGTCTTCCTGGCATAGCAACCTCCCAAGTTAGCCTATGCAACATGAAGGACAAATATCCTATAGACTACGACAGGCACAGATAATTGCTCCCAAGTGAGCTAGGCAGCACTTAGCACTTTGCCACCTGTCTTTACCTACACAGGCCCAGTTTTCTTGAAGCAAGAGGGCTTAATAGTTCTTTCTGGGTCACTGGTTCTGCTCATAGCACGTGTTGAGCAATATAGTCTCTTCAGGTCTCATACACAACAAAAGACAACATAAAACAGGTACCACGGTGACCAGCAGACAGAGGCTTGTGATCTCTTGGATGCCTAAGTGAAACTTCAGAACACACAACCAAATAGTGTATTTTCTTCTACTAAGTGAAGGTATCAGTCCAAATAATACTTCAGGGTCTAACAGGTATCAAATGAATTGCATGTAATCCTTCTCCCATGGTATTAAATGACAAGAAAGAATATCTTTTTCAGTGTCTTGTCTTTTGTTGCCTTCACAAACAAATCTAGTGTATACTGAAGTATGTCTAACAGAGGGATATAAACACAAGGCAGCTTGAAATTTGAGGATTCAAGACAGAGATCACTAGGGAAAAACCCAGATTTTCTCAAGGCACTTGATTGGCTCATAAATTTTGCTTTCCATTCACTAAAGCTTTCAGGAAAGAGAAAGAGAGGATAAAGGCTGTAATTGATGGTACAATGCCCACAAGCCTCAACAGATGTGATCCCTCGTAATGAAGCATGTGGGCCTAATTTGGCATTACTCACTACCAGGAGGATCTTATGCAGGGTATCTTTCTAAATCTATGTTTGGTTGGCACCTGTGCCTTGTTGAAACTGGCATAGCACCTTCTGAGTGGGCTTAATGCCATTCTAGCAGATGGGCATGAGAGCATATAGGATGCCAGAGATCTAGTATCACATTTGCAACAAACTTAAAGTAGCAGGGTCTGAGATCTCATCACAGGACAGCTGAGGTGGGAAGACACCTCTGGAGATCAGCCAGTTCCACCCCGTGTTCAGAACAGGGTCAGCTAGAGCCAACTGTGTCCCATTGGATTTTGAATATCTCCAAGGATGAAGACTCCATAGCCTCCCTGAGCAATCTGTTCTGTGTCTGACCACCCTCACAGTAAAAAAGTTTTTTCTTATGCTTAAATGGAATTTCCTGTATTTCAGTTTGTGCCCATTGCCTCTTGGCCTGTCACTGGGCATGACTGAGAAGAGTCTGGTTCCATCTTCTTTACTTCCCCATCAGGTATTCTTAGAGACTGATAAGGTCCTCCCAAGCTTCCTCTTCTCCAGGCTGAAGTCCCACCACTCTCAGTCTCTCCTCCTATGACATATGCTCCAATCCCTTAATCATTTTCATGGGCCTTTGCTGGACTCTCTCTGATAACTCCATGTCCTGTACTGGGGAGCCCAGACCTGGACATGGCACACCAGATGTGGCCTCACCAGTGCTGATGGGAAGATCACCTCCCTTGAGCTGCTGGCATTGCTCTTCCTTGTGCAGTCCAGCAGGCTGTTAGCCCTCTTTGCCACAAGGGCATCTTTCTGGGTCACCCCAGAGTAATGAACGCAAAATGCACACCTACACCATTTAAGCCTAAAATAACTCTGAAGATCTAAAAGCATCCTCTGTGCTTGGGAGATCATGGTCCTACTGGGAGGGGAGTTGATCAGGGAAAGGAGGGTGAGCCAGGGAGACATTACACCTAACGCAATCCCCAGAAGGATATCCTAAAAAGTGAAAGGAGACACTAGAACTTAGCCTGCTTCCCAGCTAAATATATTTCATATGAAAGCCATGAACAACACCTCAAACTGGAAAAAAATTATAACTGGAACATTTCTAAACAGTAGAACTGCAACCTATGGATCAGACATCAAAGACAAAAATAACTCAGCTGATGCCAATTGACAACAGCTGACAACTAGGTCCAGTACTTTGAAATAGCCTAATGCTTTCCTGTGGCCCTTCAGACCATTAACTGATTAGTTGTCAGGTGTGATGGAATCTCCCTGTAGTGCCCATAAAAGCAATTTAGTCCATTGGGAAAAGAAATACAAGATATGAGCTAAATCCAATTTTGGGGGTAAGATTTTACAACTGAATTAATACTTTATAGTACTTTACAGTAGATTTACTTTTTCTTTTTTTTTTTAAGTGAAAACAGGACTCCTCATTTTATTTTAAGACTCAGAACCTATGGGGAGAATTTTCATTCCATATACACATTTCTATCAACTGACAATAACTTCACCATGTTAAGTAGAGTGATGCAAAATGTGGACCTAGTCCTCAACCTCATATACTACTGCTCAACTTCATGAATATGTGAATAGAGAGCACTAGGTTTTACTCTTCTTCCTTTGTGTCAGTGTTTGCTTTTGTTGCAGTGCAAGCACCTGCTGTTTTGCTTTGTTGGGGTTTGTTTTGTTTTGTTTTGGGTTTGTTTTTTGGTTTTTGTTTTTTTTTAACTAGTCCTTGCTGCAGAGGATGCTCCACTGATTGAAATTCATCACCTGAAAGAGGAAATAATGCATCCTGGATGACAAAATGGTGTATGAATGGTATTCTAATAAAACATTGCAGCAAACTCACAAATCACAGAAACTGCATAGATTGAAGTGACCCTGTATTTTGAAGTGTATGCATAGTGATTTGCATGATAGCCATTGTGTTAAGGTTGAAAACATTATTAACATATTTTCTTTAAACCTAACAGACCAATTTATTCTAACTGGCACTAATAAAATGTATCATTAGCAAACAGGGGTCAGTGGAAACCACGGTAGAGAGAACATGCAGAAGATTAACAGATAGTTCAAGAAAAAGGATTAAATCTGCTTCAAGCTGGCACTGTACAAGTGGCTCATCAGAACATTATTCTAACAAATGTAATCTACAATATACCAAAAGTATAGTAATCTATTATGCTCAGTATTAAAGCAAAATAGTACTTAAGGAAAGTGATGCAGAACAAAATTATATTAGCTTCTTGGATCATTTTAAATGATACCAAATTTAAAGTATAATATTTATATGCTCATCTTCTTATGTTCTAAAAATATTCTTATACCGATTAAACTTGCAAATTTTAAATCTGTGATTTGCTAGAATTTTTTTATTCAAGACTCCAATTATTACTACTTATTTCCAGCATGATAAGCTAATTTTGCTGCCTTTGCCTTTATGTCTTTAGTTATTTGTCTTTAAAACTAACCTACAATGTTATAATGCCAGGAAGATAGAGGTTGTAGTGCAGTTTAGGCTTGGCCTTTCCTGTTGGATCCACGTCTTGCAGAACTTTCAAGTGGTTTTCAAGACTATGATTGTGCCATAAAGAAAAATATAAACCATTTCCCAACTAAACACGCACACACAAAATCACACAACATGGAGATAAAATCAAAGGGAAAATAAAGTTGAATATTCTGCAAGAAGTCCTGGAACAGCTTGGGACTTGAACCCAAGTTTGTTATGTCTCAACACACAGCATCATTTCTTCCTCTGGACCACCATCAACACCCCTACCCATCTTCCCATTTAACTTCAGTTTTCACATTGCAAAACACAAATATTCTAAGCTGTTGTGATTTCTAACCTTATACAAACATTTAAAACTATTTCATGTAAAGAAACCCAAACTGTCTCCAAGGATAACATCCAAAGATATTATCACCTTTAATTTTATCAAATGAAGGGTTTTGTGTGGAGTACCCAGGAGGAAGCAAAGTTCTCATAGATGGTATACTGAATAAATGAACATTCAAGCACAATAAAGAACATTGAATGAGCCAGATTTCCCTGTACAGGTGCAGAAGTAAAAAGTTAGAGGCTATTTTTCTCTCTCTCTCTAGCTCAAGTGCATTTATTCCATTCTTGCACACTGGTGGACTTTCTGTGTATTAATATTTCCTACTGAACACCGTCCTTAAGAGGATTTGGTTTAAATACCCCAAACCATAAGATTGCATTTCACACTTGTAAGGAAACAAATACAATGAAAACAGAATATGTAAGAGCTATAAGGCATCAGCAATCTACAAAATGTACTATAAACCCAGAGAGACAGCAGAATTTTTAAAATCGCAGATCTCCATTAGGATAATCAATTTAAAGTCAATGATAATTGTACAAAATATGGTAATTTTAGTCTCTAACTGTGTGCTTTAAGCACCCTTTCAAATGCTATGAAATGAAGAGAAAGTCAGTGAATTAAATCTACTGCGAGAAAAATGTCTGCTCTTACAATACTTGGCAAAAATCTGGTACAGGATGAAAGCATGTTAGACTTCATTTCAGCGTGGATAAGGCAGAGGTAATGCTGTTTGGCAGATGAAAGTGTTTTGAAGAATTGGCAAGGTCTAAGAGTACTCCCTTGGCTGAGAGCATCTGCTAACCCATGGTGAAAGAACTTTATAATCTCAGCGTTTCACTCTTCCTTGCTTCTGGGCTTCAGGTAGCAAAAAGAATCAATCAAACACTGCTATACGTTTGTCTAATCAACAGGTTATATCTTCACCCCTCAGGGTCAATCTCTGTCCAGTTTACCTGTTGCCATTTTTGCCTCTAACTGGACTTCTAATTCTTGGCTATGGTTCAGTCCTACGGATAGACTTTGGCAAGAGCTGGCCAGTGCCGCTCCCTGGGAGCAAGGCAGCCCACTGAACACAAAGCTACACCTGCGTTCCCTCCTCCCCAACCCTGCACCCAACAAAGTAACATTTGCACCGCTGTTCACAACCAACAAACAAAAAGCAGCAGGAGCACAAAAAAACTAAGCAGCTGTTTAGCGTTGGATCGCTTTGTTTGAAGTTCACACCCAGCCGCACACAGGCCTGCGGTGGGATGCTCTGGTGTCTGGGGGAGCCTGCTTCCCTTCTCTCTCCCAAGTGCTGTTTTTCTCTTCTCAGCCTTCCTCTCACTGACCAGTCGACCTGCTGTTTCCATTTCTGAGAAGGGCCTGGACATGAATGTTTAGATTTTTTCAGGTCCACGCCTTTGAGGAGTAAGTGCTCACCTTCACCCGCTCCCACTGGGCCTCTCACACTCTCAACACACAATGCAGACTGTGCAAAGGATACCACACCATAGCAAGTACTTAATAAAAAAATATATATATTAGGTGAAGTATGCATGCCTCAAATAATTTTGACCTAGAGAGAAGCTGCTTTTATTAAGTTGCCACATCTATTACCAAGGAGAAAGAGTCAAGTAGGCTATAGTATTCTATGGGTTTCTTTTTACAAGCTTTGCTCTTAAAGGGGAACTTTTGAAACATTGTTCTCTCTCATCAAAGAAGATGAGAAAGAATAGGACTAAGGTGAGGAGAAGGATTTCTTTGAATAGGGAAGATATAATTACACATTTTCCATGACACATGCTGGAAAATGTAATATTGGATAATGCAAGTAACCTCAAATTTTTCATTGTATTTTAATAGACAGCTCTCTTTTAAGATTTTTATATTATATACAGTATATAGTTATATGTATAGACACTTCTCTCACATAAAAAAAAAAATCAAAAAGGAATCAAACAAGAATAAAATCTTCTTCCCTAACCACTAAGGAAGCATGACAAAGAAGGCCAATATCAGATTAGCTACAAATTTTCCATCTCATTGTTTCCTGAAAAATAAAATTTTATAATGAACATACTCCATACAAGCTGTGCAGAGCAAGTATCTCTTCCAAAAATGCACAGAGCAGTAGTAAAAATCAAGCATGGACTCAACGACATCTGTTGTGGCATTGTTATCAAATGCCATCTCTTTTACACAAGTCTATAACAGTCACTACTTTTTTGTGTGGAAATATTAGTTTGTCTGCAGCATCTAAAAGTTGGCACACGAGGACCGACAGATGCTTTGGTTTTACCTCATCTTCAACTTACTTGGCTTCTCGTTACACTAGCTACAGCTCGGCAAATTATTCCTCTGCTTTGGAAAGCCGACAAAATGCCATCTGTCTCTGCATGGTTATCAAAACTAATACTATAACGTGAAAAAACTATGATCTGAAATTGTACCTGGCAACTACATGGTGAGGTCAAGTATCCTGTTAGATTACTCATATACACAAATTTCAGTTAGTGGACACCCACCTGTCCCACTGTGCACTCAGCCTAAGGAACAGTCAGTCTCTGACCCTTCTTGCATGTAACTGTTTCTCAAGCCATTGACATTGACTGACACTAATTATGGCTTAGAATGCAAAATGAGGTAGCTTCTCACCAACTGAGACTCCAAGGTCACTATGATTAGAGTATGAACAGCTTTTGTTTTTTCTTATAAAAATGAGAGGCTGAATGCATGGCGGAAAGAGGTGGAAAGGTCAAGGAAAGAGAAAGAGCAAGATTACATCAGTGTGGTTCAGCATGTAATCGGGTTGGTCCAACAGCTACAGGATTCATCACTAAGGCTTTAGGGAAGAGAAAACATGAACAAGATGTCATTAGATAAAACAGAAAAGAACAAAGAAGTATGAAAAGGCCTGACAGTCCTACCCTTAATCTGGCAGACAAGAAGTAGGCATCCTCAGAGCTTCTCTTCCTTTCTAAATACCATGGAAATTTCTCCACCAACTGGTGAAGTGCACCCCAGACTAAATACCTCATACAGATGCATGTAGCAAAGCTTGCTTTTCTACACTGCAGAAATACTTAAATGCCAACTCCAGAGCTAGCTCCAGCCAAGTGCATTTTAGAGATAAAACTGAGGTGATGATCCTATGATTCAGCAATGGAGAACTGGTCAAAATCCAGGCCTGTAGACCTTGCCCTCTCTTTCATGGAGCTTCCGAGCTGCACACTGTTAAAAATGAGAGAGTAGAGTGCAGTTGTTCTCATCCTCCTCCTAAGCATCCCCTACTGCTTGTGGTCAGAGATAGGATAAAAGGTAAGCTGCTCTTTGGTCTGAAGCAAAATCATGTTATATTTTGTTGCAGAGAGAAGAGGTAAGAGTAGCACAAACAAGCCCACTGTTCTGTGTCTTTATTCAGCAAAATGAGTATCAGAACCTGCCATACTTTAGGCCCAATAGACTACTCCTAGATACTCTCTGGTTAAGAAACCATCCCTTGGCCAAACTTATTCACAGAACTAAGCAATTAAGTCTATTTTGCACAGAGCATACAATAATAATTTTTATTTCATGTTTAAAACACTACAGAAAGAGCATCAGTTTCCCTCTACCATCTGAGATGCATTGAACTGAATGTTAATTATTTCCAAAATTTCATAAGCTTAGTAATATTTAATATGAGAAAGGCTGACCCTGAAATCTTCTGTCCTTTATGTATTTTCAGGCTGAAGTTATTCCTGCCTTGCACTGATGTATGACAACAATGAAGTTCCCTGTTGATACAAATGTGAGTTGATTTAAAGTTATCCAAGGTAGGAAAACATTCATATGAGGAAAAAGTGCTTTAGATAAATGGCTTTTTTTTTTTTTTTTTTTTTTGTGGAAAGACATTTTTAAGTTTAACTTAACAAAATCAGCATCTACGCCTGGGTTCCTGCTGTTTTCCTCTATTATTTCCATTCTCGTTTATCATGATTATTTTTTTATTTATTAGGAAAAAGTTTGTGTAAAATACATAGCACCTGCCATGCAGTTCTGGAAATGGTTGCTAGAGATTCCTTACAGGCATTCATTGTCTGCTCCAGTGAGCAGTCTTATGGCATATGCCTTAAGAATGATGTTACTTTAAGTTGTGCTGTGCTACCCCTTAGAACTGGCACCATAATGTAAGACTAAGAAATCATTATATCCCACTAGAATCCCTTCCTGCAGAAGAAGCAGTGTGCATTGCATTTACACCTCATCTAAATGAGTAGAAAAGAACAGAAAGACGGAGAAAGCTCAGAGCTTCCTCTCTTCCTTCAAGGCTCCTTTTTTTCCTTCCATACAACATTCTCCCTTGTGTTCTTGGCTACACTGTATTATCATGAGCTCCTTGGGAAAAGACCTCTTCTCCCTATCTACAAAGAAATCATTAAAAAACAGTAATGTCTTGGCTTCACTATGTAGTTGGTTTCTCCTTGTATGTTCTTGCTCCCAGCAGTGTTAAGTCCATGTGTAGCTCTTATTCACAGGAAATCCTTTTAGTCTTACAATGAGGTCTTTGTAGAGAGTCTTTGGTGTTATTCTTCTGTATTTGCAAGGACTCTTGAATACCAGGCTGTCTGGGACACGGTATCTAGGGGAATAACTAATATAGGCTAAACATAAACTAATTTTGGGGAACAAAAGCAGCCTTCAAGCTATATGCAAAGTTACTACAGGCTGTTTTTTCAATGAGGGTGAGTGGAAGTGACAATTCTTTTGCACTTAATGAGCCAGAGTAGCAGAGATTAGAGAAACCCTCTAAATTATTTGGCTGTTGAATAAAAATCCAATTTAAATCTTGTGGAAAGTAAGCTTTGGTTCAGCTGCAGAATCAGGGTGCATAAGCAAGGAAAATAAGCAGTCTTTTAGATCCAGTCCCTAAACTAGTAACAGATTATTATATAAAAGCCAAGCACAGATAATGAGGAAAAGAATATGTTAAGAACAAAGAAAAAAGAAATCTTTGGGAGACCAAGAGGTTTGCTTAATGTTACCAACTATTCCATGCAAAACAGTAGCCTTTCTAGAGAAACTGATATGCCTTCCTCTTACAGTCCTTTGGGTCACGGCTTCTGAGGAGACCAGTTCACAGTGAAGCCAGCATGGCAGCATCAGAAGACATTTCTGCTTACTGGTGTTGCTCAGCAGTGCCCTCCATACCTCTTCAAGCACCTAAGAGATACTCTGTGAGGACTTGGGAAAAAGAGAATGCACTGCAAGGGAGTGAAACCAGCAGAACAGCAATAGAAGAGCTAAGAAAAGATTTACAGTATGGAGGACTTCAGTCAAGTATTCTCAGCCTTTTTCATCTTGGAAAGTCCCACTTCTGCACCAGCCAGGAAAAAAATTTTAATTTCTTGTTTTGTTCACAAACAAAAACTGTAACTTGGCAGTGGTCCATTGCAAACAATAAACACCAACAGAACTTTGCCAGACACCATAGTGGTTATACATCTTGGAGCCTATTCTTTCCTCTGTACTTTGGCTGTCTGTCTCTGTAGTCTGCAAGCTATTCAGGCCAAGGATTGTCTACTATTTTGATGACAACATATGCCACCTCAGTGAAAAGGAATGCAAAGCTACGTGCACAAATCAATATTGCCCTTTGGCCTTCTTGAAAAGTATGATTCCCTAAATGACAAACTACTCTTAAAAAAATGAAAATACACAAGTTCCTCTCATAACACAACAAACAAAAATACACACACACACACAATCTTCCCAAATAGTACCATAACTGTTAGTTTAGCAGAGCTAATGAAGACTGACTTCCTGTGTATTTGTCATCCTTAGACAGACGTAGACTTTAAGTAAAACTGTCTCATGGGGCATTCACATCATTCTTCTTTCTGGAAAATGTGTCACTGAAACTCAGAATTCAGATCCTATTTTAAGTCTTCCTCACCATGTGCTTTCATGAAACTTGTAGCCATACCTCATGGGGGTCTCTGCTTTTTTCTATTCTGTTTCATTAAAATAAGCAATACACCCAGCTAATAGAAGGGACATGGAAGGGGGTTCTATGGCATGGTCACATCACCTCATTTCTAAAACAAATAATAAAAATCCTAAAAAACCCCAAGATACTGGAGTTAGCTCAGGCTACAACTGATGAGGTTTCCCAAGACAGCTAAGCTAATCTAAAGCCCAGATGAGTCCACAACACCCTCTAGCCCATTATTAAATACAAATCTATAGAGCACATCACTATGTTCAGTCCTCAGAAGGTAGGTCTTTATACTGACTGCAGATTCTGATTAGGCTACTGGGATTATCTCTTGCCTTTATCTTATTTGTCTGGCTCTCTATAAATACTGAAGAAAAGACATAATGAATCAATGACTGATTCAGATTTTGCCTTCAGTCTTCATCATCAGGCATTTATCTACTTTTTGTCTCTGGAGTTTTCTATCCTGCAGTAAATTTATTGTAGGCCTTCCAAGTGATTTTTTTTTTGTCCTTTCCCTTTCCCTCCCTTCCCCAATACTCTATTGATTTTCTCATTTTTACAAATAAGCATAGCAATAAATAAAATTACAAAAGCTCAGGACGGAATCATAGCTGAATAGATACACTCATCAAGAATAAAAAATTGTTGGCTAGACTGGGGAAGTTACAGTTCCCTCATGTACATTCTTTATTAGGAAGTGAAAATGCAATTAGTAAAGCAGAAGAATCTTGGAGTCAAGCTTCTATTTCCCATTTCACTACTGATGCATTGTGGTCACACAGGTGGTGTATTTTAAAGTAATTGGGCAATAGTACCTAAGAATGGGATGAAAAAGAGGTGTTCTAACTCCACTAGCACCACTGTTTGACAAGGAGGTCATTACATCATCCTTCTGTCACCATCACAACTCCATTGAAGATTAGTGTAATAAAGAGCCACCTTGCAGGCTGGCTGAGAGATGTGTAAATGGAATGTTGGCAAGTTGATTTTTAACTTCTTGTATTGAAAAGCCCAGTTATACAGCACATACAGGAATGGTGGATCCATATTCCTCTGAATATTCATCATACCTTAGGATGCTAAGTTCTTGTTCCAAAGTATTATGGAATTATTTTGTGGCCTTAAGCTTTTACAGGATCACAGCATTCTGCTTAGATGTGGTGGCAGGGCTATTCCACAGGGCAAAGGAAGACCCAGCTTAGTACTTGCTACTGTTAGGTTTCTGCTTTCTACAGATAGATTTATATTAGTACAAATAGTCTCCTAATACTTGTAAAAAAATAGGGGACCAACTACGCATAAATGTTTCCTGAGAGCAACTGCTCAGATCCCTTTCACAGTCAGTTAAGGTGCTGCAAGTTTCGAATATCCTTATATGCTTAGAAATTTTTAAAGATTTATCCTTTTTGAAAAAAAAAAGAAAAAAAAATCCGTCATTACACTAAGTCTGAAAACTAGATATGAGAAATATTTCCAAGTGAAATATCTAATACACCACCTGTTCTTTTTCTGCATAAAGACTGCCTCTAAACAGGTTAAGAAAACGTGATAAAAGAAGAGCCAGTACCTTAACATCTCTAGTACCTCAGCTGTACTTTCCCAACAAGCTGGACTAATTTAACCGTACCGTCGGGCCGCTGCCGCCCGGCAAGAAACCTCTGCTCGCGTCGCGAAGACACTCGTGGTGGCCCAGGCTGTCTCGGCTGTCAGCTTCGCCCCCCCGAGAGCGCCCACGGCTGTGGCGGGGCAGGGAAGGGGGGTCTTTCCCCGGGGGGCTGCTGCGCCGGGGCTCCGGCGGGGAGGCGCGCCCGCCGCGGGGCCGCGCTTCAGCACCTCGGCCAGCTCCCGCGG
>JANZLQ010000040.1:10021020-10038600 GCA_026212715.1 Elanus axillaris
CATGGAGCAAACGGGAGGAGTGGGAGACGGGTGGGTGGGTAATCGTTTTGCCATGCTCCTGTACGTTCAGTGGTTTAGGCAGTATCTGCACGGCTGGTTTCAGCTGTGGCCTTGCTCAGAAAACGCATTTTTCATTTCTGTCGTGAGACACATTTGAAAAACTAAAATACCGAACAACACAGGTGAAAAATGAACAAGGAAGAGAAAGAAATGTCAGGGAGACAAAACTGAAGGAAAACATGAAATGAAAGGTGATACTTGCTTTTTTTTGCTTCCTGCTCTGGCACAAGGACCACAACACAGTTTGCTTGTGCATCTTTTAGAGGGAGCAACAATAGGGCATGGGGACAAACCACAAGACAGCTGGAGGGAAAGTACGGTAGCACTTCATGGCAAGATGCACTTGCTGGAAAAAAAAATAAATCTATAATCTCAGTTGAAAACAGGGTAGACTGTGGTTGAGAAATTAACTGTGCTGGACAGCAGAGCTAGTAAATGAAAGCTCCATCTGGATCAGGCTGACACTAAAATAAGCTGCAATAATGTCTGGCAAGTTGACTAAGCTAAGCACATCTCCCAACAACAACAACAACAAAAGCTCCAAACAAACAAACAAAAAAACCCAAACAAAAATACCTCCCCCCCCCCCAAAAAAAAAAGAAACCCCAAACCCTGAGAAAAAAAAAACAGTATAAGAATTAGAAAAACTTGGAGAATATGGAGACTGTGGGGTGTGGTGGTAATTTGCAGCCCTGGTGTAAGAAGCAGTACAGGCATTGCATAAATGGAAGAAGAATTCATTGTGCATAAAAGTATCTGAAAGATAAATGTTGACAGAATTCCAAAGGAGATTAATATTGCAGAAGTTGCTCATGCAAGAGCTGTGTGGGATGATGATATGAACAACATCATAAGTGACCTCATCTAGCATCAGAGAAGCTGCCTCTGGCACAGGAAATAAAGCAATTGCTTCTGAACACTGGCCTCATTTGGTTTTGATAGATCTTAATAAGATGGACAAAACAGGGGAACTTACTTAATGATATTTTCAAATGAGGATACCCACATCCATATCTACATTTCAGAAAAGTTAACAGACTTAATATATTATATTACTACCACATAAAACAGACCTGATAAAAGTAGGCTGCATCTGACAAGAGAACATTACTACTACTAGTCACTTGTAGAGTCTAGGGAACAAGGGTCACTTATTTTATAGTCTAAGCATAGAGAAATTTTACTTCTTCATAATTGTTCAATTGCCAAGGAGGAAGTGAATGTTACATACCTAATTTCTAAATTCTGTATTTTAATTCAGCAAAGTCTTTAATTTGTTTGACAGAATTCTGTCTTTGCAAAGATGGTCCAGTGTATGTCATAGAAACCTGCCGCTTTACATCAAGAATTTCCAGGAGGCCCCAGAAAAGAACAGTCACTAAAAGTTAAAAGATAAGGACATTTGGAAGGTTAAAAAAAAAAAAATCCTGTACAGAAGGAAGGCGATTCCCCCCACACACACAATTTGATTAAAGCTTTCAGCAAAGACTATTCAGTACATATTCCACCTTCAAGGCAAAAATAAAGTTCTTCAATCAGTGATACAGGAGAAGTTGAAATAAATTTCATTAATTGGATGTATTTGAAAAGGTCATTTAAAAATCACCACAAAGTAGATTGCATCACTTGGGCCTAATCCTGCCTTCATGGAAAGGTAAGCTTTCATTGGCTTCCTCGGCCCTCAAACAGAAAAAAATGTGTAAATAAAGACGGTCACAATATGTAGTGACAGGTCAGAACAGCTTATAACCAGAGATAAGTTTCAATCCTGCATTCCTTTTCTGTGTGGGCTGCTAAATTGTATTCAACACTGATGTAACTAAGCACTGATAAAACACAGAATTCCCTTCTGTGAAAAAATACTTTTCAATCAGCAAGAGTAAAACATGCTTAGTGATGTATGAATAATAACTGGTCTGCTTCTCTGTATCACTACAAGAAGTTTTCTGATTTGCTTGAACATCTACCTGGGATAAACCTGGTGCACTGGGAGGGAGAGAAATGTCTTGTTTTCCAGTAGCTCAAGGGTATGCAAATGCACAGTAGAATTGGGCCTCGTCTTCAATATCAACAAAAAAATATCATGGTAGAGGTATTACACTTACATGTAATGTTTGGTCCAATGTGTACAATACTGGACAAGGAACTAGTAAATCAGTAACTTCCATACAGGCAGCTTTCCCTACCACCTGGGCACCTGTCCATTATTATGAGTCGGCTTGCAAGATGAACTCATGGATTGGGGCTTTTTTGCACTACCTTCTCTCCCCCGGCACCTGTAAATATAAAGACATCTCCTCTTGTGTTCTGTATTAGCTATGCCTTAAATTACCTATTTCTCTGGGAATGGATAGATAGTTTCTTATTTTCCTCTGTAAGAAACCACATGGGCTATATTCTGTGTTAAATAAGAAACTTACTACTAAGAATAGAAACAGCAGTTTTTCCTGGCAAGATCACTTCGGATGTGAGGACAGGACTGTGAGCTAACTCAGAGCTTGTCACCTCTGTGCCACTACCTCCCTTCTAATCTTCACCAAATCCATTAATCTCTCTGCATTCCCAGTTTCCTTTTTTTGTGCAAAGCTTTCTTGCCTCTAGGGGACATTGAGAAGATGAATTCATTAATGTCTGTAAAATGCTGAGAGGTCTGCTCACCACTGGATTCAGAAAAGTATCACCATGAGAGTAGATTGGCTAGAATGGAAAGAGCAAAAATTGTTTTGTTTGGATCCCATATAGGGAATCTGAACTAACAGGACCGATGAAGGACAAACACCTCTGGTGGAACGGGGAAAGCTGCAGGAGGGAAATACCTGCTGACCCAGAAAGAGTTAAGTCTAATAGAAAAATCCCTATGGGTTTGAACTTAATGTGCAGTGACAATGAGGAAATCCCTCTGCATGTAAAGCTGCCAGAAATACAAGGCATCAAGAAAGGAGGCATTCATGGGTTTTATGAGTTAGGAGTTATTGTATCCAGCATTTGTTGTGATAACTTAGATAACATATAATTTTTCTCCAAAGGGTTCTCCAAAGAGCGCACATAATGAAGCAGGTTTCTAAAATGCAAGCTTTGGTGGGAAGAGAGGAGAATGCCTCATGGCAAACACAAATGTTCCTTGCATTTCAAAAGGAGCCAGTTTCAGCAATTCAAATAAATTCTTCACACTGGTAACAGGTATGTGAACAACCCAGATTGTACTTAAGATCAGGAAGATAATCAGAGCTCGTCCTGCATGCTTTTAAACCCAGGCTGCTGGTCTGAGAATTGCAGACAACCATCTCCAGCAAGAGCTTACCAGGGTCAGCCATCGTTCCTTTATAGAAGAGCTAGGATTTACAACAGGCGAATAAAGAATTCAGAGCAAATTAATAAAGCCAGTATGAAGTCAGGTCAAGAACAGCAAAGGCAAGGAGGAGGAGTTAAATATATTTCATTTCCCTTGCAAACTTTGGGGCAGATGATTTTTGTATCTCTGTGGCTTTGGGGACAAAAAGGGACCATTCCTTCCTTGCTTACTTCCAGAATGCAGCTGTTTGCACGAAAGGAGATGGGAGCCATCACAGACCCAGCAAAGCACATTATTGTGGAACTGAAAAAAGATAAGTGAGCCCAAACTCCATGAAATCAAGTTCATTTGCTACAAACAATGTCATTTGGAAAAGACTGTATTTAATGGATATTCATGCCAGGGTGATGAACTGATTATGAGGCAAGCTCAAGACAGTTCTGCTGGACACACCTGAGGACTTTGGCAAGTCATTTAGTCAGCATTGTCCTCACCTGTCTAAGGGAAATAATCTTTTAGTGTCTCAAAGACACAGTGAACCATCTGACTTATAAGTTGATACTTGACTGTTCTGAAACTCTGTAATGTGCTCATTACCATAACCTTTAAACAGATATTTTATTAAACATGTTGTTAAATAGTGCAGTATAGAGGGTGGAATTAACAAGCAAATAAAGTAGAAAAGCAAAGTCAAAATCACAATGAGCAACACACACTGATTATTCCTTGAGGCTGCTCCTATTTTAAACACCCTCTCTTAGAGCTGCTCAGTACTTTTTGCCAAACAGGACAGCGTCCACTGGTTGATTGACACTCAGCCATTATACAGTGCAGTTTTGTCAGCAGGAACTCAACGAAAAAGTGAAGCTGAACACCTTTGGATAAGTGTACACTCCTGAAAATGGCCATAATTTACTCAAGCCTCTTTCATTGATACTATTAGGAGTAACATTTTAAGATAAGCCTGTAGAAAAAAACTGTAATTTTCTGGTTTGAAAAAAAACGACAACTTCTTTCTTTCCCTACTGCTTTTGTGGGAAGAGGAAGCCCCAGGCATCTGACTGCAAGCTCTCAGTCACCCAGTGACTCTGACCTACAGAGCATAATACAGAGCAATCACACCTCCATGGGGTAGCTATTCAGAGACATTCGAGCCTATACAAGGGTTCCTTGAACTGGTTTCCTTGCTTTTTTGGGTTGTTTTTTTTGTTTGGTTGGGGTTTTTTTTTCGTTTTTTTTTTTTTTTCTTTTTATCTCTCAATTCCTCAGTCTGGGCCAGATTCTTCCTTCTCTTTTTCTTATTTCATTTTTATTATTTCACCTCCTCTTTGCCTTTGCCCCCCCTCAAAGGTACATCAGTCACCACTACCAGTCTGAGCTGGGAAAGGAAAGCTACCTCAAGGTCACGGTGTAAAAAGCCCTAATGCTTTCCAGTGAAAGGGAAGGGAAGAGAAAAGAGGCCGTAAGTGGCTTCTTGTTTCTATTCATTGTTTAGGGAAACTCCTTAAGAAGGAAGGAGAAAGTATGCATGGGTGGAAGGCTGTATGGCCAGACGAAGGGGCCATATACAAAATAGCAGTCCATAAAGATAATATCCCGCAAAAAGAAAAAACTTATTGGCATGCTAATAGATGAGCTCAAGTTGGAGAGAGGTGAAGGAGACAGCCAGCCGTAGTTCTCCAGAGACAAGTAGTTCCCTTGAGGCCAATCGACCGTGAAAAGGGCTGGCCATCTTTGACAAGGACAGATTCCACAGAAGGGAAGCGGGGGAACTGCTACAATAAATCCGGCATGTGCTTCTTCCTGGATTTTCTCCATGCTGCTGGAGGAGCAGGCTGCAAGTAGCCGCTGCTCTCCAGCTCAGGCCCGACATGATCGCTTGGGCTAACCAGCGCTTCTGCTTGCGCTAGTCAGGTGGGTACACAAGGGAAAAGGAGCTTTTGCCTTGGAAGCAACTTCGTAACCTGCTTCCCCTTCTTCTTCTGCTTTCCTCCAAGCCTGTATGTTAGTGATCTGCAAATGAGCCGCGAACACGAAAGGAGCAGAGGCAGCAGAGGAGCTGGCTGCATTCAGCAACTGGGTGCGGGACATGTCTCCTGGCAGAGGCTTGAGAACCAAGTCCACTACCTCACCTCCAAAACTCTTCCTGTTACCCAGCCCTCTGAACAGCAGTTCCTGCCATTAGCCTTGGGATTACATGCACTACTTATATTCTGTATTTAACGTAAAACTATGCTAAACACACTTCAGTGTTGTTTTACAAGTGAGGAAATATCATACTCAACCTTCACTGAAGGCTGGATTAAGATGCGCATACACAAAGGTAAAGCTAAGTTACTACGTGGTGTTTGTTGTTAGCACAGTATTTTGTAACACTGGTTTCCCTAGGCTTAGGATTTTATGTTTTCTTTGACTATGTGGGCACAGGAGAGGCAAGGGAAATGTCATTTTTTTATTTTTATATTGTTTACAAACTACAGACTTGCAATAGAGCCTTTATATATCATCTTTCAAAACACATTTTGAGTACTGTTGCTGTTGAAATATTAGGTTTCAATACTGATTCACCTACAGTCACTTACAATGACATTATTGTTCTAGGTACCCTACTAGCACAGAATAAAAGGCAATCTCTATCTCCAAGAATTTATAATCTACAGATTACACATAAAATTTAGGCAAATCCTTTCAAACAGATAATCTTATTTTATTGTGGGGGAATTTAGATATAAATCTTTTTCCCCTCAAGTGAGATTCCTATAGGCATCTAGAGCACAACAGTGCCATTAAGAGGAAACTGTTAAAAGAGTACACTGATTTTTTTTAATGTAAATATTCATGCAGAGCCATAGAAAATAGAGATTATTTTTGTCACAGAGAGAAACAATGTGAGTGATTAATAATGCGGACATTCTTGAACTTTCATTTCCTCTTGAGTACTGTGATGTTTGCTTGCTGATTCTAAAGTATTCCTACATTACGCTACAGCAACAAGCCTCTCATCTTTAATTATCAGTTCCCCCACAAAACCAGAGAGGTAAAACACATCCAAGCCAAGATACAGAGTCAAACAATGCCCCCCCCACTGCCCTATTGAACTGTATTTCATGGAGTCTATGGAGAGATCACAACACAACAAGAGAGCTAAAAAAAGACAACCCTGGAACCTGAGATAAGGAAGCACTGAGAAAAACAGCAACCACAAATTCTCATGGGATGAGGCTTGGCTGACGCTAGAGCAAGAAATACATGAAAGAAACAAGTGAACCGCACCCATGAAGTGACAGCTTCTGTTCAGTGATAAAGACCTAGATAGGCTCACGCAAGCTGGGTCTTTGCCCTGGTTATTTATATCATTCAAATAGGAAAACCTACTAATATATAAACAAGAAGTCTGGAATCAAAAGTAGTTGGTGATTATCTATTTAATCCTCTGTATAGATTTTTAAAAATAGCATACCAAGCACATTTTGTAAGGAAAGTTAAACTGTGATAAAACCAGTTTCTGACTAAAGTCTAATAAGCATATTAGTACCAGACTATGGACACAGTTAAAATTTTGAGTCTTGGTATCTCTGCCCCACCAGTACTTTTGGTGGCAAGGCAAAAAGATCTTGACAGCTCAAATTTGTGCTTGCATATGTATCACTGTAACATAGGACCCCCCCCAAAAAATCAAGTATGGTACCTCCTAGGTGCTCAGCAGCAAAGTGCAAAAGGACAGTGGGTCCAAACGATGAATTTTGATTCAGCCTGAAACTAAAGCTGTGTTTGTTCCCCTGATGTTTGGGTTTTCTTTTCATCATAACTGTGCTCCTTTAGAACTTCACTTCATTGCCCTCTTAAAATTAAGCCACTTCCCAACTGTTTTTCCTAAAAGCATACACAAAAAGTAAAATAAAAGAATACAATTCAACACATCTCTAATCTATGCTGTTCCTCTAACTGATGCCCTGAAGTTCTATAGACAACGACAGCACTAATCAAATTCTCATTTCACATTGATTTCCCTTACCATTTCAATATCATCAAGTACTTAAATTGAACACCCTGATCTTGCTTTACCCCACCAGAGTCCTATAAAGACAACTGTATGCTAGTGCTCAGCAGGTGTGCATGGCCATGCAGACCATCCATGGCTTTAAGGACTAAATGGTTCCATTTTAACAAAGTTGTCATCATCAGTAAGTTTTTACACTTAGAAAGATTCCTGTAGACCCACATTGGTCTGTTGATGCCTAGTGAAGTTGAAAGTAAGCTGAACTTTGATTGGAGAGGTCTTAAAAGGCTCTTGAGTGATGAAAGGAATTGACTAGGATTAGACATTAGGAGGGATGGGTCACATGCTTATTTGTTCCTACATTAATGATTATATACAGTACACACCTACTGTTTCATCTCTCCAGAGAGAGACAGGTGTTTACGCTCTTGATTCAGCTCTGTTCCTACATGCTTTCTTTTGCCTGAACCACCTGACCATCCATGTATAAACCTCTCAGCCATGCAATTATTTCTGGTTTGAACCTGTGTTAGGTACATGGGAACAAGTCTCAGCTCTGCTTTAGCTTCATTTGGTATCTCTGCCCTGTGCAGGGAAGAGGCGGGTTAAGCAGAGCTCTGCAGCTCCTTGCACATTGTGGAGAGCAGGAGAGTTCTTGCCCAACTGGGAGAGGATGACAGAGCATCCTGGCACAGGGAATTGCATGGATGTCCAGCCATGCAGCCACAAGAAAAGCGCACAAGAGGTGAGGTGCAGTTATAAGAGAGTGGCAGCCTAAGAAAAATAAAAATAAAATAAAAATAAAATAAAAATAAAAATAAAATAAAAATAAAAATAAAATAAAAATAAAAATAAAATAAAAATAAAAATAAAAAAATAAAATAAAAATAAAATATCTGTTTAGATCCAGCTCCAGGCACTGAGGCTTACTGTACAGCATAAACATATCTTTCTTTGGATATGGCTGGGTAAACTCCTGCTCTTACCTCTAGAAAAACAAAACTCAGGAGTTAAAGATTTTGGAGATCTACCCTTAACAGCCCCATGTGTTTACTAGGTCATGCGGTAAAATTAGAACATTGACTATGCTATAGGGTGAAACAAAAAACAAAACAGCACTTGAAAACAAGACTTTCAAGTACAAAAAGAATAGCGTAATTAGAAAACATGGTATGGAATATTACGAAGACTGCAAGAAGGACAGAATTGTAATGATGACGATTTAGTATGTAGATTAATGCTTTCTAAACAGGACAGGATTGAAAGACAATTCTTCAGTTTATTGATTTTGGCAATAATTTGTAATTCTTACATCTTTCAACAGTATGAATGAAACACTTATGAAGTAAGTTACTGATGAAAAACAGGCTTTATGTTTGTAATTTGAAAGTTAATAAAAATAATTTAAGCAAACTGAAAGCTACAATATAATGCTCTACTCACTGTTCATCAAGGCAAGTTTCAAGCTTAGAAACTAAGGAAAACCATGAAATGTAAATACTATTTACAACAGATCTGTTTTTAAACAAGTTAAGGGAAAGATAGGGATGGGGGATGGAAGGAAAGGATGACCTCCAGCAGTCACACCTTTAAAATTTAAACTGTAAAGAACACTACCATATTTTATTTCATTTTAGGCTATATTAAAAACTTTCAATTGTTTGCTCTTTAAAGACCCAACTGGCAAAAATAAGCTCCTTTTACAAGTACATAGACATATGCTTAAAAATTGTTTAACTCTGTACTATATTGTATGTATGGCTCAACCATGATATCTTCCTCATGCAATGCCCAATATTAATTCTAATCTCAGACTGCTCTCTACTGGTAATAAATTATGTTAAAATTCATTAAATATCTGCAATACCAGAGACATGTAAAGAGCTGCATTTGGCATATATCCTATCTTCGAATCAGTGCAGGAATGAGAGCCTTAAGAAGGCAACATGAATTTGAAATGAAGAGTAAAATGCAAATGCTTAAGCCAAAAGATCATTTCACTTTATATTGACACATCATGGCCCTATTCCTGCTCACACTGAATTTAATACCAAAACATGCAGCTGCCGCAGACTGTTTGATAGGGGCCTGGTCTTTTGAATATAAATCTTTCTGCACTCAACCGGGATGGGACTTACAAGAACTAAACATGCTGGCTGCAAGCGGAGAACATTTGGACAATTTGGTCTTTGGGCTACTGCAGCTTTTCTTGACAACCATAGATGTCTTTGTGAAAGAACTCCAACTTGTTCTTAATTTGATTATTATTATTTTTTTAAATAACAGTTACTGGGTGCAAAATAATTCATCGATTTCTTCTTAAAATTTCATACCTTAATTAATTGTTCCATAATACTGGAAAGCACCAGTCTAAGCCTGTAATATAGGCCAAGTACCACATACCACAGCACTGGCATTTTTCTTTTCCCCATGGCATATATGTAGTACATTTGATAATAACAGTAAAATACACTATTCACAGTCTGATCTTGCTTCCACTGAAGTTAATAGTGAAACTCCTCTTAAGACCACCAGGCGGTGTACATGCTCTGAACCTCAGGGGGAAAAAAAATAGACACTGGGTTTTGGGTTTGTCTTTCAGGCTACAGAGTAGTTAGACTTCAGGCCTTGCTGAGGTCCTAGCTTTGAACCTCACTAGCTCCTGAGAGGAGAGCTCCTGACATAGACCAGGGACAAATGCCAGCCTATCTGGTTCTCATTCATCTCAGTCCAACCTCCAAGAAAAAAAAAATAAAGCAAACCAAAAAAACCCCAACTACTTTTCTAAGACAAGTTGAAGTCCTTTCCCTTTGTCTCCCCTTCCTACTTACTTCAGTGTTTGACCGTATCTTCCCATCACTCTTTGAAACATCTCTTTCTGCTCTGGCATAGATTTGCAGGAGGAGGGAACAAGTTAATGGCAGGGATTATTCACCCTGTCCAGTGCAGCGCTTGAGAGTGTTGGCCTACGTACCTCTGTTGTTCCACTTAGTGTCCTATGCCACCTGTTGCTCATTTTGTTTTCCACATGTTCTTCAATAACTGCCCAAACTCAGCTCTGCTTCTTGATAGAGTCATAACTTACCTTCTGTATCCCCCCTGAAAAAAATGTTTTTCTGAGATGTTTAATTAACCAATTTTTAATGCTGGCACATATACTATGTTTTGTTTTGTTCATCCTTAAAGTCTTAATCTATTGCAGTCATTAAAATAAACAAAATCTAGGATTGGGGGGGTGGGAGTCGGAAGCAGAGGAACCAGGTCACAAAACGAAGTCCCACAAAATCTGGGTTATAATAGAAATACTGTCTGATTTGTTGCCTCCCTCTGTGTCAAATTAATCCAGAGTGATAACTGTTTGCAAACATATGGATCACATGAAAAAAACCTGAAAACTCTTGTAGGTCTGGAGAGTTCAAAGTGTCTCTCATCATGGGATCTTTCTTCCATTGAATTGAGTTGGATTGAATTAATTTCATAGTCTAGTAAGAATTTTAATGAACTAAATCTGAGTTGCTCCACAACTCCAAAATAATTTAGGCAGTGTTTGGGACCTTCTTAAGCTGTGAGAGCCTACCCCCAAACACCACAGCATTGTGTGACACAACCCTTTCCAGCAACACCATTAGAAGGATGATCCTAAAGGTGCCCCCCCTACAGCTGACAGTCTTAATAGCTGTGCTAGAGGACCCCTTCTTGGGTGGATGCCACAGTGGTACTCTTAGCTGTGTTCATGGAAATAAATCAAGGCAAGATCTTACTGCAGAATTGAACTGTACTTCCTAAAAGGGAAATGGCCTTATTTTTCTGGCCACTGAATTTCAGAGGACTGATATACACCAGCTATCACCCTGTTGAAGCAGTATGTCCCAAACACTTCTTGTCTCTACTGATATTATAAGAAACTGATGATTACCTCAAAATTCATAGACAATGCAACATTAAATGCTGAGCTGTTCAGGAAACATGGCAATGTAGAACATGCAGCTCAGCATTGAGTTACACAGCAACCCATCACAATACCAATGAAAAAGAAAAAAATTTAAAATATATTAAAAACTCAAAACACCCCCTCCCCAACCAGGCATTTTTCCAATCGTCAGCCAAACAGCTCAGGTTGGATAATTTACTGCCCAATTATTACATGACCAGTTATTGAAGTGAGTTGACAAATATTTCCTCCACTTTCCTTTGCTTCAGAGTTGGCACTGCTCTTCTGCCTTTTGGAGGAACTGGAGCTCTTGCCAGACTGTTTGGCACTGCTCTAATTGACAATTTTAGGGCAGTAAATTAGCAGGGTTTTTCATGTTGTTTTACTTCTAATTTTAATCAGACATACAGCCACTTGGCACACCAAGCCACACACTCTTCCGTGCAAGTTCACAGTGCCTCCATAAAAATATCATCATTGAAATGTAACTTAACTTTAAAGGAGTCACACAAAAGCAATGTGCTGACTAAATGTGCTAGTACGGTGCATTGAGAGACTGTGAATTCCAATTTCAGCCATGCCAGTCATTTGGCATTAAAATATACACCAGCTGTGAGTGTTTGGATCTCGATAAGTCAGAGTGTGCTGGAAAGCTGACAAGATACTGCTGTGAAAATGTTTCCAGCCCCTAATCTCTGCTGTCTCTTTTTCATATTTTGCTACCCATGTTGGTATATAATGCAGGGAGAAATAAATGCAAAATCCAGGGAAGATGTGCATGGGGTGACACCAAGTATTTAATAGAACTTGTAAGATAGTGCTGTCACTCACACAGCTCTGGGCTCTTCTTTGATGAGCTGTCTCTGGTCAGCCTTTCTAAAGCACTAATTTATTTTCCTTACATGACGAAGAGCTCTGTATTAGTAAAACTGGGAGATGTAACATTGCTGGGAAAGGGAGGAATAGTGGGAGTGAAATCCACAGAGCGCCCTTCAAACTGGGACACTAGCTGCTGTTAAAGGAGCTGAAAAATGGGTCTCAATGAGGAAATATTTTTGGACTGACTTACCAGAAAAGCATATCATTCTGTAAACTCTGCTTTGAGCAAATATTTCTTCCCCTTCTCTCTATTATTTATTCATATCCACACTGAATCTCATACACAAGCCGCCAGATTCTAACCTGCTGAGGAGGGCAAAGCGGTATGCTTCCCATCTGTTCTACTTAGCTAACAAGATGCTCTGGATCTTATCCTGCCTTTCTAGAAAGAAAATCTTCCTCCCTTGGTGCAACCATCTTCCCAGCCACACAAGAGGCGTAAGCAAGGGTGTGGAAGGCTGCAACTTCACTTCAGAGCCTGAAACTTTTGTAGCAGAAAGCCAAAAAAGGACTGCTTAAAAGCAATAAGCCGCTGTTCAGTTTGCAGCAGTTTTGGCCGCTTTGAGGTTGAGCTCAGTGCTCTATAGCGGGTAACCACACTGTTACCCTCCTCACTTCTCTGCCAGTTTCAAGGGATGCAAGAATGGACAACACACAGAACCTGAGCAGATAGGCAGAAAGCAGGAACCCTTCAGTCTACACCCCGATTTCCTTCCTCCACTGCCTTGCAAATATCAGGCAAGGGCTGGCGAGTAGAAGGGCTAGCACAGCAAGCCATGACCCAGGACAGCCCTGCTCCAGCTGTGGCAGAAGAACCCCCTGCAGAAGGGCAGGGGGCTGACATAGGAGCTACAGGACTGCTCCATGCCAGTGTAACACATCCACATTCTTTACTATCTAGACAAAAGTCTTGAAAGCTGGCAGGATTTTAGCTTTAGCTCAAGGATGTTTTAGTGATGTAAAGACCTCATAAACCCTCTAGCCTGGGGAGAATTTCATCCATCACAATGCGGCAGAGAAGTATTCAGAATCCTGCATTTATCCAAAGGTGCAACTACACTCCCCCTCTGGAGCCATCCTCTGTTCCTCCCATGAATGTAGCTTAAGATAGGGAACACTCCCCACACCCTACACACACACACTCATGCTATTTAATATCAATTAATATTTTATCAAAGTTATGAGTAAGTAGAAGAAGTAATTACAGAGCCTGGCATTAAAGAGGAACTGCTACACTAGATCCTTTTTCCCAAAATGAGGTCTGCAGGGGAATAATGTAAATTAAGGTATATGCAGAAGATTCTGAGCCAGCCAAAGCAGCATTTTATAACCAAAATACCATTCTACAAATGCAAACATCACCTTACAAAAAACTGTGCAAAGCTGAGAAGTAATTTGATAAATCAAATACAGAAGGAGATTTTTTGCTCCTTCTCATAGAAATTTAAAAAATACTAATAAAATAAATGCCTTACGGCCAATGTCTGGAAGTAAAAAATCAACCAGGTGCAACAGTTAAATCCAGAGAAGTTCCATGTTTCAAGTCAAGCTCACTGCAGGGAAAAAAGAGCAAACTAATTATGATGTAAATCCACAATGAATGATGCAGAAATAGTATGGAATGTAAACAATAATTTTGAAATTCCCAGTTTATATCAGCACTGATCTGTTTTATACACTCCAGAAGTATAACTCAGAAAAGATATTTTTGTACTAATGAGACTTCTACTTTTAAATCAAAGAATAAATTGAAGCATTTTCAAAAGCATGCCAGCCTCATTAATTAGTTTCATTAAAATGTAAAAGTCGAGTACATACATTTGCTTCATTTTGTGCTTGCATCTCTTTACCTTAAATATCCTATCGTGTATTATTACAGGCATGACTGGAACATCTATTACTAATATTCCTTGACACCTCTCCTTAGAAGATCCTGCATTCAGTTGTTAACAATTTATCTCAATTATAACTATTTAGGCTGAAGCTTTCACAGTGGGCATTTTAGAGAATTTCAGCCAAAGAATTTCTGCTTTTTCCAAGGATGAGATAAGAGAAAATCAAGTATTTTATCTGTGTCAAGAAATTCTAGCAATTGCTTCTTGAACACTAAAAACTGCAAATTAATCCATTCCAGAAAACACATTTTGGAAAAGGTTTCAAATCTAAGAGAAGGCTATTTTATACTGTCCCTATGAAAATCCACTGGCATTTAGGGAGTTATAATCCATTTTGGTTTTCGCAAACCAATTTATTCATCAAAGGTGGACTAAGTCTTTTAGCTTCATTCCTTGATTGCACCAAGCTAAAAGTGCAAAAGAACCGGGATGGGGATATAGGCTCCCTCTTCCACCAGGCTAGAAGCTCCATTTGCTCGTGACAAAGCTCCTATTTCCCCATGACATTTCCTTATGCAGAGGGTGATAGAATACCATTTGGGCAGCTTCTCTTAGCTGAAGTGAGGGACGTCTCTGTGGATTTAGGTGTTTCAGCACTTTCAATAAACTGATTCCTCCAGTAGGTATTAAGACAATGCCTCAGGACAGAATTGTTACATATTCAGTTCTCTTTTCAGAAGCTAGAAAATCACCCAAATCAAACACCCACACACTATTTTCTGAAATGTCTTTGGAGGGCCACACATCACTCAAAAGTGAGGAAATGCTAAATTTAAGCTTGTCTCTGCAACCCTAAGTCATTCCTCTTTTTTGTAAGAATTATCCTAGTCTTTCTATTTTCCCCACAGGGCCAATTTCATCCAGTGCACAGCAGGAATCACAATCAGTAAATAATCAACGATTCAATAACTTCTCCTTCTGCTGCTGTTCATTACTGGTCTAGAGCCTTATTTTTTGCATACTATTTAGACTAAGTTCTAAAAACCAGCATCATTTCTGTGTTTGCTAGTGCAATATCAGACCATTTCCAATACACTGATTGACTTATTTTCACAATTCCCTTGTGAGATAAGGGGGTTTATTATTCTCATTTAGAAACGGCAAACTAAGGCATAAAGTCCTACTGTGTGTGGCATAAGCTGAAGAAGAAGGTCTAAAGTAAAAGCCAAGTGAGAAAAGAAGCCGTATATGTTTAACTACTGACCACACTCAGAAATTGGAGAACTGGATCCATGTCTAACACTGCATTTCTACACACAACTCATGAACCTGCAGAGATGTGGGCCCCATTATCGGCAAACGCAAGATGGCAATAACACTTGCACACCATGCCTAACAGTCTGGTTTGCAAAGCTCTACCAAGCTTGTGAGGACACATACTCACTCATAGCGAGGAAGTGTATTGATGCTACTAAGGGGCAGAATATAGGAAGTTACACAAGATCTACTCTAGCCTGACAGACAGCGGTCTGCCAGCAAACACGTGCTGAGCAATTTACAAACCGAGCCCTCAGCTGGGCTTCCAACCAAATGGGCACCAGCATGGTTTGGTCAAAATGCTCAGTAGCTTGCTCTATTTGGAGATGCACATTTTACTTAAGGTAATTTCTGAAGGCAGCCCTGGCTGCTTAGGGCAAGTCTTGCTGCAGCTCCAGAGCCCTCTCCCGGCTCATGAAGACATGCATGCTGTAGGCAGGGCTGGAGCAGCTGTGCTTTTCCTGAGAAAGGCAATTCCATTAAACTAACAGCTGTGAATGGAACAGGAATTTACTGTGACTTTTTTTTCTGTGATTTTATCTACTTATCTTTACTGAATAAAGCAATTTGAGTCTAATTTTATTGTCTCATTGGTCAGACTAACAGGTGTCCCAGTTGCAAGAGTTACCAGTAGATGCATGTTTCCTCTGAAGCTGAGGGAATGACTTCAGACCTGTTTGGTTCTATATCAAACAAAGGGATTCTTTAGAGAGGAAGAATAAGCAAACAAATGTTTATTACAGTATTAGCACTAGACATTAATTGATAAGTCTGGCAAACCCATCCCATTGTTATTGTAAATGTAGAAAGCATATAAAAATGGAATTTCTCAGAGTGAGCATACAAAACACTCTCCTTGTGATACTAAGCCCTAGTCTGTGTGGGCTGACAGTACCACCACATTTACTGCATGCTGACAGCTGAGTAAAGAAGTGTAACACTATGATACAGAGGTATCGAGACTGCTGAAATTAATACTGGGATGTGTGGTGGTTAGCTTGTTGACTCAGCTGACTTAGGTGCGTTAGAGAAGCAGTATCATATGACAGTAGAGGCACTGCAATTTAGCATAAAAATAAAGCTATTTCTTTTTGGAAAGATTTCTGATGCTTTCTTAGAACATGTATGTTTTATACTTGACTTTTAGCTGAAGATATCAGTTTCCTGTACAGGCATATGTCTATTATTACAGATGGGGATAATGTAGCAGAGATGGAGCTATTCAGAAGGAGAGCGGCCAAGTGAGCAATTTAGGATTCCGAATTACAATGCTCTACTCCCATTCCCCCACTCTAACCAAGAGGCACCGAAGCCTTGGAAAACAAAAGATTTTTACTGTTGCAGTAAGAGGTATCCTTTCAGACTTCCCTGAGCTGAACAACAAGATGACTCAAAACCAGGCTGTAAGGTTGGGGAGGGATTCCAGAACCTCAGTTATGAAGAGAGCATGTCTACTGGTTGTTCAGGGGAGAGGCTGCTCAACACAAACCATCGAGGGTATGGTTTCAAGTTGAGCAGTTCCAACACCATCCAGCAGAGATAAAAGTAGCTGTCTGCTACACGTTACGAAGTCCCTTGCAATGGCTTACATATTCTGTTAGTCTCTCTTCAAGTATCAACGTCCTTTTACCCTTAATCTTTACAAAGTATTTTCTATTTCCTTTTTATAAATTAACTTAGTCTGATGTGGGAGATTACTAGGCTATTCTGAAGTCAATAAACACACTTGAGTAACAAATCTGCTGCTCTGAACCATGTAGTAAAGACAAAATTGTCTTCTACTGAAATTGTTCCAGTATAGATGAATCAAAATTTGGATCTAGAAATTCACATTCTTCTTTTTGAGGGGAGAGGAAGAGGGGAATCTCCTGTCTTACCCAAAGAACTGCTAAATATTTTGCATTTGCTTTGCCTCAGGCACCTCTTGAGATCAGCCTAAATCTTGGGAGGTTAAGAGAAAGCCTCAGACATCCACCACAATGAGCATACTGAACTACTGACACAGATACCATGGTGTGGTGGGTTGACCATGGCTGGACGCCAGGTGCCCACCAAGTCATTCTATCACTCCCCCCCCCCTCTTCGCTGGACAGGGGAGAGGAGAAAAAAAATATAAAAAAGGGCTTGTGGGTCGAGATAAGGACAGGAGAGATCATTCACTCATCACCGTCATGGGCAAAACAGACTCAGCTTGGGGAAATTAACTCAATTTATTACAAATCAAAACAGAGTAGAGTAATGAGAAATAAAACCAGATCTCACAACA
>JANZLQ010000040.1:10038700-10049771 GCA_026212715.1 Elanus axillaris
CAAACCTTGCCACAGAAACCCAATACACATGGCTTCCTGCATAAACACTGTTTTCTTCACATCCAAGAGCACTAATTTCTTACTGACTAAACCTTGGAGCAGGCTACACTTTAACAACACTAGCATGAATGCTGACCCTACTGCAGTGAACTCCAGTGTTTCCTCATCAAATTGTGAGCACAGCTGTGCAGATGATGGATTTCCCCAGAACACCCATGTTTTAGAATAGCCCGCTGGGGGCTGAATCACCTCAGGCTGAGCAGGAAACAGAATGTAAGTCTCTCACAGCCTAGGTATGTGCTCTGACCACTGGCTATTGTGTAAAGCCCTCTCCTCAAAACCCCTCCTTCTGGATGTATTTTCAAACAGGGGAAAGGGGAAAACAACTTGTTGTCAGACTTCACCACTACCTACTGGTCTCCAGACAGCCCATCTAAAATTTATGGAGTAAATGGCAGTCTTTCCCTTAGTCCCAGCGGTATTAATGTAACTATGTTAAGTTTTTGCTTGTTCCATCTAAGTTGTAAGCTCTGCAGCTCATTACTGCTTCAAAACAAGGACCTTGCCATCTGATCTTGTATGAGCCATCAGCCACTCAAGGACACACTAAGTCATTGTGCAAGTCCTGTATTTAGGGTCTCAGTGGTATAGGATTCAACTGGAACAACCAACAAAACATTACACAAGTGCAAGCCATAAGAGATGTGCATTGCTACTGTCAGTCAGGAAACTGTTGTACCACACTTATTAAACAGAAGTCACAAGAACTTCTGAAGAAGAACTGGAACCACAGTTTTGCAAAATTGACACTCTTCTTTCTTAGTACATGGAGAAAACACAGTCCACTGAGAAACTCATAGAATTGCACCCACAAAATGCGCTTCTGTCATTCACATTTCTTAGGATAAGCTTGAGTCAAGAATGTAACCATCTAAGGAAAAGATGAGCAAGGCTTGCTCCTACTAAAACTAGGGTGTTACTTAGCCTGACCAGGTACATCAGAAATGACAACACAGACTTGTTAAAGACAGACACATTAACACAGGACAGTTTTTAAGTTAATTTCACCTGAGTAAGGTGATTAATTTCTTGTTTCTGCTCTATACAGGTAAAGACATTATACCTTTATATCTATCTATATTTAGGTTCAGCTTGAATTTTTCTTCTTGGTTTCAAGATATTTCACTGGGCTACCAGTTACAGCAAAAGGAAAATTACCAAAAAGTCTCCAACATCCTGGGCAGGCACATGTGTTAGCTCATCAAAACATGCATACAGATATTTATGTTCCAGGCTCTACAACAGTCACATTATAGTTTTAAGTGCATATCTCCTTCAGACAAAGAAATCTGAGGTCGTCAGTCATTACATTCATGTTACCTGAACATCTTGCTTTTTACTAAAGTTTCCATGCACAAGCAATATTAACATCTGTTTCAAGGATCTCTGCTGGAATTGTAGCTTCACACAGCCAAATTGCCTATGCTTCCACTGAGGAAACAGCTATTTATTTTATGCAGCCATCTGGGCTCTAAATAGTATGTTTTGTCATTTGTGGTCTTGTTTTCCAGGGTTTCTTGTATGAAATTTGATTCCTTCGTAACTTATTTCTGCTGTAAATGGCATTTTTTTAGTAATCAAACTTGTGAATGAATGTTTCATAAGAGACTTACACCACCAGTGTCAATTCATAAATATTTTGGATCTAGAGCCAAACCCTAATTGCAACAGCTTTGATGGTCTACATTTATTTTTTTTCTGCGGAATCATATGTAAAAATAGTCTACAAAACCCTCTCCCAGTTAGATGAATGACATATGCTGCTGCAGAATTTAATACTTCAGGATGATACTTGTCAAGTTGTTTGCATGGTTTGAACACAGACCCTGGCAGCCTCAGAGCCCAGGCCCCATCCTGTTAAGCAAAGGGACTGGTGGTAATGACTAACAGCAGAAATAGATATTCAGACACCTTTACCTATAGTCCACTATTTTTGCTTGGACTGTGATAGAAATGCAAATAATTCTTTCCCTCTTCATATCATACCTTCTCAGAGTTCCCCTTAGTTGATTTTAGTCTCAGAGTTACATGTCACAATCCAAAAAGTATCATGTATCTTGGAAGGCCACTTACAGAAATGGTAAGAAATCCTGAATCACAGATGTGAACAGCTGACTTTCCCAGTCCCTGTTTCCTGTAGTCATCAACTGGTTTGCATTACAACATAAAGCTCACTGACACAAGGGAACCAAGAGCAGGACTCCAGGCACCCTCAAATCTGCTCATTCTTCTCTAGATACACAAGCAACATTCCCCTTTTATCCGTGAGAAAGGGAGCTCTCCGTAACATAGACCTAACATTCCACCTTTCCACAAAAGGGATCCAAGAGACCCCTTCTCCCAGAGATCTACCCCACCAAAAAGCCAACACCACAACAGTCCATCCTGTATTTCCTGGCACACCTCTTCCCTGACAAAGGGGTGGGTGGTTGTGTCTCTCACTCTTCCCACTAAGGGTTAATTTCCTTCCCACTGTTACTTGCTCTTTCAAGGAGGCCAGCCACACAAACTGGGTAATGCTAACCCAGCTGCCCTTTCCTCTTTGTGAGATGGTGAAAGGGATAAAGTAACAAGCTACACCACAAATAATAGACTACAGGGAAGCACGTAGCTAAGCTAGGTAATATAAGTTCATTCGGTTTACTCTCCTCTTCCTCACAGCTCAATCACTGAGCAGAATAAACAGCCCTATTCTCTCCCGTCTTCATCAACTATTCTATATCCACTCCTATAGGTTCTAAAAATAGGTTTCAAACTTTAGGAGGTACAGAAGAACACATTGCTATCAACTCCCTGGATCAATTTCTGTTGTTCCCCTTACCTTGACGATACTTTATATCACTTGTCTTCCTCACCAGCTCTACACAATCTATGCTGTTTCTGCTCTCCTGTCTTGTTCTTTACCTTTGTTTCACTCAGGTGCAGTGGCCTAATCATCAGGATCATCATCTTCACCTGGATCAGCCACTAAATGGTAAATGGCTGCTAGCAAATGTTTTCCATGCAACAATCTCCATCTCTTCCTCCAAGATATTTCTCAAAACCTCTTCTTTCAAGAATACTTTTACAGAATCAACATACCTTCAAAAACAAGTTACCAAGGATTAATACAGAAAACCCAAAGCCTGTTATATTCAAACAGAATGCAAATAAAGAAAAAAATATTAACCTAAGGCTATACATAGTATCCAGAAACTCCACAAAATTCCATAAAGCTTTAGTTCAATACTGGCCTTTTCTGGAGCTGGCATGTGGTTTCTTTTCCTCCAAAGCATCAGTCAGACTGTAGTCTTCCAATCTGTCAAACCAGGACCAGGATAGAAGGAGGAAGCTTTCACAAATCCAGAGAAATGTATTAATAGTAGGTTTGCCTACACTGCTGTCAACAGGTCCACAGCATTTGTAAGGAGACAATCAAATCTGAAAAGAGACAAAGCCCTTCTCAGCTGGTTGTCTGAATGAATCTAGAAATAATTATTCTTTCCTCTGAGGCTAAACTCAGGCAGATTGGCAGAATCCTCCCCTTGCTCAGCAGAAGTATGAGTAAAACAAGTCTGAGCAGCTTTGCTGCTTCAGGAGACTGGGCTGTAGAGGAAGCTCTACCTCTCTTCACTTCAGCCTGTGACATAAACCACCAGTCTCTTAAGTGCCTGAGTGCTTTCATTTAATTGGAATTATTCAGCTCAGGAAGGTGACAGCTAGGAGGAGGCTGAAGTTCAGTGATCATCTGTGTAGATATCCAGTTCACATGCTAGAAGACAATTAACAGCTAGGTGCAGATACAAAAGGCACTGGTTGGAGGGTTGTATGAGCCTGCCAGCATGCTACCTGGTTCAGGCAAGTGCCATTCCCATTCACTGGGAAGCATGAGCAAATTCTCCTTAAAATAATGAAATGGAGGAGCAAACAACAAGAGTCTGCAGCTGACTGCATACGTAACTTCAGGCCAGGACTAGAGAATGCCTTCCCTACCCTGTAATGATAAGTAAATCCAAATTTTATTATGGATCATAGGACCTTATTGAAGCAGTCTGACCACATCATGTACTAAGATTAATTATGATTTACCCATCTTATTCATAGTAGCCATTAAGTTGCTATATATGTTACAGACTTAATAACAAGGTGAAGAGTGAATGGAAAAGAAAAAGTCATAGACCCGTCTCATTGGTCATTGTTTCTTATATGACTAGGATGTCTATGTGGGGAGAACTGAGTAATGGAGAGAGTATTAAAGCACAGAAGATAATATTTAAAGAAGGGGGTGAGTGAGGTCTCTCCTTGTACTACACTAAAGCACTGGTCTCGTAAGTGGGGTGTGTGCACTCAAGTGGGTTCACAAGACAATCCAGTGGAAGGAAGAGAATATTTTTTCACACCATTAATAAAATGGAGAAGAATTCAAACCAGTGTTTATTGCATCTTTATCTCATCCTTTTTAAACTTTTATTTCTGTGTATGTTTTATAAGGTACATAATATATTACTACAGTAGTAGGGGTACATGCTTAAAAATATTTTATTTATAGGGGCATGTGATCAAAATGTTTGATATCCCAAAGGACTGATCTTGCAGGTAGCACCAGGTCAGCTGTAAAACTAGAAGCAGTGCTTAAACAGCAAAACAGCTGGAGCAGGTAAGTGTTAAGAGTAGCCATTCTACTCACAACAGTAGTGCTAGGACCTGAACTTCCTGCTGTGAACATCAGCCCATGGGCAGATCACAAAAGTGAACAATCCTCTGGATGATAAAAGATATGACCACAAAACAAGGATAATTCAGTTACCTGTTATGCCTTTTGCTGCTGTTCCAAATAGTTGCATAAATGTGAGATTCATGCTGTAACAACTCTAACCTGTCAAGATGAGCTACAGATGATGTTTTAAACTTACCATAATATTTTGTGCAGAACTTCACAAATTCTAAGCATGTCATTCAGTATTGGCTGTATGCTTCTTATTAACAGCATTAAGCAAATAGAAAAGCAATTGTACTAAGAAAAAGTTTGTTGAAATAGTCACGAATGAGTGGTTTAGACCACTTAAAGAATCACTGTTGAAGGTATTAGCAAAAGTGATTTAAAAGGAATTTATGAAAGCGCCACTTCACAAAGATCAATGGCAAGGTTCACTCTATTAATACATGGATGAAATGTAAAAAGGAAAACCAAGTTAGAATCAAACTAGAACGATTTATACAGAGACAAGAGACAGATGCAAGAGGGTAAGAGTGAAACATACAAAGGAAAACTGAGTTAGAACTGATTTTTTATGATTTGCACAGAGATTGGAGATGTAAAAACATGGGAACGACCCTCCCGCTGAGTCACGAGGTTCAGAGAAGACCCCCTTGCTCTCTAAACTCCTGATGGAGCTTGGGTGCAGCTGGATCCAATCCTAGTCCCAGACTTGGGCAACAGTTTATGTCTAAAGGGATTATGTGCACAGCAGCAGTCTGAGGTTCATTCACAGTTTGAGGTAAATCACAAGATTTAGCAGAATTTGATCATTTTAACATTTACAACGTGATTCAATAGAATTTACTACAATCACAACAGTGACTTCGTTATAAATTTGAAAGGGCAATATTTATACTATACTAGCTATCAGATACCCAGGTCATTTCACACACACGTACACAGACACTAAGATATACATATACATGTAAACAAACGTATACCTGTTAAAAATTCCCCTCGAGTTCAGTGAAACATTCACGTCAAATGTCTCAGCATTTTCGCAATGAGCAAAGGGTTGAGCCTCAAGGACCAAAGGATATCAGCCCAGGCCCGTCATCAGCTTTCAGGGACACTGCTCTGATTTTTTGCAAACCGGAGAGTTTGTGAGGTCTAAGAGGCATCCCCCTCAGAGGGAGATGCTGGTCACAGCCCACTGCAGTCCAGGAGAGCTCAAAGGGCCTCACTTAGGACTGCTCTTTATAGGTTCGCAAGATGATTGGCTTTAGTCATCAGCAAATTACTGGAATTCCAGTAACACTGGTACCATTTCACTCAAGCTACGATCCAGATAAGGGATGTTCCAAGACTGTCAGGGGATGACTAATTATTCCTGCTCTCATTCCCCACCTCCACCAGGCAACAGGAATTCTTGGTACGGTCAGTGCCTCTCCCCACCTTAGCCATGCAAGAGTTCCTGCTACAGTCAAGGGATGCATAACCATCCAGCTCATTACACAAAGGCTAAGGCCTGACCGGAATTCCTAAGATCATATAGTGGCCCGGGAAGGGGGAGGAAATGCACCGCCACAAGTATAAGAGTATGAAATTGCTGCAGGAGATAATATTTCCTTTGGGTTTATCCTTGCACTCTTAACAGTATATATTACCTAATTGATATATCGTAACAGCTCATTTAGAGCTATTAGGTCTATTGCATAAATATGTGGTCAAGCTTTTTAATGCACACCACTGTTACTGTAGACCATAACAGCTGCTTTGGAGTTGTCAGCCTAGTTTGTCACAATCTATTTTAATCTGAAAAAAATCTCAAATACTTTGTAGTTGCCAACACGCAATTTCAGCTGATTGTTTGGTGCCATAGCTGAGCACTGTTTGAGCACGGAAAGTGAAATACTAAAGCCACTATGAAGAGCAGGCTTTGCTATCATCAGACAAATCACAGGGGACTCAAATTCAAAGTTAATAACGGAGATGTTTGCCATGTGTTTACAGAGGACAAACAATGAGAAAAGATAGGATGGGAGACAGATTATTTCCCTGTTTAACTCTGTACTCAGCTACTTTAAAAACCTATGAGGAGCCATTAGTGCTATGCTTACAGGTAAAAGGCAATATCTGCTTGCTACCCCCACTTCCCAGCTCAACTGTCTGCTGCCAGCCAGCTAAGAAAGCTCTGCTGGGAAAGGGGGTGCAGCCCAGCTCATCCATTGTAACAAGTTTGGATCTAACCAGCATATTGAGAGCTTCCAGCACAGGAACTCAGTGGAAAGAGGGATGCCACCTTTTCCTTTTCCTGTCTTTTGGCCCTTGGGCACATTGCATTTCCTCTCCTCTGCCCTGTAAGTACAGACAAGTGGTTGAAAAGATCACATAAGGGCAGATAACTTTGCAGATAAGAAATGGATGGAGTTCAGGAAGATTTCAGCTGGTTTTAAGTGCAGGCAAAAGCTAATACAAATGCTCAGAAAACCCAGCTGTCTGTCTCTACCAGTCTTTTTGCTCAGAATGTGATTCTCTGTAATCATGTCATTCAAAGAGACTTTTGCTAAGTACTGAGGGAAAAGTGGCTTCCTTTGGTGAGGGGAGGAAAATGCCTGTTGCTGCAAGCTATCCATCATCTTCAAAAAGTCCAAGATGTACTAAAGCTCCCTAAATTTTTATTCCCAACTGAGCCAGACAAGATCAATGTTTTCTTGACAGGCACTCCTCCCATGTCAAAATCTACTTCCAGTACAGTTTTGCAGACATCCACCTGCCTGCTAGGTTGGGTAACAAATAAACACCCATCATGTCTTTATTTGAGAAAGATTTTTTTCTTGCTTCTTTTTTCTTTTTTTTTTTCCTTGCACATTTGGGGAAAGATACCCTTTCCCCCAGCCAGGAAATAGCCATTTTGAGGTAAGACCTTAAAATTGATGATTTTGAAAATTTTCCCTATTGCCATGCTGTTCTTCTCCTGCATTCCTGTGGTGCCAACAGATGAAGTTGTAAGCCTGCTTGCCTCCCTGCATCTAATCCTGATACTACTCAACAGCAGGGAATGTGGGCAAATGTTCACTAGCAGTTGTTGGCAAAGAAACACAGCAGGATTTAAACTGGATGATGCCACTGCATGTGTAAAACAACAATTTGAGCAAATGCTGCTATAGTAGCATCTTTAACCAGTAAAACACAATTTGCTGTTAACCTTTTGCTTCCTAGCTAGCTGCACTGTTGAGCTATGAGTAATTGTAGTTATGCTTTTTTTTTTTAATTAAAAAAACCCCAAGCTTATTTATAAAAAACTAAGATAAATGCTTGTAGCACTTGCCATGACAGACTTTTAGTGTGGTCACGTATAACAGAAATAAATTGCAAAAGCCAAATGGGAATAAGATTCTGTTGCATTTTGGTAAAATGTTCCATGTCATTTTTCACAAGGTCATTTTTCCCATGATCTTCCTTCTCTTCCCTTCCAGCTTGCACAGCCTGGTCTTTAGTTGATGTTCTCCAGCCCCAGATGTTTCACGGTTTAACCATAGTCATTTTATAGCATTCTAGGACTGTTATGAATGAGGACGACCATAATGGTAATTTGCCATGCTTATCTACTATTCAAAAGCTAGATCTTGGTCACCTATTGTGTCATCAAAATAACTGCTCAACACCATCCCAATAACTTTTTTCCCCCAGGCTCTCAAGTTTCCTTGCTTTTAATAGTTGTTCATACAGACCATAAGAGCTCCCTCTCTTTCAAACTGAGCTCCATCATTCTTTAAAGAAATGAGTTTGGTATCTGAGAAATATAACTTGAAATATCAGCTAACAATGCACCCAATGTTAAGAATGGGAATGAATTTTTTCCTGCCTTCCTTGAAGATGATGGGAAAAGATGCATCACATAGCCAGCCACAATTCTTATATGTTTAGCTATACTGCAATTCATAAGGCCATGTTTAATTGAAGAAATTGCTTTTTAGTAATGCTGCTACCTACACGGTGCACTTAACTGAAGCAGGGCTTTCCTATTAGGAAATGTATGCAAGAGCATTTATATCTGTGTATTATCTTCCCAGATCTCCTAGCTGTGCAGTAAGTCCTAAGCACAGGATGTTATCTGTCCTTTTTGTTGGCTTAGTTCCTCCATCTCACATTTAGATCATGCATGTTAGTGCTGGATCAAGTACTTTGAAGAAGAAAATGGTAAAAGCTTAGAGAGTCAGTAAAAACCTGAACAGGAGCCTGGGCAAGAGTACAGTGCCAAATAGCAGGCCAAGCAGATGCATCAGAAAATTTGTTTTCTAAAGGAAGGTTGTTTTAATCATTTCACTTCAACTCAGCTGATGATCTACACTAGGTGGAATTTTGAACAGCTCTAGCATTACAGATGGAAAAATCACATACTTGAAAAATCAGGGTGATAGGATGCAGCAGGTCTATAACACCCATAGCCATGCTCCCATTTAGAGGGCAGCTCTTTGTAGAATTGCCATCACCCTTCCCACATTGCCTGCATGTCAGCTGGCACTACCAAACCCACAAAGCTACCAGGATAGCAGTGGTGGTTGATACTACAGAGAAACAGCTGTTCCAGAGTGAAGCTCTATGCCACTTACCTGTACACGGAATAGAACACACACGTGCTCAAAGATTTATCTGCTTCGATGGGAGATATATATAGGATAGTGGATTCTGAGAGGGAGCAGAGCAGTAAGAAACATGCCTTTAGTGAAGGGACTTGGAAGCAGTACAGTGAAATTATGAAGGCTAGAATAGTACAGCTGTGGACAGTTTTTCACTTTCATCTGGCAGAAACCATTTTTTATTTTTTCTATTATTTGAGGGGAACAAAAAAGTTTTGGAGCGCAAACATCAGAAGCAAAACTGAGTTGGATAGAGCCAGTCGCTCCTCTGGGACCTTGCAGGAGAACATGAAACACTTTTTCCAGGGAGACCTTTGCACTTCATTTTAGCTGTGCATCCAAGCCTAGGTCGGCAAAGGATCAGAAGAACCGTAACATTTCAAAATTGCATCCCTTACACAGAGAGAAGCTGGGAAAATATTTGTTGAGCAATGAAGTACATTCTTCTCCTATATCTGCACTACCTGTCATTGCACGAATCTCAGCTGGCTAAAACAGGCCTCAGAACTGAACCTCAAACCTTCAAAAATATGAGATGGCTTCCCCAGCCACAGGGATTTTGCTTAAATACAAATTTGTATTTGGCTTTGGATTTTTGAGCTTTACAGTTCAAATCTGCTCTCTCACTATAACTCTGAGAAGCTTGGGTTTCATTCCACTGTATTTATTTTTTAAGTTCAATTCTCATGACTTTGAAAGCTTTCTAAAGGTCAGATGGACCAGATATTGCCACAATTGCCTGCAGCGTAATGCAGTCATTTCATATTGCGCTAAAGCTTTCAAAAAATCATCTCAACCTTTTCTCTTCATCTTACAGAATGCGGTTAAAGGTGTGGGTTAGGTTTCAGAGAGAACAAAGTGAGACAAACCCTTTGCCATTAGACATGGTGCAGGCTCTGGGTGATGCGATGAAAGAGCTGTGCTACTGTTAAAGGCCTATCATAGCTCCTGTCCTTAGGGTAGCAGCATCCACTCTTGGACACGACTATTGTGCATTGGGGCAGGTTGTTTAGCCTTGTATTTATTTAATCTTTGTGAAGATAAAGAGGGATGTTCCACTGAGAGCTCTTTTGTTTCACACTGTATCAGTTCAATAGGAGAGAGAGCAGATCTAAAGCCACAAGCAATGGTTTGCGTATCTTGTAAGTCTTCTAAAGCCTTGTCATCATATGCTGTATTATGTTGTCTTTTTACTGAGTGACCATTGCTCTATTGTACACTATCTGCCTTTTTGTGACTTGATGAACCACATTGTAAAGGTAGAAATCAATAAAGTTCTCCAGAAACCAAAACCACAGAGGGAAAAATGTTTTCCTGCAGCACCATCTCGTGGTCCCTGATTTTAGTGCTGAAGGTGTCTCCTTCTCCCTGGCCTGGAAGGTGGAAAGTCTGCTCTGCAGACTTGGGAGCTACACCCAGCCCTGAGCAGCTTCTTTCACTAGCCACAAAGGCACTGTGAGGAACCTTGTAAGAATGCTTGCGCCTTCTTCTAGTTGACCTGGGCCCAATCGAGATCTTTGAATGGACGGAAAGGACAAAGGAAAATTGAGTTTGGCTCAGCTCCGTATGCAAGATACACACCAGCAGTTTAGGCACTGGGGAAAATATATGTGCCAGGTAGATCTGGGGTAAGCCCATGTTGAAATTGTTCTGTAGTATGCTAAGGTCCAGGAGTACAAATCCCCCCCCC
>JANZLQ010000040.1:10059086-10089138 GCA_026212715.1 Elanus axillaris
GGCAGAGACAACCTGTGATGAACTGACCTCAACCTCCATTCCCTGTCCCCCTGTGCCGCTGGGGGGGGGGGTAGGTGGAGAAGCCAGGAGTGAAGCTGTGCCCGGGAAGAAGGGAGGGAAGGTGGTGTGAGATCTCTTTTTTTTTCTCACTGCCCTACTCCATTTTGATTTGTAATAAATTGAGTTAATTTTCCCCAAGCTGAGTCTGTTTTCCCATGACGGTGATGAGTGAATGATCTCTCCTGTCCTTATCTTGACCCACAAGCCCATTGTTATATTTTTATCTCCCCTGTCCAGTGAAGGAGGGGGGGAGTGATAGAACGGCTTTGGTGGGCACCTGGTGTCCAGCCATGGTCAACCCACCACATCCAGTTTGTTGAAGCAACTTCACTATAAAAAGCAACAACTGTTTCTACAAAGCTGTACAAACAGGAAAAGTTACCATAAAATTAAGATTTAATAGTACTATTTCAGTAAAGCAGAGATTACCATTAAGTTATGTGTAAAGGTAGAATATACAAAAATAGTTTGCTGCATTCTTTCATATGAGAAAAAAAATTATGCAGACCAAGTCCATGCTCAAAGAAAAAGAAAAAAAGGAAGGTAAAATATTATGTTAAGGCTAGAATTTGAGAACATAGAACCACAGAAATTTTGGTTGTAAGAGACTTCTGCAGATCATGTAGACCAAACTTCTTCCTGAAGCAAGGCTATTGCCAGCATGGTCAAGTTGTGTGTCTAGGCAAGTCTTGAAAACCTCTGGGATGGTGACTCCACCACCTTTCTGATTACTTGTTCTTGAGCTGCACTAATTTCCTAATGACTTTTTTTCCCCTAATGCCCAAGCTAAATTTCCCAAGCATCCATTAGTAGCAATTCGCGCTTGTTATATCATCTGGCTCCACCCAGAAGAATTTATGGCTCCCTTAACTTGGTAACTGCCCTTCTAAACAGGCTTCACTAGCTATTAAACTTAGCTTCCTCTTCAACAGCTTAAATACATCCAGTTCCTTCACAGCACTTTCACAGTCACTACTACATGGGATTAAACACCCCTTTCCACAAATAATGCCTTCACTCCATTCTATGTACTAACGTATGTGACTACATTTATTTGTATCACATCACTTGTTCTTCACTTGTGCTGGCATTGACAAGATATCCAGACAATTCTTTATCAATTAATTGTTTACTATATTAATATATATGCAGAAATAAATGCAAGCTTACACTTACTTCGAAGACAGTGGTGACGTGAAAAACTAAAGGAAGAAATAGAAATGAAAGTCATATTGTCTGAGCAGAAACAGCACTGGGCTATGAGGCAGTAATCTACAGAAGTATACTTACTGTCTTTAAGTGGCATGTAACATTGCAGTTCATGGATGGTTTTGGAAGGACAACATTTATTTTCCAAGCATTCAGTTGTGTTAAGACCCTCTCCTACATGACAAGGAATTAAGGTTTGTTCGTCTTTGTGACGGCATGCTTTAAAAAAGAGAAATAATATGTAAGATCTCTATTCTAGGAGCAATGCTCAAGTAGAGGGAAGTTATCATTTTGGTGTCCCTAGTATGTTTTGATAGGGTAAGTCTGCCAGAAAACAGTATCATTGACTTTCATGTATGTTCTTCCCCCCAAACGAATCAATCTTTGTATTAACAGAAAATCTAAAATCATGTCATAAAAAATGTTAAGTAATATGCTGTTTCAGTAACAAACATTGACAAAACCAAATCTAAACACCATTGTGCCATTTTTTTTTTAACTTAAGTTTGTAAAGTAGGAAAGACAAACTGCATTTTCTCACTGAACTGTTTCTATTTAAAAACAAAGACTTTTTTTTTGAAAGGCCCAGCATAGAATATATTGCAACTAAACATCTCTGTTTGACACTTACTGCATGTTTCTACAAGCAGCTGAAAATCAGCTGATAGGAACAAAACCCCAAGATAGCCAATCCAGCTACTAAACAAAATATTTAAGCAATAATAATAATTTATTGATAATCATGAGCACCTCTATGGGAAGGGCTTAAATGTATAAGATAGTTACAAAGAGTAGATGTCTCTATATATCTAATTCCTGTAAAGCTTGGTTAACACATCCGTTATGTGACACTCACAGCAGCTGCAAAGCATCATTTGGTGTTCCAACAACACCCAAGATCTTCTCCCAAGTCAGTCTCATGTTTATCGCAGACATTACTGGTAGCCAAATTCAGTTTATTAAATGGGGCATCAGGTCCTTCATGAGACCTCCATGTTTACTTAGGGCTAGGTGGTAGTGACAGCAGTGGAGATAAGCTCATATTAAAGTAATGCAGAAACATACTAAGTGAAAAGTAGTATTTCTGCTTCTCCTTTCTACTTGTCTGTGATCCAATTACAGAACCAGGCTTGCGATTTTTGTACATGCCAACCCCTTTCTGTATTCATAGGTATTATCTTTCTTATTGACACTAGCAAATTAGCATTGCTACTTCCTTCTCAATGACTTTATGAAATAACGTAGCTCTTGTCATTTAACTGCAGCCATCCAAAAGGTGAGTGGTTCAGTCTAAGCTAATGGCCCTGAAGCCTTCCCTAGCCAGAAGTACAAGAAACATTACTGTGGGGCAAAATCTCTTCTGTCTTAGTATGTGCCAAATTGCTCTTTCCCTCCTAGGCATACAGGAAGACAAGAAAACTAGTTCAGATCAGATACAACAAAACTAGTCAAGGTGGATCCTACACCAAACTGTCCAGCATTTCTAGCACCATCACATCACTGATGAAAGGTTTTGTAGGAGGGTAGTAATGCAGCAAAAGCAAATTTATGATTGTTCCAAAGGGGCATTCAATGATACTATTTTGAAGAAATTTAGTGAGTTTTTAAGAGTACCAGACTGAGGGTTTTAAATACACTAAATGCTGACAGATAGGGGTGGGAGGGCGACCTGGAAGTGAGGCAGAAGGGGAAAGGGAAGAGAGAAACAATGCTGCAGTGATGAAGTGACACTTACTCACTGGCCTGAAGAAGCTTAAGAGAGATTCATATGCATCTTTCAGTTTCATGTTAAGTTTGCTGGGTGCCACTTCATTTTTTTCTAAAACATGCTGAGTTGGTGGTGCAAAACCTGAAAGCTCATAATGATTAGCTCATTACCATAAAAATAGCCTTAATTAGTTAAATGCAATGACATTTTCATACAGACTATCTTTCATTATGAGGGCATTTATAGTCTTTATGAATTGTGATACTGATGGCTAGCAAGGTTAAGCATAGATGTCTTTCTGTTGTATTCACTTATATTATTGGCTCATGAACCATGATGAGTAAAGAACTAAAGCTGTGAAATTAAATTAAAGAATCCATTCAGGTGGAAATTCTCAAGCTAAAAAGCCCTACTGTTCACCTATAAGGTGCAGGTTACACGAAAACTCTGTGTTATATCTACAGATCTATTTCTCTTATGTATGCAAGCAGAACTTTCAGCCTTTGTTTTAGGTAAAGATCAGACCCCAATTGAATCACAGAAACATGGTGAAAGACAGCCTTATCAGATACTACCACACACAGCATCTATCCCAACACCTTGTTTCAGACAGTGACCTACAGCAGTTGTGTAGAAAAGAGCAAAACATCCCTGAATATAGAGGTACTGGAGTATTTTCCCAAACCTCAGTGATTTGTGGCTCTGGGACTCCTCGATCACTTTTCATTTACACTACTCCAAAAAATGTGGCATCAATAAACCTTGCTGTCTCACTACATCTCTTTTTCATTAAACTGAAAGTGCAAATCCCAGTGGGTCTCCACTGGCAATCAACCACTCCACGAGGAAAAAAAAATAAACAGAAACCCAGTATTCCTGTTTGCTTGCATTTTTTTTTTTCTTTCTCTCTCCATGACAGAGAAACTTACACCACCACAACTTTAATTTCAGTGATGGGAGTTTTTGAAAGCCATTTCATGGTTTTATAGTTCCTTGTGAACAGAAGTGAGATCATGGCCCAACCAAAAACTAACATATTGAACAACTTCAGTCTTTTGGACATTTCTTCAGCTAGCAGCATCAGGAGCATAAATTCTCTATTTGTCCTGGGGCACAGCTTGCCTCTTCTGTGCCATACAAAACTCCCTTGGGAAAAGAAGCATCAGAGTAGGAAGAATTGAATGTATGTCAAACTAGAGAATCTGAAACTACCATATAACAAATGTGACCAGCAAAGTTTACACTAGCAGTTATGTCATGGTCCACCTCCCCACCAGTAATCAAAAAAGAACAGAAAATTTTAAAGATTTTGTAATGATTTCACAGGAAGTTAATCAGATGAGGTACCTGACAATCAGTAAGAATTATCTGAAAATAAGAACATGGTTGTCCTACTCTCTCATAAGAGAGTTTAAAGAGACACAGCCATATACACAGGTTTCATGGGCACTGCCGATCAATATAAGCTGCACCATGTACTTATGAATCACAGTTATATCTATGTTAGAGCTCACACACATTCTGGAAAAGTGTTTTTGCCCTTTTTTTTCCCAAAGACAGAATGACTTCCTCATCTAGGTATTGCAGAAACATTTTACAATGACACTTGCAGACGCTGACAGCTTTTCATCAAGATCTGAAAAGGTAGTCTCTGAAGTCTGGTTTCTCAGTGCACAGAGGATCAAATGCAAGCTTCATGTGTGGGCTGATCCTTTACACACGTCAGATGATCAAATTTAACTTCTGGTGCGAGTACAAGTTATCAGCCAAAAATCTTTGCTAACTATTTTGAGCCACCTGCTGTAGTAAGCAAATACATCAAATCTCAACAGATTAATAAGAACACCTTTAACTGTATGCTGGAAAAAAAAGAAGTCAAAGTGAGGAAAAAATAGAAGAATCAATAAACAAAGGTAAAATAAAAGCAAGATACACTGCCAGGAATGAAACAAGCAGCATGGGTTTCTCATGCACGAGGAGGGAAATGGGAACTATAGTTGGGAGAAAAAAAACCCGTATTTTGCTGTATTTAAGTGTCAGGACTTATCAATCCCATCTGGAGTAATGAACTGCTTGTAATATTTATATTTTTCAATCATTACCATGACAACAAAATTGTAAACTTAACTTCTTCCTAGTAAAAGCACTTCTCCCATTAAAATGCATTTCTCCTTGCAATACTCACTTGAATTAATACTGTAAAGCAGTATCAGTACCACAGAGTTCCATGCTAGATTGGTGCCAATTAGCAGCATTACTGCAACAAAACCAACAGTAATAATAGGTATGTGGTTATGCATAAAAAAAATATTGATCTTACTTCATATTTACAGACTGTAAGAAACATGACAGCAGACTGCTGCACAGATCAAGACTGCCTTTTCTTGCAATAGAGAGGAGGCCAAACCCGGTATAAATTTTTCTTGCAATAAGTGATTTTGAAGAAATTACTCATTTGGAGAGGTTAAAGGGAGACATCTTGTTAACAGAGACTAGGCAAAAAACAATCTCCTAAGCATCCCATAGCTGGACACCCAATACCTTAAAAAAGATCACTTTTAACAAAATTTTTTTATCTAGGTTTAATGAACAGGATCAGGATTGAAGAAGTATAAATTGTTGGAAGCTTACAATTGAATTCTACTTGTTGAATTCTTCAGTCTTTTCAAAATTGGAGTGTATGAGATGCTTTGGATATAAACATTTTTTAAAAGGTGGTTCAAAATGATATTACAAATACTTCTAGCAATCCCCAAATCATTCATAGTAATTTAACAGCAGGTTTGAGCTGGGTATTTTACCTCCAACCAACCCCTGAAGATTGCTTTGCCAGATACATTATTTCACTTTTGCCTGCTACTCCTGTTGTTACCCTAAAAAGGTCTTTTTCAATTACTACCACATGTTTAGTTGTTAAAACAGCTTAAACCTAGAGATTATTTTGTTAGTATTGGTAAGGGAGGAGAGCCCCATTTTCTGAAGTGCTATACAGGAAAAAGAAAGATTGCATTTTACACAGGTATCGGCCTTTGAAGGGTCTGTTCTCTCTGCACTCCTGCTGCTAAATGAGGAAAGCTTTCCTACAGTTAGAAGGTACCTGTTCTGTAGGGTAATATACAAACATATTCTGTCCCACAGAGCCCTGCTTTGGCAGTTAAATGTGAAATTATTTCTTAAGAGGACAGAGATCATGTTTTTTTGCAAGATACCTATTAAAATCTAGGGAAGAGGAAAACACTTCCTGGAAGAAAGAAAACAAGGGAGTTAAGACAGTTTTCCCCCATTACATACTTCTTTTGCTGCCTTCTCTGCTACTGCTGGAAGACCACAGCTACCCAGAGTACAGCAACTACAGACTTGGTACGCACAATGATGTGGAATCAAAGCTCATCACAATGGGCTCCCTGTTACTGTGATGCAGCTCAGAATGTACAGATGTGATAAATACATCAGAGGGGCCAGGAAAAGCCACACACACAGTTTGAAAAAAATATCAGCCCCTCCCAAGACCATTACAAAGCCCCTTAGTCTTCTAACTCACCAAGTCAAAAGTTTGGTCAGAGTGCTTAAATCAGAGCTTCCAAATAATCCATTAGATGTGAATTAATTAGGTAACAGGATCATCTTGTAGGTCCACCAAATATCTGCACACTTGAAGCAAAAGTACAGTCTGACACATCTTTCTTGGACATTTCCATTCCTTTTATTAAGGAAAGGCTCCTTGAATAGATTAGGAACAGTGTTTTAAAAGATACAGAAATCTAAGTTAAATGCAGATGCCCCAAAATCAGCAGTTCTCCAAACAGCTGAGCTGCCTAAAGCAGTTTGTTATGTTTTAAAAAAAACATAGGCTACAATAGCCATCTGAACAGATAAGTAATCTTGAAAAAATTTATATATTCACATGTAAATGTTGTGGTTTTTTTTCATTTCAGTTGAATTTAAAGGGTCTTTTCGACCTAATTTGTATGCATCATTAGCTTGCTAATATAAGCAACAATATACAGTATCCTCAATTTCATTGTTTCATTCTACACACAGACTAGACACAGCCACTCTCAACAGTACCAATGAGGAGATACTCAGAAATGTCTAATACAGAACAAACATTCTTCATTTTCCTGAAGCATATGATTTCACATGCAATTAAGATTTTCCACACTGATTTCTCTTGTGGAACTCTGCATACAGTGTGATGCATTTCTGATGCACAAATATATGTGACTTTTCAGACTGCTAAGAATCCAAGAAAACTGACCTCACATTTTGTATTGATCACTTGATTAATTTCCTTTTAATTAAGTTTAGGACTGTTGACTCTCCTTGCTCTGACATCTATACCCAAGGCTCAACCTGAGTCCACTAGCCCCAAAAGCATGTCCAATACCACAAGCCACTCCAAACAATTCTTTGTTATATCATTTCTGCAACAGTTGAGTTCCTAGTAATTTATACAGGCTACATCCAGGGATTTTTTTTTCCTTTAAATTAACTGCTTTTATTGGAAATCAGTTTCTTCTACTCAGTGCAAAAATGTAAGAAAAACCCTCAGCAGAAACACAATCATCTATGACTGTTGCTCTTTATTATCCATTTCCACACAGCCCTCAAAGAACACAAGAATTACTACTTTGAAGCCTACTATAAAGAAATTTTTAAACAACGTAAAAAACTAATAGCAACAACTAATTCATATTCATCATTTAGTAGCAAATATTTATCTCCACTACAAATTGCTCAAGATGGATGATCTTCATAACCATGAAAGCAGGAGTTACAGCTGTGGGATACATCTAAATAAACTGTTAGGAGTAGAAAAAAAGATTTATCCCCTGATGCAGGCAAAAGATCCACAGGCTGCTGAGAGACTCATACTGCTGTGGTATACATACTGTAAAGTGCTGTGGTAGTAAATCTAACCCTTTCAATGGTGAAAACAGCATAAAAATGTGATGCAAAGCTACACTGCACTTACGCCTAGTGAAACTCTGGCAAGGAGAACCTTGCAGATCAAACTGAAATAATTTCAGGACACTTAACTCAAAATAACTAACCTCACTTTTAATAACTTATATAAAGCTGTCATACTGTTAAGGTATTAAAAGTTCTTGTAGTCACCCTGATTTTCATGGATGCGAATACAGCTGGCGAAGACTCTTGACTAGTGTCTTTCAGGATGAAAACCTAAGTATTGTTAAAATCAAGTGGATGACAAACAAGCTTATCGCACACTACTGTGAAAACTCCATCAAGCGAAGCCTTGTCACTTCTTAAAAAATTATGTGAAGTAGCCACCAGAACCATTATCAACACCTCCTACCACCACTCAACACAGATGAATATTCTACTACAGGTCTTACTGTTTCTGGAAACTGATAAAATCTTTAACAATACAGAGGATAAAAAAAAAATTTGAGACCCACCTTTCCTCTTGCAGATAATACAGAACGCCATTTACCAGAACCATACAGCAGGGTTCCCAAGTGACTGAGGAATACTCACTGGAAGCTAATTAATCTATTGCCTTCTAATATTCAATACTAAAGGGTTTTGCAGAGAAACATACTGCAGTTCAGAAAAATAAGTTATCTTTCACAATAAGTGCTCCTATGAAGAATGCAGAATCTACACTCAGTATCATACTCAAAGTACTTAATTTTGTTTCTGGATTGTTGAAATAAAGCATGGTATGCAGTATTTGATATTAGAGACACAAAAGGCTGGAAAAGCTTATCTAAAGTAATTGAAATTCCTGTATTCAGGAAACTAAACCTCTTTGCTTCTTGAAGTCATGAATGCTCACAAAGGAGAGATTTTTATCTGTCTCAAAAAAGCTATATAAAAGATTTTTTTCCTTGATAAGATTTTATACCAACTCTGAAAATCTTAACTTCCCACCATCATTAACAGAAAAACATTTAGTAAAGAAAGGAAACACAAACTTTCTATTTTCATAAGTATTTGTTAATTCATAGGCTTTCAGCTTTACCCTACTGAATTTAGACTTTGGCATCATTCACAAATACCTCTCACTCTTTTTAAAGAACTTTATTTTAAAAATAGTTTTAATTCATTAGACCATACTTTATAAGTTACCAATAGGACGGAGCTGAACTCAAGCATCAGACATTTGTTGCACTTCCAAGTTTTGTAACAATATGACTTTTCAAAATAAAATTGTACATTTAGATTCACAGTTTAATTTGTTGAAATTTAATAACATTTAAAAACACTGGAATTTGAATTGAAAGGGATACATGTTAAGCACACAAATACTGAAAAAGGTCATAACCCCAAAATGCACTTGAAAATGGAATGCAGCTACTTAGTCACTGTAGTTTAGTAATTTCACATTTAACCCAGTTAGCACCTTAGTGAACTCAACTACCGAATGCGAGAAATATAGTGCATGTAGTGTGATAACTCAACAGGTACTGTACTGCTTCATAATGAGATTGCATTTTCTTGAGCATTATGTGCCATATTTTTGAAAACTGGTAATATTTTAGAAGTCTTCTAAAATGTGTAAATAAACAATGGCTAGAGTTCAAGTCTAAACAAAGAAATACTTTCTACTTTCTCTAAGTTGAGACTTTTAAAAGCAATCATTTATAAGGATTGCATCAACATCAGTTAGCAGAGGAAGATCAAACTTTATTGAAACTGCTTGCATACAAAATATATTGCACTATAACCAAACAAATGTCAACATAAAATCCAATCTGTTGTAGCTAATATGTACAGAGAATATTGCCCAAGAGCAGTTACATTACAAGGTCAGTCTACCTTGGTTAATTATCTACAGTATTTTAAACCAAACAGCTTACAGATGATGTGTGCAAGGTACCAATTTCTGTTTTCAAATACTATACATTCCCAAAATAAATAACTAGAAATCAACATTAATGTTTGGCAATACTTTTTAAGACATTTTTATATTTGTTAAATCATGTGCAGTTCGTTGCCATTTTTAGTATGCTCACCTGTATGCAAGGAAAAAAAGAATGAAAAACCCAAAGAAACAAAACTCACAAAATACATCAGAGGCAAGGTCAAGTTTGTACAATTCTGTACATAAACAGTGGCTCTCCTTCTGGAATAATCTGAATAAAAATAGATTAAAATGAAGGTCCTTATACAGTTTTGCCCAGTAAGTTTAATGTGTGATCAGAAATAGAAGAAAGCACAGCTCCTCCTCCCACCACTTCCCACCCTTCCCTTGTGTACAACTGTACTTTGGATCAAATTCTGTGACACCTTCAAATTGGCTGGTAATTCAGACCTTGTACCTCAAAATATAATGAATTTTTGTTCTACCTCCAATATTTCCAACTACTATATCTGTACTTTCCAGGGCATTACACGTGGTGATTTTCTTCCTACCTCTCCTGAGATAGCCCCCGAATTAAAATAAGCAATTAAAAAAATTTTGGGAGGATGAAAAGTATCAGCGCTTTAAACTGGTCATCTGGCCAAATTGCAGGCACACATTACTAGTTTGTGAACACGCTACACTTGTTCCCTCAGTAACAATGAGTTTTTTAGTTTTCCACATGGAAATGTTTTTTTTTTAATTATTTTTTTTTAAAAAAAAGCTTCAGTACTGCCTACAAAGAAAAAAATTACACCCCTTTTTCAATAACACTATTTGCCAAATCTTCAGTGCAAAATAAATTTCCTATTCTTATAACTGCCTAACTCAATGTTTATGTAAGGAAAAAATTATGGAAAGCATGCACTTGTCTATAAAGTACTAACGTCTGACAAGGATTGCTACATATATTTTACATTTAGTGTTACCAACTCATCTTCCCTGATTTCTGCATCCAAATATAATATTCCTACCTGCCAAGATATAAAAAAGGCACAGATCATACAACTTTTTTTGCTAATGAAAATGACAATTGTTACATCACACATATTTCGGGGTCCACTAAAATATTGAAAAAGGTGGACCAGAATGTGAACTGACACAGGACATAAAACGACATAGCATTTCATGAAGAATTTTTAAGTTAGATTGAAAACAGAAGCCAATTTGATTACTGCAAACACTATTTATTCTGAAAATCTAAATTGAGCAGTGAATTTGACCCGATGTGTTAAAATGGTACAACTGAACAGAAAGTTTACCAATGCACAGCTCAGTATTTTTAAAACAAACAAAAAAAATCTTTCATTGTTTGAATTGCAATATGTACTTGAAAGCAATTTTTGGAAATTCAGATATTTTTATGCAAATATTTGAGTAAATTCTTATTCTGAAAACAACTGCATATTGTTGATGTTAAAAAAAGGCTAACAGAGAACATATGTTCATTTCATGCCCTGCGCCATCTTGCCTACTATTTGTCTTTGGCCTAACAAGTTTCTCTAACATGGGATAGGAATTACTGAAACAGTATAGGAAATATGACTTTAAAATTATGCAGTTTAGGGTACTCCATTCACCAGTGGCTGTTGACCATCTGCGCTGTCCGTTTTCTCTTTCTTCTGATTACGTTCTTTACCCGTGCGCAGCCGACTACCTTCATTGGAGGTATTCTGTAATGTTTTAGTGTGGACACTCCTTTCATTATTGCAGTCAATTCTGATCTGGAACAAGTCAGAGTTATATAAAGCATTCTCTTCCTTTCATCCACCCCTTACGTATTTGCTACCTTTGCAGCCTGGGAAGAGCACTATTTATTAAGTAGTCAGAAGACACAAACAGTACCACACTCTTACAGCTTTGTTAAATGTAACCAGCTGAAATGGAGAGCATGTGAGTTCCTTTCTGTTCAAAAATGCCACATACTTGTGACCTAAAAAAAAAACAAAACCAAAAAACGTCCTGTCTACCTAGCCTTGGAAGCTATAAAATTTTTTTCTAGTGTGTTTGTGCAAGAGAAAGTTGAAGAAGTAATAGCAGATGGAACTTTGAAACTTCATTTCCCTTTCAAGAATTCAACTTTACTTGTTGTATACAAACATTTAAAAAAAACCCCAAGACACAGAAAAGCTGCCATGAAATACTAACACTCAAAAAAAAGATCTCCTTAGCTACCTTTTGAATCTGAAAAAATGTTTCATTTAATCCACCAAAAAGAATTCTGTGGCCTTTTATGTGGTCATAAAAAATTCAAAAAAGCATTTTAAAAGCAAAATTTTTATGCTTGTAAGGGGGATAAGCCCTTATTCCTTGAAATATGACAAAATTTTTACAACTTGATCAATCAGGTTTTGACAATATGCAAGTACTTAATTTCATATAGAGTATCACCTCATCCAAATCTCAGAGCAACAGAAAAAAATCATGACTTTTTGATAAGTGCCTTAGTTTCTTTTTCAGCACCACAATTATCCACCACCTACTTCAAACTTAATTACTGATTAACTATAAAAGTTGTGTGGCCATAAAATTTTGGTTTTGCCATGTTAATTGTTTGCATTTCAGATGTGTATTCAGGTACTACACCTTCAAGTTCAGCACTCCGACTTGGAAAACAGCATTTGGTCACTTGTTCCATTTCTCCCCTCCCCTGCCTTTCTTAAACAGGCTTTCTAAAACCAGACCAAGGGTCATCTCAATCTCCCATCAGAACCATGACTCCTGGTAACACCACACAGAAGGCAGCAGCTTGCAGCTGCTCATTATTTCTTCTTCCCAACATAACCCATCCTATGGGGTAAGAGATGGTAGAAGGTTTGCATGTTACCGTTTGAAGCAAGAACAGTTTCCATGTCAGGAAATTTAACTATACATAAAATATCAGCCTGAATAACTTTATGCAACAAAACATTTTAAAAGATATTTCCACAATTTTTTCAAAAGGCTATAAAATACTTCAGGTTATAAAATATTTCAATATATGACTTGAACAGTTTCTTGATGTGCATTTTTAACTTACTTCCTAGATTGCATAGCCTTCAATTGCAAATGTTTCGTTTAGTAGTGAAGGTAGTTTCTGAAGTTTAATCTTTCTTACTCTGAAGATTCTGGCTACAACACACTCTCTCTTTATATAATGCGTTAAGGATTCTCCTCCCTCAGGTATGTAGGCGACTGACAACAATATATAACGCAGCAAGAAAGAAAAGCTAAAAACAAAAAGCTAGTAAGAACAAAGACTGAAATCAAGCTGGTTAGTAAATCCTGGGGACTCGTGATCAAAGTTCTAATTAAATGGAGAGCTAAGCTAAAATTACGAAGTTGCATCTTTATACAACTTCATATATTCAGATTCCTGTGTACATGTTACAGAGTGACACAGAACTCTTGTATATCTGATGAGGGAATTATAGAATAAGGAACCACAAGGCTACTGTGTAGCTTGCAGGTTTGAATACTCTGAAGTCAGTATATGACACTTACGCAACTTTAAACAGTGCAGACTTCCAATAAGAGAAAAATTACCTCAAGAGATCCATCTGCTGTCCTCCCTTTTGCATCTCTTGAGTTACGCTGACGGTTATCTGTTCGTGACTGTTCATCATTTCCTGTAAGAAAAATTAATTACGTTGTTTGACAAGGACATATGATCTTCTTTTACTTACAATTTAAGCAAGCATAATAGGGAATTCAACATTTTCAAGCTAAAGAACATTAAACAAATGTTCTCAATAACATATAACAACAGTTCTTAAACTATGGGCCAAGAATCACTAAAGAAAATGTTCTCGGGTGTTAAAGCAGACAGAACCACAGTGTTGAAAACCACCACAGTTTAAAAAGAGACTGTCTACTGACTGAAGAAAAAACACCTCTCAAAAAGATTAACCACTGGAAAGAAGTACAGTCAACTTTAGTAAGGTTTAACAAGTTCACATTTTTCTAATGGCGTATGAGCTTTCTAAATTCTGCATTACCGTCTTTCAAAAAATCTTATTAAATTAAGCAATACCCCTACTTTGAAAAAAAAACAAACAACCCAACAATGTTTCAAGAAATAAGCAGAGTTGTAGATAAAAATATTTAAACAAATAAATATAATGAAATAAATACATATATTTTATACTGTGATAACTTACTGAAGTCTCCTATCTTACTTTTGCCTTGTCATTTCCATTGAATAGATAAATTACAACCTCACATAATCCTGTTGCATGAAAATCAAAATACAAGAAGTTGGGAATATGGACAGTTGAATGAGTAAAACAGATTAGAAAAGATTTTGCTATATCCATTGACAAACTAGAACTTGATTCCTTGCCTCCACATGTGATAGCACAGCCTATAAACTTGAGTCAGGATGCATACTAGGAAAGCAAATTATTGAGAATGCTGTCCCAATTTATTTATATAGGGAAGAGAGGCTTTATATAATGTATGAAGAGACACTGGGGTCCCTCCTCAGCAATTCTGCAGATGACACCAAAATGTGGGAGGTGGTCTGATACAGCAGAGATAAGGGCTACTAATGACAAGGACCTCCACAATCTGAACGAATGGGCTGACAGAAAACTTTGGATTCATCTTTAAAAGCTAACAAGTCCCACAGCTTGAACAGGACAACCCCATGCAATAGCACATGCTGTGGACTGACTGTATGTAGCAGCTCCACACAGAAGGAGCTGTCCTGGTGGACAAGTCGAATAAGACATGAGTGTGCTCTTGCAAAGACAGCTGACTGAATAATGGGTTGTATTAGTAGTGAGTGTGGCCACCATGTGAAAAGAAGGAATTATTCCCCTCTGCTCAACATTCAACACATCTGAAACAAATATTCAATTTAAAAGATCGACAAAGTAGAGAGAATTCAGGATAGAGCCACCAGGATGGCTAGGAGGCTGGAGCAGATGACAAAACAAGAGGCTGACAGAAGTTGAGTTTGCTTAAGGATTCCAACCCTGACCTTTTTTAAAAAATTAAGTCTACATTTACCTTTGAATCCTCCACGACCCCTCCCTCCTTGCCCTCTTGCACCACCTCCACGTCTTCGCCCATCTCCTCTACGAAGGTAGTTGTCTCGCTCCTCTTCTGCTGGGGCTGCTGACCAATCACTAAGTTCATCTCTGTGATCAGATTCTGTTTCAGAAGCATTTGATGCTTCAGAATTAGTTCCTATCAAGAGGATAAAAAAAAAAAATCCAAACATGCCAGTGTAGCTTAGCATGAAAATACTATAGTAGAACGAAAAAAGTATTTAATATATATTTTTTTGTTAATAAACAGTTCTGGGATATTTTGCCTCCCAACCTCTATAACATACATAATACGGAAACATGTATAACAAACATTACTTCCTCAAGAAGTCAAGACAGAGCTAAATGAAAGTTAGAAATTTCTTTAAGGTTAAATAATTGTGTGCCACACTTTTATAGTTATTTGGTGTTATCAGCCTATCAATATACTATTGAGTCTACTATGCAAATGTAGTAAGTCTAGTAGAATTTAAGTAGTCTAATAGACTAGACTTTCTTTCATGTTTCTAAATCCGCAAGTTCTGAATATAACCTCTCCTGTTTCCCCTCACCACTGCAACTCCTCTATGAAAAGAAAAAAATGCCATCATGAAACAGCCTGTAATATGCACTACAAAAGCAGAGAACAAAGTTAGAATGCTAGAAATGTATCAACTCCAAAATAACTGGCCATTACAATTTCTCCAGTTAACAGATCACCTTCACTGATAAAAGCTGCTTCTTTCCCCCTATTTTTTCCTCTTATAACCTGTTACTAGCCAGGTGAGCTCACATCTTCTAAAAATAGTAAAAGGGCTTCAGCACAAAAACATGTTTTGTATTATGTAGAACATAAGCTAAGATTGTCTTATCAGATCATACCACAGACCTTTCAGTCAGGACAGACACCAGCTGACCTATGTTATGGATAATGAAGTAACAGATTGCTATAAAGAAGCACAATCCTGAAAATCATTCATTAATGAATTATACAAGGTTTTAAAAAGGAACACTGTATTTTGGGGGCTATGCTCTTCTAGTAAAACCATGAAAGTTCAATTTAATATGAGGAAAATAGCTTTTCTGCAAATTGAGCTACACAGTATTCTTACGTATAAATATTTACATTAAGATAGCCTCTTAAAGGCTCAAATGAAAACTGAGGCTGTATTATTAGGAATTGTTCAAAATATAGATAAAACAACAATCCTTGCCCTAAAGAGTTCATGATGTAGAAGCATGCTGTAAGAGACACGAACTGCATGGAAATAAGTTTAGATTACATATAAGCACTACATTTTACTTCAGAGTATTTTCTACAGCTTGAAGTTCTATAAAATCTTCAAATATTGATACTCAATATTAATTCCAGGTCCAGTCTTCTCAGGAAATCAAAAGACCAATAGGCCACTTTAAAACTGTAACTGTACTTCTAATTACCTACCTGAAGCATAGCCTGGACCACGTCTGCTATGCCCTCTGTTTCTGTAGGGTCGACTACCACGTCCAAGTCCTGGACCATCATCAGTCATGTACCCTTTTTCCTTATCTGTACGATTTGGTGGTGGCCTAGAAGTAGCTCCAATCTGTCTAAGCTGCTCATCAATTTGCAATCTTTCCAAACGCAGCTGGTCCACTTCCTACACAAACACAAGCATAGCAAGTCATATGTAACCACTAATCATCTGAACATACAGACATGCAATTCTCAGAAAGAAAGAGCACTTAAGTGCAGCTTATATTAGTGCATATTATTAGTGCAGCTAATAAGCTACGTAGTACTTAAGTAGTAACTCAGCTTTGAGAATAACAAGTTTACTAACAAAAAAACAAAAACAACTTTCAAATGTTCAAATCTGTTACCAATACAAATTTCCCTGTGGCATAGTTGGCAAGTTTAAGTTTGTTTAAAATAGATATATCAAGAAAAAGCACTCAAATGAACTGTTTTCAGGAGATACAATTAACTATACTTCAGTATCAAATTTATGAGATTTTTACCCTTAAGGAAGTTAGACATCCTTTAAACAGAGAAATTAACATTCTTTTATTTTTGAACACAGTAATATCATCCATTTATAGCATTCCAACAGTGGCATAATTTAAACTTTTTAGACTCCAACACAAGCTTCTTACACTGTTGCACGTAACAAATATCAAAGTTAAAAAATTATGATATAATAGTATTGTTTCATAAAAAGGGCTAGAGGTTACAATGCTGTTGAATTCTACTTAATTATTATGAATAATACTAGGGAAGTGAGGAAGCATTAAAAGCATAGAGCAAAGTGCTGTAACTCAGGCACAGAAAGACAGCCAGCACACAGAATTCTTACCACACATAACTACTAAGAGAGACAAACACAAACGATAATTATCTACAGCTGCACATATTCAGGGAGTACTTCTGTCAGTTTGAGATGTTTAGCTAACATCAAAGAGTGGCAACCAACCTTTTTCTTTTTTTACAATCAGGGAGAAAGCTATTTATAAATATTTCAGAGTGATATCAGAAGGGACCTCTGGAGGTCACCTAGTCCAGCTAGGATTTTTACAAGATCCCTTGGCACTCTGGGATGCATCCCATCAGGTCCCACTGACTTGTGTACATCCCCCCTAATTGCCCCCCCCCCCAGCCATTCCCTAACTCAATCTTCCTTTAGGAAGGGTAAAGTCTACCATGCTCCAGCCTCTCCCATTGGTGTCAGGGGCCTGGTATTCCTTAGGACAAATCTTATCAATAAGAAAAAAAAACAAGTGAAGATGACATTCAGTACCTCATCTTTTTGCTTTGCGACAAAGTTCCCTACTCCATTCGGCAGCAGGCCTGCATTTTCTGTAGTATTCCTTTTGCTGCCAATATACCTGTAGAAGCCCTTCTTGTTTCCCTTCATTCACATCCTTTGTCATACTCGACTCCAGACAGCCTATGGCTTTCCCAAATTCAACCCTGCACACTCAGATTGCGTCTTTATATTATTCCTGGGTCACCTGTCCTTACTTCCACCCTTTGTATACTTCCTTTTTAAATTCAAATTTTGCCAGAAGCTCCTTCTTCATCCATGCAGGTCTCCCGGTACTTTTGTATGGCTGCCTGCGTATCAAGATAGCCTATTCTTGAGCTTGGAGAACCTGATTCTTTAAATATCAGCCAGCTCTCCTGGACATGTTTTCTTTCCAGGAATGCAGCCCATGAGACTCTTCCAAGCCAATCCCCAAACAGGCCAAAGTCCACCCTCCTGAAGTCTGGGGCTGTGATCCTGGTATTAGTCTTTCTCCTTCCTCTCAGAATCCTGAATCTTCAATACATAACAGTCACTGCAGCCAAGTCTGCTTTCTTCTTCTATAGAAAAATTCACTACTTTGAGTTGATATAGTACATTTGAAGTTCATGTCCTACTGTGTATCTTCTACAAAAACTTTCCATAATAAACTTTGACTAGTGGCACAGAAACACAGAAAATCTTAAAGGAACAAGTCAGTTCCACTTCTTGTCAGTCAACTGGAGGACATTTTGTGTGTGTATGTTCAATGGGATGAGAAGGCCAAGATCAAAATCTCCAAGATAAGAATCTATCCTCTAGTTGCTATACAGATACTGTTGTCTGTGCCCTTCAGTTCAGAAAGAAGGACAGTACTAAGAGAAAGTGACCCTAATTGACAATGAACTGAAGAATTTAAAAAAATTGCTGGGCTATTAAGCACTTTACACTCACATGCAAGTATGCATTGTAAGGCTACCAAAGAATTTAAACAAGAAACATCTTCTGAAATAATAATGAGCATGCAAGAAAGGAGCTTGATTTTTAGTATTAGTTTTCATGTGGTCCTTCTCTGCTTCTGCTACCTGACAGCTGCAGAGCAGCTGCATCTCTGCTCCAAAACACTGATAAACCCAAGTGCTCCACAAGCAGAATTAAAAGGTATAGTTATCAAGTAGGTAAGGGAACAAAACTTGTTTCTTCTTGTAACTTCTCCAATACCTGTACTGCAAAGTTTTAGCTATATACAGAAATTTTAGCATTCTAGAAGATTCAATGATAGCTGCTGCATAGACTGAACATGTCTCAAATTATGAATGGTCTGGAGGTTTCAAAAGAGATGCAAGAACATGTTTAACATGTTTAATGAACTCAAAGCAGTCCCTACTGTCAGCATCTGGCACTGCCATCAAAGATTGAGCACCTGGCCATAATAACCATAAGCAAAAGTAACTATAAGCAATAATGTGGGATATTTTTTGCTCCCTATACAAAAAGACAACAAGCACTGCAGACTACTGGAGAAGATGCACAGCCAAAATGCAAACACAACGTATAAAGCTGAATTGCCTACAAAAGATCCACAAGTATGAAATATCAATTAACTACAGAAATAGAAACACTTAGAATCACATATGGAAGACAAATATCTTTAATCTCAACTAGTCACACAGGGTCCTTCAGGAGGGAAATCCAGAGTACAATAATCAGGTAGGCTTTTGTTTGACAGAACTGTAAAGAAAGGATGCCAAGCAGTTTAGGGTTTTAGAATAAAATGCCCACTGTATACAAGGTCTCTGCACAGAATGCTGCTTGCTTTGCAGTTGCATGAGGGACTGACTATTCCATGTATATAAAGTTGTCAGCATTTTTGAGATAAATTTTTTTTTATTTTTTTCTTATTCCTTTGTATTTTGCATTCTGAAAAAAATTGTTTTTTATCCCATCGTTCAGATAAATGATTCTTTTAATAAAACATGGCTTTTACAAGAAGCCTTTTTAGACTAAAAATGTGTAATAACACTAATTTTTCAACAGCCTTTGGGGCCCAAACAGATTTTGATCACCATGTTATTGTTACCATCTTAAGTATTGATAGAAAAATTTCAGTGGTAAAGCAGTATCATTTTCCTCACCTTTAAATAATTAAGATGATAATCCAGAAGAACAGTTGCATTAGTGATGCTATCCTTGGTTCCCACAAACACAAATGGTACCATTCCCTAAAACACAGTAACAATAGTCCTATGGTTATTGATTAGGCATCAAATACTGAAGAGAACCAAACATTTTTACTGTAAAACTTGAAAACAATTTTTACAACATGGATAAGCATAAAAAAAATAAATGAGACAACAGTATATTTAAATTTCAATGTTAACTAGACCATGTAGACTAATTCCCTTTATGCAAAGAGCTTTTATCATATGCATCACAATGCCAACATTTATTTTTCTGAAAAAGTAAGAGTCAATTCAAAATACTTCATGTTTCCTCCCTTCAAAATTAATATCACCTTTGCTGATTACATCTACTCTCTCACACCAGGTTTTTAGGTTACATGTCATTAAAGAAACCTTTGATCTTTTAAAAAAGTAAATCAAATTAACACCACGTCATAAAATAAAACTTGATGCTTCTTGAGGACCTCTCAATTTGTAAAAGGCAGACAAAAAAATATTCAAAAAATAGAGTTAACATTTCAGGTAACGACTGCTAACTTAAATAAAAATTCTTGAAAGGTAAGAGAAATGTAAGCAATTCAAGAAATACCTCAAAAATGTAAAACTGGAAATTCTAATGCCTGAAATTGACATTTGGAGATAAAATATCCAGAGACTAACTTAGGCAGCCAAAGCAGGCTAAGAAATCTGCTTAAAAGGGCCCCTGAATGCTGAAAACAACTAAACTTCAGCAGATACAAGGATTATTTCCACACCAAAACTCCTGACACTAAAATAGGTCTATGCAGCATTTCAGAGGTGTGATTGCAGCCCACGCAGACCCAATGAGCTAGCTTTAAACTACTTGACTCTTGTAAAAGCTGCAGCCTCACCATGGCAGTATAAGCTTCACTGTGGACTGCAGAAGTCACCCTGAAAGTCTCATAGACACTCAGCTGCTGAAACCTATGCCAGACCCTGGTTACACCTACTGAATTAAAATTTTGTTTTGGTTATTTCATCATGACCTCTAAAACCACCTTAAATTTTCACTGTACACATACCCTTTACAGGACTGTATTTCAAAGGAGGATTTTTTTTGCAAAAGTGAAATGACTGGAGACAAATGTCTTAATATACACACAGTATGCTGAGGTTCCCCAAGAGTGGCAAGTCTATAGTTTATGCTTTCTGGGGTGTTTGTGTGGGTTTTTTTTTTCTTTTACATACACACAACTTTTGTTAGATCTTACATGTTTGCATTAAATAACAAGGAAAGAAATAAATTATAAAATCCTCTAATCCCAAGAAGTCTCAACACTTATAAAATCCTCTAATCCCAAGAAGTCTCAACACTAACACTAGCTTTCATAAGCCTTTAGCCACAGGCATCTTTGACTGAAGTGTTTTATTATTTGGGGTATTTTAAGTGTCATAAATATTTAATACCACCTGATAAAGAGTAATGAAATTTCTACTAAACTGGCATTAACTAGCACATAGTGTCTATTACTAAAAGATCACAAGATGACTGACTTAAAAACGCATTTAAGGAAAAGGCTTGTTTTTGCTTTTAGCAGTGGATTCTAGGTGTAGCAATGCCAACTATTACAAATATGAGCTGGTAACAACGTCAAGCAATTTTAGCCATACAAAAGCATCAAATTGCTTATCCATTGAACCTTATTTCTGTCTTCAAAGCAAAAGTACCACCTTCAACTTAGCTTCAATGGTGAATACTGAGCAGACCTTACATGCATAAGAAATTTACAGATAAAAATAATATATACACTATTATAACAAGCAGTACCTATCTCATTTTGTAAAGATGAAAAGTGTAAAGAACCTGTTATAAAATTATGGGAGTTATGAAATTGCACCTGAAATTTATGGGCAGTATTCTAAAATCTCAGTCACAAGAAAAGGAACCCTGTATCCAAACTTAAAACTGAACTACTGATCTTTGCAAAAAAAAAGGGCTGGGAAGATTAATGAACATTTATTTCAAATAAGAAACTTACAAGAACTAACTCTTACCTGCCAAGATTTGATCTAAGGTTTCTGTGTTAATCATGATATGACACAACTATAACACATGAAGCACCGTAAGCAATGCCAGTGTTAGCAATGTCATTAACAGGTAAACAGAAGTATGAATGCAGAGCTTAGCAGGTAAAAAAAGCTTCCAAGTTAATCTTTAAAAGCTGCATTTTGGATTTAAGAGCATCAACAAATAAGCTTTTTCAAGCTAGAAGAAAAAAAGAAAACCTGACATACTAATTGCAGCCATGGCCACTTGCTCTTTTACCCTTCTATTATTCTGTAGGCTGACATTAAAAATGTTGAAAGTTTTATCCTGCAGCAATAATAGCACCCTCTTGCTTATTACGCTAGTTCAAGAATTCTATGCTTCAAGAATTTATCATTAGAAATTAGGTATGACATAGCAGTGAATCCTTTGAATTTAAACACTAACAATTTTACCTTTTCAGATAGATGTAAAATTAGTAAAGTAGTAAAAAAAATTACTTAACTGCTTAGCCACCATTTACAGAAAGATGGAAATTGGATTATGGGTTTTCAGTAATAGTTCTACAGTAATAATACAAAAGATGAAATAACTACTTAAGAACACAAGAGTTCCAGAAATGTATTACATATCTTATTCAAAGTAGCAAAGGTTCCTTACCTGGTAGGTATTTAGACTTGCAGGTAAATTACAGACAATTCAGTTTTCTTTAAGCACATTTCACATTTTAAATTGCAGGGAATCCTTTTACCTTGAGATGTTAAAAGCTTCATGCCTGAAGCTTTCCTTGCAAAACTGCAACCTTTCCCCTCAACACAGCTCCACATAAAAGTGCTTCAAATTACAAAGTTCTAGACTTCATTAAGGCCCTTGACAATGCTGATAACCTTCCTCTGCAAACCTGGAGTTTCACATTGCTCATGCTCGTTTTTTCTTTAGGTTACAATTTACAGGCTATTGTGAATTTAGGTAATATTTAAGAGAGGTTTATACATAAAGCACAAGGTTTTCATTACAATGTTAATTCAATTACTAAGAAAAATTTAAACTAGGTAAAACCTTAAGAGATCAAACTCAAAGCAAATTAATGAATGAAAAAAGTACATTTCACATATACTGACTTACAGCTTAGCAAGTGCTGGGAAACACTGTCACTGCTTCTAACAGGAATAAAATGAAATCTCTAAGAAGAGATATCACCAAAAAAATTCACAAAGCATTTTTCAAACACATGTGTACGAGCCAAATTTATATAAAAATGCCCCTCAGCATTAATAGGGAAATATAGATTCCATCAGAAAAAACACACATTAATAAAAAACTTTACCTTACCACTACAAATATAAGGAAGAATTTATTTTATCATTGGGTAAAATATAACCACCAAATAACACATACAGAAGCCACATTAACTGAAAACATACCTCTTCTTGTGGAATATTTTTATCATTTTCAGCCTCAATTCTCACTCTTACAACACCAGATTTGTCCACTATCTCCTGAATCAGTTTTCCATTTTTTCCTATTACTTTTCCTACAGAAAGAACATACAGAACATTCCACCTTTAGGGTTTTCCCCAAAACCTGACAGTATTACTATACTCAAATTAAACAAGAGTATTTAGTACCAGTGCAAGAACTTGTAAAAAGTGACTTAATACTCCACAACAAAGATTTAGTTAACAAGCCATGAACTAAGCAAGCTTGGAGCGTTAACTTCAGTAACATTCCAAGGCAACCACTGCAAAGCAGAGGAAGAGAGGTACTTCATTATGAAAGTTTGTTACTGATTATAGTTTCCTTCTTTTTCAAAGTTCCTATAAGAAACCAAAGGAAATTCAATCACAAATGCCTTACCTTTGCATAAAATTATTTGAAATTATACATCTCAATTACAGAAATATTCAGTATTTTGCATGCGTATTTGGCTTTGCTTTGGTAGGTTTAAAGTAACTTCAGTGATTTACAAATAAACATTGCTGGTTGCATTAAAAAAACCCAAAACAAACCAAAACACCCAAACAAGTGCATGACAGCTATTGTTTTGCCAATACAATTAAACCATGAAGAGTAAATTAAAACTCATTTTTAATCACATGGGACTTCGTTTCTATTGTTCAAAGCCAAATAAATTTTCATTTTTGTATTTCAATTTTTATACTATGATCTTTTTAAATCCTACGTATTTCTAGAAAACATGACAGAAGATGGCCAGTAAGTTCTTCCTTGATGACAAAGGCTGCTCTGACAGTCAAAAGCTTCTTCTGAGTACTTTATTCCATTACACATCACTGGCAAATGTAAAAACAGCTTACTAATAAAGGTGAAAAGGCCTTGGTAGTGATTAAAAAGTCAAGCAAACCAAACAACGAAAAAAAAGAAAAGAGAGCTGTACATAAGTTGTCCCAAAGAAAAAATACATATTTTTAAATATTTGGTTTTAGTTAGAATTCAGCAACATACATAAAAATCTTTAAAAACAATTAAGGACTGTGTGCTTCTATTTTTAACTTATGTTTCAGGTTATAAACTTCCATACAGCCTTTAAATAAAAGGCAACATCTTGGGTGTGTTTTTTGTTATTGTTTTTGTTTTATTTTCATTTGGATTGAATTTTTTTTAAAGGATAATTAAGTAGAAAAAGCCAGATTTTCTTTAGATAAAAAAAATCAGCCTATCAACGTAAAAGAAAAAAGCTTTCTGCCTTTTAAAAATTATTTATTTAGTTTTCTGGCAATTTATTAGAAATTTAGAAGAGCTCATTTATCAAACATAACTTATTTTGGATATAACATATGGTTCAGCCAATTTATATTCTAAAGGATCAAGGCCAAGAAGCAGAGTAGAAATTAAAAACTGCCAGAACAGAAATAATTGCAAAGTTTTAAACAGAGAACAAAGAAATTAAAACCTTAAGTTAAAATAATGATGGCAGCTTATTTTTACTTATTACCAGTAGAATCAGGATGGAGTGGGGAAGGGAAAACTACTGTTTTTAAATCAGTTCCAGAGCTGAGGTGCCACATTTGTAAGTATTTGTCCCATTGCAGAATTTCACACTGCTTCAACACGAGCTTTCATACACTGCTTGGCAACCTATTAAAATATTTGCTTTTAGAGGTATGTTACAGCATGTAGTATTTTCCCTGGTCTTTTCTTATCCACTGAATTAAGCCATGTATATTTATGTTGCTTTGTAGCATCAGAAGCTCATTAAAAGATCCCCCTAAGGACAGCATGCATTCTTGAGGACTTTTTAGGGTGTTTGTTAATGGAAATCTATTAGATTGCCTTTGGGGCATCTTCTTGATCATTGGGTACCTTAACTTGCATCCCACAGTACTGCTTCTAAACAGTGTTTCAGATGTAAAAGAACAGGAAAAAGAGACAAATACAAGTCAAAGAAATGATTCAAAATATACTAGGAAAATACAAGCCTGCAGATTCACTTGTTACATAACTGAACTAATCTCTGGACATCTTTGAAGGAAGTAATTTAATGCTTTGGCTCAGTCCAGAAGCTATTCTACTTCGTATTTAAACATCAGCACATTGCTTCTGGTTTAAGATATCCCCGAACTGCAAACCAGGAGATAGTTTCTTCCAATGTACTGAAGGTAAATGTACCTGTAAAAATTCTGCATGGAACTGGAAAGCAAAGCAAAACAGCCCCAAACCCCAAAACTTTGTACCACCCAGAACCCTTTCATGAAGGCAACTTCTTCAAACTTTTATCCTGCCTCCCTTCTAAAAGTAAAAACAGTTCCCAGAAGGCATTTTTCCTTACCATCACAGAATTAGCCCCCAGAATTGACATACCTACTAAATTTCTTGGGACTTGTATGACATCTTCAGCAAATTCAAGGTAACTTCTTGCCTTTTTTACTGCATCTTGATCCTAAAACAGAGAGATGTATGAGAAAAATGAGATATGTTTTCCCAACTTTTTTTTTTTTGAAAGGCTGAAGAAAGGAACTTACCTCGCCGTAAATATGGAATGTACAAGTATCTTCATCAAGATCAATAGCAGTCACCCCAGGGACTTTTCTAGCTTGCTGAATATTAGCACCATGAGTGCCAATGGCCAAACCCATTAGGTCTTCACGTACAACAAACTGTTCGTGAAATCGTGATGCAAGTTGTCTAGAACTCTAAAGAAAAAAAATAAGTTTGCTTACTTTGATTTTTAGTACACCACAGAGAGAAAACAACAAATGTAGAGCCTATTCTTTAATGTGGTACTTCGCTTACTTTTTATTTTAATCATTCCTTTTAATGCACTTATTTTCACTTCAAAAACACTGAAGAATCTTAATATAACCTTTTAAATATTAAGATAAGGCTAGGCTCTAGCTGTGTTGACACAGCTATATTTTGAATTATCACAGAATATCTGCAGCTATCAAGTGTTATTAGGTAAGACATCATTCATGTAAGTTAGTAAATAGAAGCTGTGTTGATTACTAAAGCATACCCTATGATGTCTGAGAAAAAAAAACTGCACCCATTTCAGCAGGTTCTGGGAAACCTGCTGAAAAATCACTGGACACAAAAATTATATAGAAAACAGTAACTATAGATATCTACTGCACTTAAAATAAAATGAAGAATCTGTGCCTATGCAAGACAACACAAAACTAAGGTATAACTGCAATACATTGCTTGAATTCAGAGAACAAGTATGTTAGAATTTCATTCAGGCATCCCATTTCTACCAAGACAGAAGGGTCAATTGGAGACCTTCAGCTTGACAAATGCAATCTAAACAAAATTCCTTGCTTCAGCAAGGTTGTAACAATAACTAAAGACTACACTATTAAAATTACTTTCAATCTCATGTTTGAGGCTCAGTTAATCTCGAATTAAACACCTGGTTACTGTTTTGCAACTCTCATCACCTTTGCATGCAATTGCTGTGGTAGAACCAAACAATACAAAATGGCTTACAGAATCTTAATGAGGGTCTTTGATATCAAATAGGATACCAAGAAAGAAAAAGAAAACCCACCAAAAAAACTAACCAACTTTTGGATCTGGAAAAGGATTTTCAAAATAACTGAAAAAGTACCACTAGAACCTGGATAAAACTTGCAATAATATACCAAACAGGGAAAAAACACAAACTCTAATTCCAGTGACCATAGGATACAGTTTCCTAGAAGCAGTCCTGAGCTTCCAAAAGAACTATGTTAGCAAGCTGTGACTTGATGCAAAAGTAAGCACATAAATTCCCATATGTAAAATAGTTTCAGTATTTTGCTAATTGTATAAAGCTACCACCACACAGCAAGCGTGCAGAAGAGAGCTGGGAATAGGGAGAAGCTTTTGAGAAGTATCTTGTAGCACACTGTGGAGTTGGACAGTGCTAAACACACTCAAACATGCAGGAAACCTAGATTTCATCAACATCCATACAATCCTGCATTGATATGAACAGTATCTGTCAATCCCAGGTGGCTCAGATTATTAGCCTGAACAGACTTCATGAGCACAAAGAACACCACTTGGGAAATGCTGAATTGCATGCAGTTCAGAACCCATCAAGCAAGTGGGGAAACTGTTAAAGGTAAGTGGGCAGATTTTTTTCAAAAACAAAACCACATGTTTAAAAAGACTAAAACAATGACTTATAAGTTTCTCCTACACAGACTCTTCACACTTTCAGAAAAAACCCAGATAGGTTTTTTATAGGTTGCTTGTGCTGTATGAAGCAGGAAGAGCACTAAGTTTTAGTTTTCGGGGTGACCAAAGAAACATGGAGAGAAATCACTAAGATATAAACATGCAGAACAAAACATATATTGTTTATGATAATGAAGTTGTCATACAATTAAAGGAATTTATAGTACTTAAATCTATAGAGAAGACCAAATACAAAATATGTTTAAAAAGTCCTTATTTACCATAGTGAGTAAAATTCCTATATAAAAATGTGAACGCTATCCACAAGCATCCGAGCATAACAGAATACAGGAAAGCAACAACAGTGTAACACATTGAAGGAAGACACAGGATTTCCAACTGTGAAAATCTATTAAGTAAAATCAAAAGTGTTTTGCAAGGAATAGAAAAGATAAAGTTTTATATTATCTTTCCAAGCCAAGATATACAATGCTATCCACGTTTCTGCATCACAATCAAAGCTGTAACTACTGTGAAGACATATACAAGCACACTTTAAATTGTTTAACCTCAGCAATGAGGCCCTACAGAGCTTGAGAAAACATTAGAAAGTGTCCACAGTAAGCCCTACTCTGTCCCAGCTAAACTGCTATTGTTACCTGACCTGCTCCTGCTTAAAGCTGTTGATAAACATCCTGTGCTAAATCACTGTCACAGAGAAGTGGCTACAGTAGATAGTGGTATAAGTATTCAAGTGTCATGAAATACTACCTACAGAGAGCTATCAAGCACTTTAATAACTGGATTACAGAAAACTCAGAAAGCAAACATTCTTTTAAATGCTCACAGATCTACATTCTAACAGATAATCCAAATGCCGATTTACTAGCTGACATCTGTTACAGACTACCACATGAGAGTAGAGAACAGGAGGATCAAATCAATGATCAGTTGTTAACTATCTTTGAAAAGTAGAAAAGATGAAGCTACATCATCACTGGGGACCTTGGCTATGACAGTCAAAATGTAGTTATATTGCTTGTACTAAAATATCATTAGCTTTTCTGTAAATTATGTATTACAAGAGGTATTTTATTTAAACATAGGGAATTCTATATTAGTAAAAATTCTGTAATTAGTAAGAACAGCTATGCAAATCAATACCTTCTTAAAGGCCACAACTGAATTGCATTTAGATGGAATAAAATACAAACAAGATGAAAAAGTACAGTTGTAAATTCGGGCTTTTTAGTATGTCAAAATAACAACCACACCACACCTACTGGGAAAAAATGCAAACAAAAAAGTAATTGGTTATTTTACTTTATGCTCCAAAAACCACGTTTGAGAAATAGAGCCATGTAAGTCAAGAAGCTAATATGCAGAAAAGAAGGAAGGTACATTATACAACAAATGGAAAGAAAAACACACAAACAAACAAAAAAAAGAAGCTGGTTTAGTGATTATGGCATAGAAAGCAGGAAAGGTAAAACTGCTAGAAGAAAAAAAAGTGGCAGACATTTAATGTTCAGAGAGTATAAGAGTTTATTTGATAGAAATTATAAGCTATTAACAATAATGCAGTGAAGCCCGAAGTGTTCACTAAATATTTCTTCTGCAGATAGACACATGCAGTCTGTTTGTATGTCAGTGTCTTGACTGAAATCACGAGTATGATTTCTACTATCTGACACTTTTCAGGCTTGGTTGAAATTGATTCTATATTTCCTGTAAGTGCTGGAAACACAAATGCCAACATAAAAAATACCAGCCAACTTTTGCCACACAAGTTATAACTGTATATATTTATCTTACAACCTTCACTTAAGTACTGCTCAGGTAGAAACTAAAGTCCACTAATGGTTTCCTAGTGAGAACAAAATCCAAGTTTTCGAGTCCTTCACAGCAGCAAAAAAGTTCAACCTTACAATGACAGCAAAAATCCAAGATTAGTTTGGGAAAGGAATCAATGACAACAGCTGTTGGTGCATGCATTTGTGGGGGCATGTACAGAGAATTAGCTCTAAAGAGGCTGTTGTTCTTCCCACCTCCAAAATAATACTTTGCACTTCAAGAGGTAAACTGCCCACACAATTGTCAGTTCTGGAGGAAGACTGAGAAGAATGGATTACTTAAGAGCTACAGTGGGGTGCTCAAGAAGAAACACCAATGAGTAGAAACTGGTCCTTTCTTTGTCTTGAGAAAAATAAAGAGCCAAACAAACTTGGATTACAGCTGTGAAATACAGAAATCAAAAGACTAAAAAGAGAATAACAGAAGACAGAACTTCTTCTAACAGTCAGTACACCTACTGGATTCAAGAGGTTGGAACTACTATACCACATCCCACTTCAAGCTAAAACCAAACAGATGTAACCCTTGGGGTAGGGGGGGGAATGAAACCTGGCTCTAAAGTATCAGAGCTGGTATATACCCACGTAAAACTGAATGACAATAGTCTGAGTGGCACTTCTAGTTTTTTTTAGAGTCACTGTCAAGAAGTCTTCAGAAGTGTTCCTATTTTTTCTGATTTGTAGATAAGAGAAAAAACCATGAATAAATGTTAATTCTACTGTATAAAGATCCCCTTATTTCCCAGCCTACTCTTTTTCTCCCC
>JANZLQ010000040.1:10089151-10102272 GCA_026212715.1 Elanus axillaris
CCCCCTTCCCATGGACAAGTATGAGTCAAGCTTTTTGCCAGTCAACACCCACTCTCCAGTCACAGGAATATCAGAAGCTTTATCTACTGTAAGATGATTTCCTAACATGTTATCTATAGACAAACCCATCCCTTCATACATCCTACCAACATCAGTTTCACCCCTTCTACCTCTCATTTTCACTGTGTTGTTTTGCAAGATCCAGCTCTAGTCCATCTCAGTATCATGCCATATTCACTCCCATCTATTTTTAAGAACAGTAATTCAAAGCTGTCAAATATGTGGCACTGTTCATGCAACAATAGCTAATTATTTATGCTTCAAACTATGAAAAATCTATGTGTATGTGTATATATGTATATATTTGCATTTAATCCCACACAAAATCCTGCGGAATAAAATGGGATTAGGATAAAAGTGAGTCTTTGCAAGAACAGGCTCTTTAACAGTAAACTTCTTTGTTGGGTTGCATCTCCATGTGCCTCTTTTTAAGACCAAGAATAGTATCGGTACATAATAATTACTTTCACCCAATGCAAGTCCTACCAGCTAAGAAATGCATGAGAGTTTTATTTTAAATTATTATTTATTTATTTTTACTCAAATTACTTCAGGGAAAACAAACAACATACCTCCAGCTGCTTGCTAGCTTCTTCATTTCTCAGTATCAGGGATAACTTGGTACGAAGACTTCGAAAGTGCATATCAATCAGCATATTTGCCCGCTTTGTTGTTACATCATTGATTGACTAAATTATTAATAAAGAAAACAGTGGTTTACGCATGAACTTTTGAAACAAACAACTGCCAATAGTATGGTTAGACATTTGTACTTACCAGAATAAGCAGCTGGTGGTTTTCAGAATCATATGTTACAGAAAAAGCTCCAACTGCCTTTTTGAAGTCCTTATGTGCAGATTCTTTGGCACACCTAGGAATAAAAATGCTACAAAGTTAAAAATAACTGCTGCATTTACAGTTCACAGCCAAAAAGATTAATTTCTTAAGACAAAGAATCTAAATAAATATATCCAAGTTCTCCTTTTAAGGCAGGTGTTACTTTCTTCTGTTATCATTTATTTTACTCAATTTTCTTTCACTTTTTTCACATCAGTAGGATTAGAAATATTTCAAAAATCTTCTGTATGTACAGCTATGAAATGACGAACCAGTTAAGCAAAACTACATTAAAAAGCTATAATCATTACAATCAGGAAGTCTAAAATTTCAAACAAACCATGAACCAGTATGTGTGATGTCACTGTACCCACTGCAGCATTCTAATGACCTTATGGTAATCTCATGCTGTATTTTGCTTCTCAAGGGTCCTTCTGCCCACTTGCTACTTAGCGGGCTTGTATACTACAACACTAACTTCAGAAAGTCTTAGTTTAACCTGAATTTATAGCTTATTCCACAGTGAGGCAACAACATGTATCTCAAAAAAGCAGATGATCTGAAACCGGAGTCAGTGCTAATGTGAGTTTTAGAGCTCCATTTACATGAGAACAATGTCAGTGTTCTAGGAGAAAACTGTTTCTGTATCATACTATGGGAGGTTTGGTTACTGCACAACTATTCCCGCAACCATTGTCAAAATGTCTTATGCCCTACAATATAAGGCAGGATTTTCTTTTGTCATTAAATACCAACTTGCATATATTGTCAGATATTCTGTCAATGAAAGAGTGACCACTTGACAGTTATCAATAAAGTTGACAAAGAATGGATTCAGATTAATTTGTGCACATCCTGGAACAGCTGTAAGAATAAAAATCTTAATCTATACTGCACACAGTCCTTAAAACCTTGAAGAAATTATTTCCTCTTCCAGGACTAAAGTGCATTTCAAATATCATCTTTCTATTTCTGAAGTATAAGCATGTCCACATTTGTATTTTCTATGCAAATTTTATAGTTCTTATATGCAAATTTTTAAAGTTAATTTAGAGCAGTAAAAAGGTTTTTTATCCCTACTTGTCTCAGGCTCAAGAAGTTACCCACATTTTGAAACAAGTTATAAAGAAACACTTGTACTTACATTTGCCTTAAATCTTCTGGAACTGCCAGTTTGATTTTATGAAAAGTATCTTTTGTTGCAGGTTTATTGGGGTTCACAGATCTCAAACGCTCAATAGTGACAATTTCGTTGTATGTAGCATCACAGGCTGCATATTCTATTACGTAGAACTGATATAAAAATAATAAAATCATCCAAGCCACATATTTCACAAGACTGAGCATTACACTATTAAGTGAAAGGCACTTTTGTTAACTGTACAAGTCAAGTTTGAACTTTTCAGGTTGAGGCTGATGGTAATTGCAACAGTCCTAATCAAGAAACTATTTGAAAATGAAGAGGGACAAGTTAAAAACACTGTGCACATCAAAATAATAATAATAATAAAATAAAGTATAAATAAACAGAAAAAATATATATGTATATATGCATATTCCTACCTCACCCTTTATCATTCTCACTTTAGCCAACCACCAACAGCAGGGTTCTTTTTCATTTGCCCTGGAATAAACCTAAACAAAATATGTTCATTATGTATCTGTAGCATTAAGACATCACAAAGGCTGACAGCAATTAATACAATCAGGAACTCCGCTATAGGAAAAAAAATCCAGCAAACTATATTGGCCCATAAAGTCTCTAATCTAAGCACTATGTGGCAAGCATGGAACAGATGAAATGTCTATCACAAACACAGGTAGGATATAAAATTATGTATATATGCTTGTACAGATAAATAATATTGTACCCAATCTATTGGCATTAGTTGCTTCAGTCTTGCATACAGTCAGAAAAAAGATAATTCAGCCTTCTACATTTTAATATTTAATCAACAGTATTTCTAATTGTGTGTAGATCTGATGAGGTCGTACCAGTGGGGTGAAGGGAGAGGATACGTATCTACACTTCTTTAGCACACATGCGATACTGGCCACATCCACACCCAAGAATTTTTGCCATTTTCTTATATTTCAAGTCAAAATAAACCTAAAAAGCATGCAAGCAAAATGCAAATCTTAAAAGTTCTCTTTTTTTAAAGTAACTACAAAAATTAATTTCATAAAATAAGGAAGTTTTAAGAACATGCTATATTAAAGCCAGTCTCCCTCTACACATAAATAAGATTTTACATATACACATCTGTTTTTCCATTTTATGTACAGACATATATAATGCAAACTATCTCATTCAGATTGAAGTTTTGGTAATATAGGCATTATTAACTTACAGCTAAAGAACTACAGTCCAGCATCTATTTCTAGATTAATTCAGTTCTGATAAAGAACTGATCTGTAATCAAAGAAACACTGGTCATGTTTGTACATCAGCGTGGAGGTCATGGTACACGGAATTCTAAAATAGTCGTATGGTTTATAACTGTCAAAAATCTCTTTTTGATGACATGCCTGACATTGTGTTTTATGTAGTAATTGGAATCAAAAAAAGGTGACAGCATATAACATGGAAGCAAACCTTCCACTGGCTTGGCTGCCATTTTTCATCCCTAGTTCTCTCTCTTCCCAAAGGAAATGCTGTTAATGGAGCATACATACCTCTACTTCATCACTTTCATTTATATCTTTATTATAGCCTGCAGGTGGCGGAAACCTCACATCATGGAATGGTATTTGTCTCTCTGGTTGCCAGCTACAAATAAAAATACAGTGAATGGCCTAAACATTTTGACCTTCTTTGTAAATAGAAATCAGAAATATTTTCAATCCATTAATTTTACATTTTTAAATTTTGTGGAGCTTTTGTGCATATATGTATTAAAGGTAATGTGATCCAATGTACATATAATAAGAAGAAACATACCTAAATGACCATTAAGCATCTTAAATGAATCCCTGATGCTACCTGCACCGTTTTGAAATCTTCCAGCAGCAGTTTAGAGTGCACTATTTAGAGTGTGTTATTTCCTTCCTGAAGGAATGAAACCTGAACTAAGCAGTATAATGAAAGGTTAACTTTTTATGCCCTTACATGATGGAAAAGGAACATAATTTCATTTCTAGCTTAAAAAAATGGTATTTATCACTTATCTAAAAAATAAATTTTGTAATAATATAATCTGCTAAATCTAAAGTAAGACATTCACACAAGAACGAGGCAGTCATGGTACTACTGCTGACTTAAACATGAGTTGCCATCATGTAAATGCAATAACAACACGCTTATCTTCTCAAGAAAACCCACATTACTCTAGCTTTGTATTTTAAAATATTTAAACAATTAAAGGCATTTATACAGAAACATCACAACATAGTAAATATCAAACAATTCTAAAACATGCTAGCAGCAAGCTTAAGAGTATCTAAGAGATGCTACTCTGCACTATTATGTTATATTTAGGTTAATCAAATGCAAGGTTGATACTCCCTATCATTTGCAGGTATAACATCAGCAATACACTTACTTGTTTTCAAATGCAACTGTTATAGAATCTTCATGCACATCCTTTACAAACGCCTGTGTATTAAAAAAAGTATAATTATGGTATGCTTATGGATATTTTAAAAAATTATTTTACACACATACAATAGCTTCCTCTCACAGATATCGATGAAACTCAAAACGTTAAGTAAGCTTTCAAGTCAGCCTTTTTATTTTTGCAATAGACTAATAGAAAACACATACTGAAAGCTGATAACCTACTTGGGTTCATGACTGCCAGTGTGCTGATACACAGCGAGAACACCTGAGCTATACATGCATTCTTCATACTTTTTAGGAGTAATAGGAGAGATTACTAACAACTGACAAGATCATTCTGAATAGTTTTATAACTTAGGTTTAAAATGTTTGATTTTATAAATCACATTTTGGGTATTTTGACAGGTGTAGAAATTAAACCACATCAGTACTCCTTAAAAAAAATTTCATGTCTCTTCTTTTACCTCAAGGTAGGTTTGAATATGGCACTACCAAAACTCATTTATATCCATTCCAGCACAGTCTTCCCCTTATTTACTTAATCACACTTAACTTCCATAGTGCACAAACTTAAGGTAAATGCCCTCCAGCCTTCCTTCACTTTTTTTCCTGGGGCACGAATAGCAGTTATGCTGAGACTCCCATACAACCACAAAGAGTACAGAACTAAGATTCAGCATTGAGAGGGCTTTTCCTGCCTTATGTACTCAACTGACTGAGGTTTGAGTAACTTTCAGCTTTAAGCCCAAATGTGTCCCACCCCTCCCATCTACAGAACAGCAAGATCAATACTCAAAGAACTTTTGGATTTATGAATGAAAATATTTTTCACAGCCTCAAATAATGGAGGTCACGGGGCAAGCAGGGATGAAAAGATTTTTTTGTTCCTTTCTTTCTTTTTAAAAATATCTCTATGAACTTCTGAAACAGATAAACATTGGTGAAGTGCTGAGTATTCCACTAATATTTGTCCATATATATTATAGTATATCCTTGCAAGGTGGGTAGGTAAGAGCCCCTGAGCAAAGACTGACTCTAAAAATTTGTTCCACCAATGGAGATCCATTTCAGTAGATTGAAAAATTCTCAGTAAATTGAAAATAATTTAGCAGTAACTACCATTTCTGAAGAATTAGTTAATGAACTGTGGAACATTTTATTCTCTTTGCATTTCAAGTTTCCAAGACAAGAACAGCTCTTATCTCTTACAAGAAGGTAAGAATTTCATTCTCATACGGAATCTAAATGGTTTTAAAAGATTCTTCTGATATTTTTTCCATTATCAAGTATTCCAAAGTATTTCCTAAGTCACAGCAGTATCTCAGTATCAAAGAACAGCAATATCTGATGACTGATACAGAGCTCCAAGAACTGGTTACACTAAAATTAAGCAGTACCTGTGCACAAGTGACAATCGGTACAAGAAAAAAAGTGTAATGCTAGTTAATAAACTGAAAATAACTAACACCACCTTGAATAGAAGTCAAAGCAAAGCCACAATGACAATAGCAAAAAATGGTTTTATACCTTGCTCACCTCTCAATACTGTAAGAATAAGGCCGCTGGAAAGTTTTGTTGGTAGCATCCAAAAGACATTTTAAACACTCTCTAATAGTATTTACATAATTACATATTTCAAAATTGCAAGATATTCCTTCCAAGGGGATTACAAGCATAGTTGATATTTTTAAATTACATTATACAAAGCAGATTTAAGACCACATCTCAAGATCATGTTGATAGTAGTACAGAAATGCTATTTACATAAAGAAGCAACAGAACTCCCAGTTGATCATTATGGATATGAACATTTATCTTATGTTTCATATTGTTGTCTCTAAGAAAAGTCCAGAACTGGATATGCACTTGACATACTATGGTAGTCCTGACTCATTTTGCCACATTACACACATCACCTTCAAGGCTCCACCCATGTTTCTTCCAATGTTAGTCATGTGCAACTCTGAAACACCTATTCTTATAGATGTAGCAGAAATGGATGCTTTTAATACCTGAAAAATGCTCTAATCATTACCAAATATTTGGTATGACTTCTTCACACCGTGGACTGGAAAAGGTTAGGACTTAGTATTATTAGTAAGACTTGAGTATGCAAAAAGCAGAGATTATTTTATAAAGCAAGTCCAACACAAATGACACCAAGAACAGTTAACAGCCTTGAGGAAAGCTGGTAAGAGTAACACAAGACAATGCCCTGAGGAAGAATTTGTTGATACTTAATTTTCTCATGTTCATAAAATAGCAAAAAAAAAAATCACTTCTGCTATGAAAGACATTTTTGGACAAGTCATCACCTCTATGGTGACAAAAACACCAGAAGACACTCTAAATAGCACTCCAAAAGTTATAGGAATTGACAGAAAAATACACAAGCAAAGAACAAGACTATACCTCATACTCAGATCTCATAGCTCATAATATCCAAGTCATCTTGACTAGATCCTAGTGACTACAGTAATGTACATAACTAGTAGTAATAATGCTAAAACCTACCAGTAATAAGTAAACGAGATGCTAGCACAAATAAACATAAGTTATGAAGTTGAAGACTAGCCTGAGACCTTTAAACAGTCTAGCACTTCTATTATCTGGAAAAAGTAAAAGTTGGGGACACATAGCTAGTTGAAAGAGTATTGAACTACGCTCTCCCATTTAAGCTCTACTTAAACAGCCTTCAATATTGCTTTGGTCACAACTCAGAAACCTGAAGGAACTTGAACGAGGCGCATTAAGGATAACTGTTGACCATAAACATCATAGCATCAATACAGACATTACTAGTAAAAATTATGAAACTGACACAATTTCTTTAGTTTATACCAAGTTCAGAAGGCTCAACCACAGAACCAGATGGAATATGTGGTTTTCACTCCAGCCTGGCCAAAAATGTTGATGTCATAACACTGTTGTTCGCCTTTTAATTCCCAGCCTTGCAAATTACAAAAATTTATTGTAATGAATTTTTAATTAATTACAAAGTTGATGATGCCTTGCCAAATACCTAATTTCAAATATGCAATATATACACTTTTGCCTACCTCTGTGTGAGATTTATGCTTAAAAAGCAATTAACCAGACAAATACATTAATAGCCTGAATATTTGGTTGTCTAATCTCATCTACCCATAGAAAAGTGGTTTTCCTCATTTTTCAGTTTATGACACAGAAAAATTCCAGAAATACTCATCATATCAGTTTTTCATTCTCTGTATCATAGCATTATGGCAATTTTCCTCTGGTATATAAATATTTAAACAGATCTAAACAGATTTTTAAACATATTTTTAGTAAGTAAAATGTATTTGGACCCTACAGCACTATATGTTTGTACATTTCTAAGTACAAATAGAAATGTTTTGAAACATTCCTAAGTTTTTGTAAAAGAAATTAACACTTAACCATTAATGCCACTGGAAAACTAAAATTAAAACTTATCAGAACTGCTTGGTTTTCTTTATTCTGTGATGTGTAAAATTATATACAATGCTAAAAAGAAATGAGACCATCAGCCAAACTCATAGACACAGGACAAGCCAGCCCCACACGTCAATAAAGGCAGAGAAGAGGTACCGATTTAACACAAAGTATTATGAAAAGTACCATAAGCATTCATCAGTCTTTTTTTTTTTAAATAAAGAATGTAAGTTGGGCATGGAATTTCAAACAAAGATGCACACATATATGTGAGTTTGAATTGCACACCTAAGAATGGACAGAACACTGGCTATGATGAATGTGAACATATAGATGAAAAGCATTAAAACATAATGAAACTAAATGGAAGTAAAATGAAGGAACAGGACAGTGAAAGAATACAGCACCTGGGATATCACTATCACTAATAGGAGAGATACCAAATAAGAGTACACAAAGAAATCAGAAACAGTGAAAAAGGTTTGGTTTTACTTCTGTGAATAGAAGCACATTTTACAATGCCGAAGATTAAGTCTTCTTTTCTAATGTGGAAAAAAAATTAAATGTGGTAAGTTTTCTACACCAGATTTGACTTTCAGTCACATAAGCCATGAACTTTCTCTCCATGCTTCAGACATGATTAGGTAAAAAAGTTTACAATCCAAAATTGACATGTGATGGCATTTCTCAAACACATGAGCATTCACATTTCAAGAAAAGTTATATGCTGAATATAAGGCCTAAGTTTTACAAATTATTTGATACAAAATAAGAATTATTTGCAACAGCACTATATTTGTTATTTTTGTGCTAAATGGAATGACAGACACTTCAAAGGAACAAATAAAGGCTCCAGCTGCCCTGAAGTTTTGTTGCTTTTTTTAAAGTCTGCTCACGTCATCAGATGTGAGCATTGTCACCCATTTTAATAAAGGAGTATAATTAACTGTAAGGACTGAAACTCGGGAAAATATGCTTTTTAAGATTAAAAAAAAGCTATGTTGATACAAATGCGCATCTACTGTTTTCGTAACAATTCTGTAACATTTCATACCTGTTGGAAGGAGAAAGTCAAAAGGGAAGTCACATGGCTAATCAAATCTGAGAGAAGCAGGCCATACAAAGAAACAGAATAGTGAAAGAAGAAAAGTCACAGAAATGGTAACTGAACGAGGGAAAAGGGTACAGGCTATCATCCTCAGAAGGAATGAGTAGACAGGCTTGTGAATGTACAAAGACTGGAGATATTTGCTGAGGGTATGTCTGTATGGAACAGTTAAAGAAAAGAAAAAAATGAAACAGAGTGCAACAGGAAGCCAAAGGAACAGTTGTTAATAGTAAGACCTGAAGTAATAAAAAAAACTAAGAAAGATTAATTATTTTGTCAATTGTAGCTTCAGTGAAAAAACTGAGGTATCTGTAAAACCAAGGAAACAATGGCAAAGTGCTGAAACTACTGGGGTAAAAAGTGGAAGATTTTAAACAAGGTTACAGAGCAAGAAGTGGCAAAATTGGTTGCAGACAACATATAGATGTTAGCAGCAAACATCATTCCAAAACTATCTGCCTCAAACAGGATGCTTTCCATCTTTAGCAGAGGATGCAAGAGAGAATCACTCCCAAACTGGAAAAGAAAAATCAATCCCATGCTATAAAGGCATCTAGCATACCCCTTTTAGAGGGAAATAATATCTAAAGCTAGTCCTGGAAAGATTAGACAAAGGACTGTCTATTAGTCCTCTGAGAATGAGTTAAGAACTTCAAAATCCAATTTATTACACCTATACAAGAAAAGATGTGAAAAGATATGCCCTAATAGCACACATCTTCAAGACTTAGTTATTTAGCTGTGAGCTGCAAAAAGGCAGTTCCCTCTCCTTAGGATTCACATTCCTGGTGGTTTGTTGGACCAGTCTTCTTAAAACAAACAAGGAATTCTAACCTTTTCTTTCCAAGGATTCTGGGCCCAGCAATATACTAAGTCATGACTTAGCATCTCTAGGTACTAGATTGTCAATTACCCTTGAATCATGCTCATCAATTGCACTGCACTTTCCATGGAATAATTCATCTTAGCCAAGGAGAAAAAAAAAAAAACACAAATATATGAAGCATTCACCAAGTAATACTTTTAATTCCATTCAGAAAGAACTAGTCTCCACTACAGCAATCACACCAACATGCTCCAAAACTCTGTGAAATGTAGTGCACCTGACCAGTATGAAATTTTAATTCAAATCTTCCCGTTGAGTCTGAAGGCATCTTCAAATCATATCCTGTGTTTTGTGTTGAACATGATCCCTCTAGATGTATCTCAGAATACATTCTGGATCAAGTCCCACAGGTAATGCAAGCTAAGACTGGTTTATTACTCTCAGTAGGGCTTAGGTGACAATTGGGCATCAGTTTTGTACTGTCAAGATCAAGATGCTGCTGGGTACATAAGTGCTTAGGGACTTGAATTTATAAGGACCTCAGAGAGAGATACAAGGAGGATATGAAAACCTGAAGTGGCAATTAGGTGCCTACTTGTGCCACTTAGTCCCTTCATGAGTCTAGCAGCCTCATATTCCTCCCCTCTATGTTTTAATATCAAGACAGAGGCATCTTTTTTTCCAAAACATTTACATATTCTGATGAAGATCTTCAGAATGTTTCAAAGCCAATGAAATTATCACAAGTTATCAGTAAACCATTAGATTGAATAAAATAATTGTTTTGCTTTCAGTTTGTTTGTTGTAAAACATTTCTCAGGAGGCTGCTTAAAGAAATTTTTTAAATGAAAAAAATAAAATCACCTTGCAATTAAATCCACACTTGACATCATCACACACTTCTTTTTATGCTGGATCAACCAATTCATTTTATAATCAAATTCCCCATCTGTAAGATGGGCATAAAACTCACAAGAAAACATTTAAATAAATTACTTAATAACAGAGGGATACTCAGACATTATAATGAAACAAAACATTGTAACTGAAAAATTCAAGTAATTCAGGCTAGAGGAAAATTGCTGATTTACATTGAATTTTACTGCATGAGAGGTTTTTTTTTTAAATAAACCACAACAAACAAACAACCAAAACAACTTTTTTTAGTTTAAAAAAAAGTTGCTGCATTTATCTTAAGTGTGATGCTCCATCTAGACAGGCAATACAGGTGAAGATCTATAAATCTGTGTACCCCATTTGTCCCCTTACATAAATTAACCAAGTCCTCTTGGTTAGAGATTAAGAAGAGACAAAATGTTTAAATTTCCAAAAGTTAAAAGGCAAACATAATACGCAACTTGGAGGCAGCGTCTGTGTTATAACTTGGATACACTAAATCAAGATTAATAAGAGCCCATGAACATATGCTCAAATGTAATCTTCACCTAACTACAACCACAAATGTCAGTATGTTATGGACAAAAGGGGTACAGGACCCCATGATGTCAAAATTGAATGCAACCAAAAAAAGTTACAGAAGCTTTCAATTCTGCCATGTTTCTCTGAATTTGCCACTGAAGTACAACCACTGTCATTTTTATCATAATCTATTTTGCATGATTGTGTAAATACTCTCATATAATTTAATAAAAGCCTCATTAAAAGTTCTCTTATGCAACATATTTATACCTTCTGTTTCTTTCTGAAAAACATCTTTAAAAATGTAAAACTGATTTATTGAAAGTGTAAATAATTTTAATTCCAGACTTTGATTACAACACTACAAACCCACAGGATGCTTATTTACCATATTTACAGACTTGTCTCATACAAATATTTTTTAAAAAATTATTTTCAGAATATCACATGTATTTTAAAAATAAGCTTTTCAGACTTTTTTTTTCTTAGAAACACTCAGAGCTGTCAGAACTGGATCATTTGGATACCAACTTGAGCTACCACACTAACATCAGAGTGTGAAATTCTACCTGTTCCTTCATTACTAACATAAATATTGGATGTCGCACAATAACTAGGCCCAATTTTTAAAGTACTAAGAACATTTAAACGGTGACAGACTTGCAGAAACCAATCCATGGCTGTTTCTGGTATGTTGATAACATGTCAATGATAGCAGGCCCAAACCCACTGTGTCCAAATTTTGTTTTTCTGTGAATAGGGCAAACCCACAAATTATACCCTATTAATACGATGATTAATACAACCCCACTCATGCAAAGCCACAGCAACACTACATATTATTAATACAAATATCAAGTACTCAGCATATGTGTTCAAGGCTCAGCGACTGATTTATTCAGCACCAGCACAAGGGCTTGGAAACAGACACGGAATGCCATTGAGTAGTTTCGTAAGAAGTACATTTGATAATTAGATGTTGTCAGCAACTCAGCACATACATATTTGGTCGAGCAATGCTCCTTTAGTATCAGTAGGCAGTGTACCCTGCCATGGCATTAAGAGCAGAAATCCACGACAGCATTTTATCATGAACGTGTATTTAACAAGCCTCCCCGCCCCCCCCGCCTTAAACGCCGTGCACTAGCAATGCAGCTCTCCTGGAAACCTGGAGAGCGAGAAAGACTTTCCTTAAGTAGCGACAAAAGCTGAGGATTTAGCCATTAATGCCCCATCACCAGCCCTGATCCTCGCTTCGGCGCCAAGGAGAAGGCGGCCCCGGGCTCTGCTCGCCACCTCTCACACACCGGCGGCGCGAGGGCCTCCCCTTCCCACAATAGGGGGAAGGCCCAAGGCCTCCTCGGCCGCCGGGGCCCTCTCTCGGCTTCCCCTCTCCCCCTGCATCAGGCCTCCAGGCCCTCGGCCCTGGGGCGGCGGCCCCCGGCTCCCCTCACCCCGCAGGCCCGGCTCCCTCTGACCAGACACCGAGAAGGAGCCGCCGAGGCCTCCTCCCCTACCCCCCTCTCCCTCCTCCTCCTCTCCCTCCTGCCCCACGGCCTCCGCTTTCCCTCAGCGCGGGGAGGAGGAGGAGCCGCCGCCGCCACCTCCTCCTCCTCCCGTCCCAGGCCCCACTCCCTCCCCTGAGGCCCAGCCCGACCCAGCCTCGAGCACCCGGTACCTTGTAGAAGGCCCCGTTGGAGCCCCGCACCTCCACCACCAGCTCCTCCATGTTGTGCCGCGGCGGCTCGGTGCGGGAGACCCAGGCCCGGCGCCTCCTCCCGTCCCTTTCTCTCTCGACGCGGGAGGGGAAAGAGGGGAAAGAGAAAGAGGAGGAGGAGGAGAAGGAGAAGGAGAAGGAGAAGGAGGAGGAGGAGGAG
>JANZLQ010000040.1:10114063-10136426 GCA_026212715.1 Elanus axillaris
CCCCCCCACCCCACCGGAGGGGGGGGGGGGGCGGGGGGAGTGAGCGAACGGCTGCGTGGTCCTTCGTTACCGGCTGGGCTGAAACCACGACACCTTCCAACTTAAATTTTTCTATGATTCTGTAAGAGTGCAGTAATTCTGCATTTCAGGCATGTTCAGATACTCCGCTATTTGATGGAACAAGAAGTGGTGTCCATGTGGCCAGTTTTCATTACATATCAAAATGCCACATCTGTGGTTGAAAATAAAGCTTAGGAGACAATATTTTTCTTCTTTATTGACTCTTTCAGCACCTTGTTAAAACTTATCTGCTACAGAGTGCATTGCAGCAGATCTCTGATTTGGAAACTATACCAAAGAAAGGTTGTAATGTGGACACAGGTTCTGCCACACAGGCTTTATGGGGATGTCAGGTATTGCCAAAAGGTAGCTGAAGAATATAGAGGGATAAAATAACAGAAGACACAGTTAACAAACAGTTAAGAAAAAGAGTATCTGAATAGAAGGAAAATGACTCTGAAATAACTGTCTAACACTTCCCGGGAAGAGACAAGCATTATCAGTCAGAATCACAAGAGACCAATTATTCTTATATGACATTATGATGATAGGCATCTTAAACCCTGGAGTTTGTCTTAATGAAGTAGTATGGCAGTTTCATGTAAAGCACCTTCCAAACAGTATAAACACAAGTTGTTGTACCAATTCATATGAACATAAATGTTTCTATAGTAAACTGTAAAGGCTATCAATGGCTTTAGTTGTGTCACTCATGAAAGAGAAGAAAATACAGCTAGCCAAGCTTTAGGCCATTTGGAAGCCCATTACACTTTTTACAACAGCCCGAAGAAATCTGTGGTTAATTGAGGCGAGGATATGACACAATATTGCTCATCGGGTAGTTTCTCAACTGTTTGTTATTGATTGGACAAAGAATAAATAAATCTCATCCTCTGGGCTAAAGCGTTAGGGAAGATGACTCTATTATCAAAATGATAATAAGAGTTTTATAGAGAAGATGGGAAGAAAAATTAAGAGCTCCTGCTCTGGATGGTGCAATTAATTGAGAGGAGGATGAAAGGCCAAGGAGACATCACTGAAGCAGATAAAAATGTGATCCTGGATATGAAGAGAATTTCTGGCGAGGCAGCAGTTTTATGAACAAACAGTATGTTGATGTTGAAGCTGTATGAACTGAAAAAGCCGATACACACTGAAAAGAGCAATGGCATAAAGCCTGTTTCCACCTTCTCCCTGTCCTCTGTCCTGCAAGAACGTGAGGGAGGACAGGAGGAAAAGCCATGGAGTGTGATCCTGATGGAGGACAGGAAGGGCAAGGGCAGGCTATGTGGCACAGCACCTTTCTCCTTTATCTCTGAGGTCTATCATAATAGCCAGCAATCTTAATTAAACATTCCAGTAAGATAAATATCAAGTAAGAATTATTTCTTTTAAAGTCAAGAACAGTTTTGTTTGTTACCTGTATAGGAGCAGGGTAGACCTAACAATGCTCTGTGCATGAAACAGGTCTATCAAATCTCAGCAATGCTTGGATATATAGTAATTAGCTATTGCTGATGTGTTCACTTGATTTGATTTTAGTTTTGACAGCTTCCCAATATGGAAAAGAGTGATTAAAATAAGCCATTCAGAGATACTATTTAATGAGGAAAAGGTGATTGAGAGGCTGTATGTGAGTAACAAAATTGTATATTGGAAAAGACCAAGATTCTCCAAGGAGAAAAGTGAGGATCTATGTTCAAATAAAAATTATTGAGGGCACTAGGAAGATAAATAAGGAACTACAACTGAGTTATCTCTTTTCAAGTCTGTTTTCAGTCTAAATTAAGTAAACAGTGAGGGAAGTAGCATCCTTCTTGGTCTGCCCACCAGTAAGAGACATTTCCCAGCTCTTTTAGAGCCTGAAGCACATGCTGTGCAAGATTCCAGGCTCTCAACAAATAAAGATCGTACTTGGTTTCCACAGACATGAAGGCAAATTTCCTAATGATTTTCATGGAAACTAGAAACACTCTGAGAAAACAAGTTGAAAAATACTCAAACTTTACCACATGAAAGAACAGAACTTAGGCTATTGGGGTTTTGGGGGGAATTTTTTTTAGGATCTGAATCTATACATATAGAAGAAAATCAGCATAGTGTTCTTCAATAGCTATTGTTTGTGAGATATATGCTAATAAAAATTTGAGCTCCCTGAAAACCTTACTCTACCTGATCTATGTCAAATTAATCACCATTAAGATTTTATCTAGGCTGAGTAAATACAGCAGTGTGTCTGCCAGAACATGAACCCTTGGTTGCTAACCAGTAGTCTTGGTCCCTTGAAAAAATGAGTGCTTATCAGATGACAGTCTTAATGAAAGAATAATAGGTACTAATTTTTAACTCTCTAGAAGACTATCAAATGGTTTTCTGGGAAATTTTTGTTACTGTTGTTTGCTGTCTCCTAGAACTGCTTGCTTGACTAGCTATTCTTGTGCAAAGCTAAAAAGAAAAGATATTTCAGCTAGAAAACAGGATTAAATTTTCTTTTTGGTCAGTACCATAAAACAGAACAGCTTACCTTAGTTTCCTTTTTCCCTTATTACACCATAGTTTCAGATATACCATAGTGCAAAAATGTTGGTTTTCCTATCTTGGTGTGAAAGCCTGTCATTAACAAGTGATTATTAAATTTATTTTTCCTTTTTTCCCTAAAATATGGCATAAGCCTTCTAATCTTTCACTCACATGAAACAGAATAATTATAACTTCTTTAGAAGCAATAGTGAAGGTATTTTGTCCCCTTTGATAGGCTAGGGGTGATTGATGCTTGGGGGCTTGGGGATTTTTTTACAAGTTGGATTAATATATGGATTTTTAGTCACTTTCCACTGTGAGCTTTGATATTAGAGGCTAAACACAGGAAGATTTTATACCTGTTAGGACTAGGAAATATAAAACAGAGTATTTCTTTTTATTACAGTTTGGCTCCTGAACCGGAGGCTATAGTAATGAACAATAAGTGAGATAATTTTATAAGCATTATGTGTAGGAAATGTAATAAAATAGCTACAAAAGGAAACATGTTTGGAATTATCTTATTGAAAATATTATTCAATATGTTAGAGATTAGTAACAATAACATCTTCTTTCCTGTGGTAAAAATGTGCTAATAAGAATGGTTATATTAATAGCATTGTTTCAGTCAGCCTGTATTGTTGGAGCTTAATATACACTGAAAAAGCCTAACTTTTTTGGACTACTTGTGTTTGGATTTTGCCATTAAAAAAGATAAGATTCTTTCCTTTTTATCCTAAGTTTGCATTGCAGTTACTTCTGAGTGCCGTGAAGTTTGAGATCTCACTTCGCAGACTGCATCCATATCTGAGATTCTTTTGTTTTAAGGGCAGTATTCTTTGATCTATTTGATCCTATCTGAAGGCTTGAGTCTACTATCATTCCTGTGAAGTACATAGGAGACTGGGTTGGAAAAGAATTGCACGATATGGTGGTGGTCCTTTGCTGTGCTGGTAAGACCAAGATCTGTTTTATTGCACCAGATACCAGGTTGGTTCTCTGAGTACATGGTTGAGGTAGTGGCTTAGAAAAGAGAAAGATGACCTCATGATAAAACAACAAGCCCTTCTTGGTAGGAAGGATGTAAAAACCAAAGAAATAAAATAATCAGAGGAATAAAGAGAATTAATCAGTACTGGACTGAGTACAGAATATCTGCAAGAATATGAATTTTTCAGCAAATACATAAAGTTTAAAATACTGACTTCCCTTCATCTCTTTGTCAGGTGCTTGATTTCTGCTGCTTTCTTTGGTCCACCATTCCATTTTTACCTTTCTATTAAAGAAACCTATTTCAGACTTCTTTGAGCGTTACCTGCAAATGTATTGCCTTTGTTTTCTCTTTTGTTCTTTCAGTTGTCTAGCAACCAGCTTCCCAGTGACTTTCACTGCAGTTTCCTTTTACTAGATTTGCTGCATTATTGCATTAGATAGAGCCTAGAGAGAGAGCTCACTTGGTTGGCATGGTACAGTTAGAGTAGTAGGTTTGTCCTTGTTCCAAACCATTGACAATATGAGTAGGCAAAATGGTTTTAGAGAAAGGGTTATAAGACAAGCAATGTAAGCTACATGATTTCAACATTTATCAAATTTATGCCATAACTTGAAAAAAAGGAGTTCTGAGTCTGAGTAAGACTGTTAAATTAAATAGAAAGTGGAAAAAAAAAAGAGCTGCTAAAGGAGGCAGGTAATAGAAAAGCTATTTATCATTTTTCACAGTTGTAGAACATAAAGTCTTTGACAGAGCAAGGCAAGCATGAAGAGACCTCGAGGCTGAGTATGGTACTTGTGGAATCATTGAGTAGAAGCAGGATATTTCATCAGAAAAGACAAATGAAAACCAGCAAGAACTACAGGCCACCTTAATGCTTTCCACATAGTTGTCAGCATTCACCAAGACAGTATTCAGTGTTTTCTGAACAGAAGGGCATAGGTAGACAGAGACATTGGTAGGCTAACGTCTATGTCCTGAAGTTTGTACCCAATACTGAAGCCAAGTTTGAGGCACATGGAGTCAAATTTTTTAGGTGCTCCCAAAGCCTCACGCTCCAACTTCAGATAATTAATGGCAGTGGCTCAAAAATTACAGTACAGGAATGTTAACTTGAGCAGTCTAAGATTCAAGGAGCCCCTTTTGAGCATAACAGAGAATTTCTCACAGGTAACCTAAGAAATATACTGGAAAGTGAGGGCTAGAACTCTAGATCTACTGTTACTGTTACCATTTCACCACTACAACCTTCCCTACCCCCCCCATATTAGAGATGTAGGACTTTATGTTTGTGTGGAATCAAATTAGAGTGACAGAAAAACTAAAAACTCCTCAGCTCATATGTGGTAGGTAGCAAAACACATGCACTATAAGCATTCTGTTCCATTATACCAAAATAAACTGAGTTTGCTTAAACTGTAATTGAAGCTGCTTCTAGTTAAAACATAAAGGCTGTGATCAAGTACTGCAGGTTGCAGGTAGTAGAATAGTATAACATGGCAAGTAGCAAGAGTGATGGCAAAATTGGTCTTGTTGCTAAATGGTGCCATAGATTTGAAGCCAATGAGTGGCATAACAAATTAAGTCTGTTAGATATGCTGTTCATGAAGATCCAAATTTAAAAATAACTAGTCAGAGCATCAGCTTGTTTCTTGGGCTGAGTGACATGTTTTGAAATTTTCTCTGTATACAAAGAAGGGAAAAAGCTGACTAAAGAGTTCCTGTTGACCTATAATGCAGAGATGTTTCAGGCACTAAACGGCTTGCTTATCTGCAAATCCAAAATATCTTCTACTGTATGAAATGTTGAGGATGTCCTAGAAGGCAGAAAGTAGCAATGTGTTCAGAAGTATAAAGTTAAATAGGTCTTACTGATTGACTACCACACCACGTGTAACAAATGTGCAGCTCTGTTTTCCATGGCAGTAGGGGCATTGTGAACTTCAGGGTGATCCAAGCTAAGGACATTTATCCAGCCTCATGTCCATGTTTTTATGCATACTAATTGCATATCATCCTGAATTTCATGCTATGTTTTAGTCTTCTCCAAGGAAAGAGAGCTAAAGCTATTAATTTTAAACACTGTGCATTGGTTCTTACTGATTATTCACTGAAGGGCTAGGTGATCATTGAAAAGAACTTCTTCCTAATTCCCTTCCTAATACCAGCTGGCTTTGGTATTCAGACACTCCTAGAATTCAGAAAGACTCTTAGTTTAATATCATTAATCCTTATATTCATTACAACAGTTATTTACATGAATTGTAATCTTTTCCAAACACTACTATGCACATAGGTATGTGAAGAGAACACCCAAAATCACTGCACTGTTTCGTCTTCTATTGCAAACTTCTCTCGACTCTGCTTCCAAAGCCACTATTATTCACAGCAAATTGATTTTTATATAAAACACGTGCCAGAAGCAAGCAGCAGTTCCCTTCTATGCTCTTTATGCTTCCCCCACCCCCAATTTTGACATCAGTTCAAAATTGTGCCTCTTGGGGGTGCTATCCCACCTAAAATAAATTGTATTGCATTACTTTATGAAAGGCCTCTATAGATCAGAATAATAGTGACACATATTTGAAGACATTTCCTTTCCTTTTTTTTGCCCCTCTTTCAGCATACTCTGTTCCTTTATTTCCCAGAGGATCCCAAGAGCAACTCTACAAGTTACTTCTGCCAAAGTAATCTTCAAATAAAAAATAGATTTTTCTTTCCAGAGTAAAGTAGCACCTTTCTATGTATAGGTGAAAAACGTCCTCAGGTGAAAGAAAGAAAAATGCATACTTCAAGAGACAGTCTTTTCTAAATCATACCAGGATAAATAGTGTTAGCAGATTTCAGAGAAGTTAGTAAAGATTTACACCTGCTTGTGTGATTAGCATCCAGCTTCACAAGATAGAAAGCCAAAAGCTAGATTTAATGGTACCTATTTCAGAAATTATTTGAGGTATTTTCCCATCTTTTTCCAAGTAACTTACAGTCATCTTCTGTTCTTGTGATAATTCATAAGCAGTAAGACACAGTGACAATTCTTATGACACTTTACATCTTCAAGGGACCAAAAAGAACAGATTATCTGTGAAACTTAGAGGTTTTCCTCCCATTATTAATGAAAAGATGCAACTATGCTATGGACCTTAAACCCAGGAGAAGATAAATCAATGACAATTTTTATCCTTTTTATATATGTGCTAGTCAGGAGTGTACTCATGCTCAAAGCTGAAGAGCTCTATCGAATTGGGAACTATATTTTTTTCTTCAAGAAATCTGCAGTAAAGTCTTGGCTTATTCTGTCACTTGAATCCTTCTAGTTTTCTTAAAATCTTACCATCTGAGGCTGAAATTTCAATGTCCAGTGTGAATTCATTAGAAGTCTCAAAAAAGTAATTTAGATGCTTTGGAACAACAAACCAGAAAGTCAGTTTTGTGGTTAGAGGGAAATGAGGTTTTATAAGGCTTTATACGCTGTCACTCTTTTTTTTTTTTTATTTTATTTGCTGCTAACCTCAGACTGACTGAGGAAAAAAGGTTCCAGCTTTGATATTTAGCTAAGAATTGTTTTTTGAAGTTAGGAAGAGAAATCTGTGCTTCATTCAACCCATGATCAGTAGCACTTCCCAAGATTTTAAACAGAAAATAATATCTTGCTGCTTCTATCATGTCACAAAGACTTCCTTTACATTCTCCCTTGGCAGCCTGAGAGAAAAAAGCTGCTGGTTGCAGGCTGCTGCTGTGACAACTAGTAAATATCTTACTCAAAGCAACAAAGCAAAGTTCTGAAGAGTCCTCAACTTCACTGAGAAAAACATGCAAATAGGGGAAAAAAGAAAAATCTATACCTCTGAGTGTGCACCAGGATGCAGTTTGGCAATGGAAAAGCATTATTAAATCAAATAAAAAGTTAAAATAAAAACAGTCAGATCTAATCAGTACAGACATTGAAGTTAGATTCACAAGGAAAACCAGTGGGACCTGGGAATCTTTGAAGACAGGACAGAGATCCTAAACTTGCATTGGCCTGAATCTGTTACTCCATGCAATGTAGCATATTGCTGGGTAGGTGTAACGTCTGAGCCTCAAAGCAGAAAAGTCACATGTGAACTGACAGTCTACCTCCAAGTCAGGTTCACATGGTTCTTTACCTTTCTCAGCACCTGCTTCAGAGGTTTGCACACATAAAACCAATATCAAGATATCTTAAAGCACTCTCAGGAATCTAACTTGGATGAAACACTAGTGTTTTTTTAAAATCTCATCCCTGGCTGTAAATTTCCCTTTCTGTAGCAGAGACAAAGCTTTCATTGTCAAACTGTTGAAGTTCTTTCTGCAGCAATTTGCAAACCTGGCTCCAGTAGGGAGAGTCCAGTGACCCACCGCAGTGAAGCACCTATTCCCGGGGGGGGATATTGCTAATAGCTTCCCATGGCACAACCAGGATAAAGAACAAGGGTGGGGGTCTGGAAGGAGCCCTGGGCTAGTAGGCAGTAAAGCTTACAAGAACTGTAGCTGTGGCAAAGGCCTTCGTTTACAGTTCACTATTTATGACCTGCAATAGTGAGTCTGCCTTGCTGGCAGTTAAAATTTATTATATATATAGTTACAGAATTCAAACTAAGAAGAAGGACAAATGTGGCAAAATTAGACTGAAAATGCAAATACTCTTGGGAATTCATTATATATATATATTTGCATCTGTCCAATGCCCTTCAGGGCTTCTTAACTTCCAGATTCTTCCCCCAGTGTCATCTTCTCATTTAGGTTGAGTTTTAAATGAAAAACCATGTTTTGTAATGAAAACATTCATTTAGAAAATATAAGAGTAAAGCAATATAACTTTTTCAAAGAATTTTGAAAATGTGATATTAACATAAACTGGAAAATGCTTTTGTCCATTTTCAGGAAGATTTATTCACCGAGTTTAATTGGAATTCATAAATAATTTCAATCCCTCAAAACCCAATATCACAGGATCACAAGGTATTTTGGGTTGGAAGGGATCTCTGGAACTCATCTAGTCCAACCTCTTGCTGAAAGCAGGGTCAGTTTTAAGGTCAGACCATGCTGCTCAGGGCAAACTGAAATGAGGCAAACCTGAGAACAGGTTGCTCAATTTCAATATGTTTACTCTTTGTCAAGGGAAAAAAAAATTAATCTGAATCTACCTGATACCATTGAGTTTTGAATCTAAATGCTCAACATAGATAAGATAAAGAGCATCTGTAGATGGGGAGTTATGTCAAAGAGCAATTCTGAGGCAACGAGCAGAATTTAATCCATGTTGTGCAACCAGTTTCTAACCTTTCAAACTTTTTTCTGTGATGGGTTATAGGTCCCTCACTACAGATCAGGCTAGTCCATGGACTGTGTTAGCTCTGGGCTTTTATCATTTTTAGTGTATGATGTGTAGCTATCAGCAAGTACTGAAAAGTCTTGTTACCTTCATAACCACCAAAATATTACTGAGAAATTTTATACATGTAAGTACACTTTCACTTCATTTTTAATAAAAACAGACATTCAGACTAAAAATAAGGAGTCATCTTTCTCAGCAGACAGGTGCAATGCCTGTGTGCCCAGTGGGTAAGAGTACAATAAAAACCAACACTGATCACAGGGTGGAAATGAAGTAACTGTGCAGTAGCCCACTTGGAGTTTGGAGAGACAGTTCTGTCAGAGAAAGGATGACCCAACCCACAGCTATGGCTGCCCACCTTGGCCCAGTTGAGGCTTAAAGGCTGGCAATCAGGTGACATTTTGATGCTCATTTTTGATAGCTGGTAAGAAGCTAAGAGAAGCTAGGGGAAAAATGTAGACTATCATAACAGGCCTTGATCAAGCAACATGGAAAATAAGAACAAGATTAAACCAGACTCATACGGAAGAGCCTTGGTTAGGGCAAAGACTTGAAGTGGTTGATGTACACGTGGAACAAACATCTAGCAGCTCCATGCTAGTAAAAAAAAAGTAAAAATGTTTCTGTGATCTCTCTAGGGTTATCCAGTACCTTCTGTCTGAAAAGGTGGGGGCTTGACATGGTCCCTGGTTGCTGTTTGCCCTTATACTGCAGTGGGGTGGTCATTGCACCAGGAGCCATGGAAGCAAGTTGTAGCTTAGGGTATAAAGGAGCAAGTCTTAGGGTTTATAGGGCTTTACCTGTGAACTGGTAAGTGGCAACAAAGTGAATACAACCCCACTAAGAGCCTCCCAATTGTTTCTGCTATGTGCAATTTTGATCTGTAAACAGAAGCCCAAGTAGCCAGCACAATACAGATTAGGTTTGCTCTTCTCCCTGCAAATCAGATGCAAATTGAGGAGTCAAACAGTTTCAACATTTAGGCTGAAAAGCAGATTTTGGTTAGGGAGGTGTTACCTGTACCCTCTCAAACTGATGTCTCCTTCTTAGGCTTTAAACTTTCTGAATTTTGAGTACCTGTTGTAACTCTCTGCAATATATTTTAATGGGAGAAAATAATTCTTTGTTTTGTTAAGTGCTTTGGGAGTTAAATGTCCTGCAAGACCTGCCCCCCCCCTTTTTTTTTTACAATGATTGTTACTTTAACTACCTATCACCAGATTTATTAAAAAGGTGTTATCAAGAGAAACAACACTGGAATGGCAAGCAGCTTGCAAAAGCAAAAAAATGCATTTTTCCTGTAAGACAAACTCATGGCTTTTAGGAACCAATTTTCTTTTCATGGTCTATCTTCGGTTGAGTCTGGGTCCCCTTGAAGGCATCATACTATGCATCTCATTTTACCCCAGCTCCTAGTCCCTGTTTTCTCCAAATGATTCTGTGGGACACTGCTTCTAGTGTGACATTTCCTTTATGGTTTCAAGCGCATGTTGATTTGGACTACAACTTTGTGCACTAGGAAGTGTTACAACAGCAACTATTAGTTTCTAGCTTGAAATTCAGTTCCTCAGTCTACTGCAGCATTTTGCCATGCTTGAACTTCACATTACCTGGAACCCCTAGCTACCTGCATTTGTTTAGCTACAGATGGCAACACCTCCACAAATGCCTTTCATGCAGGCATTTTACTTTGAGAAGAGCTGATCATCACCATATGATCCTTCCTCTTCTTTTTAGTTATGTGAAAGAGCAGTAATGCGCACATTCAGAAAAATCACTGTATGGAATTAGCCCTCTTAAATGGAGCAATCTAGATTCAGGTTCCTGGCAAGGATGAGATACATGGCTTGTTTGCAATTCCCTGCCCCAATCCCAAACAGAGCTAATTCAGCTTGTATAAATTAATATAGTGCATGAGTCAGTGATGCAACAGGAGCTTAGTTCAGGGATCAGCCCTCAAGTACTTTGAAATTAGTTCTGTAGGAACTTTGACTGGTACAGAGCACCACAGAGAAGCAATTAAGTAGCACAGGAAACAAGACTGTTGGAACAGGAATGAAAAATAGGTGAGTCCGTATCACCTGATGCTCTGATTTTACATTTTGGGCCTCAGTGTTCCTCCTGCCCGAGTGAAAAATATTGCATAGCAGAATTCAACTGGGGTGGTTGTGGATGTAGGAAAAAGATACCCTGGAAACAGAATGAATGCAGCATATGAGTATTAATAAGTCTAGATCAGTGATTACTGGTCTCTCAAAAAAGCAGAAGAGTGAACACAATTATAAACAGTCACACACAAGACCACAGAAGCACTGAAAAATTCCTATGGAAACACATGGATTTTATCCTGGGAAAAATCTGTCACCTTTTTGAGAAACACTGCTATGAATTAAAGATGCTTTTATCCTAGAAATGAAAAATCTCCCTTTACTCCATTCCAAGTTCATCACTTCTGCAATAAAGCTGACAGAATCTGGGGAAAATATATCAGTGTTTCTTTATATCTCAAAAAGCGATGTTTGCAAGCCTCTCAGATTCAGTTATTTTCATCATAAAACAATACCTTGGGCTTCTTCTAAACATTTGTATAAACACAAAAGACTCTGCATTTAGCATTTTTAAAACAGCCCATAGAAAATACATATCACTGAAAACCCTTAGATGCTTATCTAGGTCTGCAAAAGGTCATCACTGGAATTTTGGTACTTACTACTTTCATTTTTATTTTCTATTCTTTTTTGTAATCCTCTATCTCTCCTTTCACTGAAAAATACTATCATGTTTTTTGTGGAGTACCTGCATAGAATGAGAAGTATTTTGCACTTTAGTATTTAGTGTTCCAACAATTGCTTCTCTTCAGAGGCAGGTTTCATTAACAGAAACCACACAACTTCTTTCAGCTGCTGTACATGCTTGTAAGCAGCTCCTCCTTTGCCTATGGAAAAGTTTGGTTTGGGGAGGCTGTGGCAGATAGGATGAGCTGTTCAGTATTTTATTCCTTTCTACATGCTTGTTAGGAATGAAGTGCTAATCATACTAAGACACATACTGCATTCAGTAGGTCTCTTGCCATTCCTTCAGCAGTGATAGACCAGACCTCTACCCCATAAGCCATCTAGCTATCATGGTGGAGGAAGAATGTTTCTTGCTTCCTGTGTGAGCACCAGAAAGAGCCTTTGCATAGAATGAAAATTTATTCCCATCCCAAACATTTACTGGTCAGACTGGATTTTGTTAGCATGACTCTCCAGGTTTCTAAAGGACTGCAGCACTACTACAGAAAGTTTCAGCAACAAGGTTAGCTGAGTTTCCCAGTTTGAGTTCCCCTAAGGGCAAGGTATTGTGCCCCACAATATTGGTGACAGATCAGGTAGCACAGTGCAAAGTCGGACATCGGAACAGCGGAGGTGCAATGCTGGGGGTGGGCTGGTTTGGTTTGCAGTTATTACCATTTCTACTTGTTACCAAACCAACTAAAGCCAAATAATTGCACCATGACTTCTGTTTTTAAGGGTATTGAAAACCAACAGTTTGATGTAGCCTATTATGGCAGTGAACCTTTGAAAGTTTACAAACACAGGTAATCAACTGTTAAATCAGAAATAGCAGACAGGCTTTCACACATTAACAATTCCTTAGGGCTTCCTAAAAGATGGACTAATAAATTCTATCAACTTTCCCCATGATGACTGTTTTGCATCCCAAGTATATGTGGATATATCAAATTTGGAATACTCTCAGATCAAGAGATTTGAATTGTCTACCTCTGTTGTAAGTCACCACTTCAGCAAAAGGACAAAGTAGAAAAGGAGGAGAGATTCTCTAAGTAGCAGATATTTGTATGGCAAGTCTCTCAGACTGAAAAGTTATTTTCCTCCAGAGAAACAAAATGCAAGTGCTGTATTGAACTCACACATGATTTCTGAGTAGTTTCATAGGTAAACAGATCAGACTTAATTTCTTCCTCTCCTGCCAATGCAGCTTGGCACTGTTGAGCTTCAGGTCTGCAAACACATCCTTGACTTTACAACCTTGAGCAATCCCAACACAATCAAGACAGTTAGCCACATGAATACAGTTCAGCAACTGTAGAAGTGTTGCTAGACTGAGGTCTTAAGTTTTCATGTAGCTACCTAAATAAGTCTCATACTTGCTCTTGGGCACTGAGCAAACAGAATATTCTTGAGAGCCAGGAGAGGTTTGTAGCACGATGGGTTGCTTTTAAAACAATTCTCTTTTGCTCAGAATACATCAACTGCACTTGGTCAGGTTTTAGACTCTGGAAAATACTACAAGGTGGTTCTGCAACTGTCACTGAGGGTCAGGTAAGACAACACTTGCCTTCCCCCAAATCCTGTGTGTCCGTGTCAGCTAGACTTACATTTGGGACTAAATCCCATCTTCCCTGCCCTACTTGTTCTGCACTGACACCTGGTTCATGTGAGTCATTAGTCTTTTTGGTTAGAATGAGAGGCACTGAGCTCACAATATTCTACCTCTCATTCCTGCAGCACATTGTTTGCCAGTAATGTTAGGTGCCAGAGCAAATAAATGGTATTTAAGGAGGAAAAAAAGAAAAATTAAAATTTGTATCAAATTGAGTTTTCAATGAAAACATTGGCAGATCAGTAACATTTTGGGTTTTGTATTTTGTTTCAAAAAGTCGATTCATACATGAAAGCTTAAGGTAGTGTTAAAACCCTGCAAAATAAGATCTGTCAGCTCAGACAATTCATTTAATTTAACCAGAAGCTCCTTTCATCATGCCCAAAGTCAGTTGTTTGCATAGATCCAATTTCTTTATTTACATAGATTTGTATTATTACAGCTCCTTTAGATTTTGTGTTATCTTAATTATATACATTATATAAATAAAAATCCGTCTATCCATATCTTGTCTGGCTTTATTATACTAGCAATTTAGGGACTGTTCAATATTAACATACAATCAAACTAGCAGTCCCTGCTCATGCAAATAGTTCCTAATCTCTGGAGAAGAACTTGCTGACATGAAATCTGCATTTCTGTGTTTATATATTTGATCTTCATAAGGGAAAAAATTTGCAGGGAAGCAGGTGGCAGGAGTTAATGTGAAATTTATCACTGAACAAAGTGCATGAACATTTTATCAAACTTTGAAGAGAAAATAATTTTTAATAGGGTGGAAAGTTTTGTGAAAAAAAATCTGGGGTAGGAGGCTGACAAACAAGACAGAGCAATTTTTCCCTTGTCTTTGGCAATAAAATCTTTTTGTGCATGCTTTCACTGCTGAAGGGACAGGAAAATTTGTTTTCTAGTAACTGGATAAAAGCCTCCAATAATACAAGGCAGAGTTTTAAAAAACTGGGAAAAAAAAGTGGCAAAAATAATTTGTTTTCAGAGGAAAAAGAACAGCCAGGGTTTCCCAAATCAACACAACCTTATATATCATGCTTTCCTTGTTTAAGAGAAGTTGTCTCAGGACTTTGGAAGGCTGCATTTTTGCTAGACTCAGGACAGCTCTCGGGGCTGCAGCATGCTTACATCTTTCCTGGGATTTTCTGTAAGGAGATGATTTTTAAATGCCCCACACATTCACCCTGCTAAGAACAGCATCAAAGCCCTGATGTAGAGCTGACTGTAAGTAATCAGAGGAAACTGCAAAGTACTGACATAATAGGCTCCCCTTGGCTTGTCCTACCTCATAACTGTCTGCCATCTCTCATCCCCATCAAAGCTGATATGACTGAGCTCCTTACTCTGGCGCAAATAAAGAAAAATAATCCAGGCAAGAGCTGTCATAGGCCTGGATGGTTATAGCCAACTTGCTGCAGGACAGGAAAGGGCAGCTTTACCAGTCACAGATAAACTAATGTATTTTATTTTCTTACAATTAGTTCACCACACCAAAGAGGGAGCTAAAAAGCAGATGACTTTGGATGTCCTTTTTATCCACAAACTAGTGCTTCAGCTGGACCCCCAGCTTGCCCTTTGAGCTGAAAAAAGTGGGGATTTTGTACCAAAGCTGGTACAGAAGACACAGTTTCCATCCCTCCAAAGTGCAGGCAGTAAACTTGACTGTCTATGAATTAGCATGGGTAAAAGGCTAAACATCAGTCTTCTACTAACACTGTCGTGTTTCAGCCCAGCTGGTAACAAAGCACCACGAAGCTGCTCTTACATACCTCCCCCTTGGCCCTGATGGGATGAGGAGAAAATATAAAGAAATGCTCATGGGTCAAGATAAAGACCTGGGAGGGATCACTCACCACTTATGGTCATGGGCAGAAGACAGGCTCTAATTGGGGAAGAAACAAAAGCAATTTCATTTACTACTAGTCAAATAAAATCAAGGATAATGAGAAGTAAACCCAAACCTTAGAACACCTTCCCCCCAACCCCTCTCTCCTTCCCAGGCTCAGCTCCACTCCTGATTTCTCTCCCTCCTCCCCCCCAGCAGTGCAGAGGAACAGGGAATGGGGGTTGGGGTCAGTCCATCACACGTTGTCTCTGCTGCTCCTTCCTCCTCAGGGGCAGGACTCCTCACTCGTCCCCTGCTCCACCATGGGGTCCCTCCCATGGGAGACAGTCCTCCACGAACTTCTCCAACGTGGGTCCTTCCCATAGGCTGCAGTTCTTCACAAACTGCTCCAGCATGGGTCCTTTCCATGGGCTGCAGTCCTTCAGGCACAGACTGCTCCAGCACAGGCTTTCCCTTGGAGTCCTGGCCATCTTGAGGGGCATCCCCCTGCTCTGGTGTGGGCTCCTCTCTCCCTGGGCTGCAGGTGGGCATCTGCTACCCTCCATGGGCCGGGGGGGGAGACAGCCTGCCGTCATCCCCCAGGCTGCAGGGGCATCCCCTTCTCCAGCACATCTCCTCTCCTCCTTCCTCACTGACCGCAGGATCTGCACAGAGGTCCCTCTCACATTCCAATCCCCCTATTCACTGCAGGTTCCCCTTCTTAATTCTGTTCTCCCAGAGGTGCTGCCACCATCACTGATGAGCTCGGCCTTGGCCAGTGGTGGTCTGACTTGGAGCCGGGAAAGCTTCTAGCAGCTTCTCACAGGGACCACCTCTGCAGCCCCTCACCCAGTAGCAAAAATCCCACCACACAAACCAAAAACAGGTTTCCAGGTTTTTGAGCCACTCAGATTATGTTTCAAGGTTGCTTTTTCAGTGAACATTAAAGCCACGTGTTGCTTCAAGAAAAGGAGGGTGAAAAGTGAGATGCTTTCATGGGCCCTTGATTGACAGCGGTGTGCCTTTTTGAGAAAAATAACAAATAACACAATGTCTGTTAAGAAGTTCTACATAGCACAGGCTTGTATGGCACAGTTTGACCCTGGGTTAAGAATCTAACCTAACAATCAGTAAGTTGGTACTTCTACCTGACACAGAAGGGTGTCTTACAGTGACACCAGCCCCTGGAAGCCATGTGTTTGTGCTGGCTGTGCCAATTAGCACCTCGCTGCTGTATTTATCCTGCAGCAAGTTTCGGGGCTTGCTTGTTTGTAGCTGGCTCAGGCATCTCTGTTCCAGTCTGACTGCAGTGTAGATGTACAAAGACAACTGCAGATCCTAGGTTAAAAGTGGAGACAAAGCAAATACCCTTTCTGAGAGTGGCACACATGCTTACAGGATTTGGTTGGCACTTGACTTGGTGCACAGAAGGTCAGTTTAGTACAATTTGTTTCTTTCCACTTCTGTTTTTCACTCCCTCCATCTATGAAGTAATTTTATGCTCTCTCTGGATTTACCTTTTGAAAACTGGAGCTTCTGAGTTACATCACTAAGCAACACCGTTTTCCTTGGAGCATTTTATTAAAGAATGCTAACAGTATTCCAGGCTTCATGTATCTGATTTGCTAGAAATGCCTGGAAAGAGTAGATGTGTTACCCTGTTGTTGAATGCATCTGGCTTGATTCAATTAGTCTGGAGATAAAATTATGTTAATGAGATGGGCTTGCACAGACAGAAAGGCCTGTGGGTAAAGACACAGGGTTTTAAATAGGTTAGAGTCTTCATTTGTTTTTCTTCTCTGAGAACCCTTGTTTTCCCTGTAAAAATTATTTGAGAATTGTCCATACATTCTGTAAAAGTATGAAAATGTTTTGAAGCTAGAGAAGGACTATTGAAGTCTAAATCTATAGTTTATAGCTGAAAAATTATTTGGAGATTGTAAATCATTCCTGTAAAATCCTAATGAACTTCTGTATGTTATTGTTACCTTTGTTCCACACTTAAAAGCACATTGGTTCCGCATTCTGCCCCTTTCTCCTTGCTGTAAACACAGTCGTTCAGAACTATAAATACCTATTTTTTCCTCCAGATCTGTCAGTAAAGGGCTGAAATTCCATTTCCTGCTACAGACTCACTTAATCTTCACATTCTCTATTATCTTTAACTCTTTCCTCTTCCTCTTAGCTGATCTCTGATTTTATTTATTTATTTATTTATTTGGGGGGTGGGTTTCCCTTGCTTTTCACAGCTGTGGTTGCCACATAATGTTTCCTTTCATCTGTACATTTCAAGGTCATCCTCTGCTCATTTCTGACTTCTGGTGAAGGTTTTGCAATGTGACTAAGTATTACTTGTCCATGTAAATGCCAACTCTGCCAAACAGAGGATAAACCGACACCTCAGCAATCGTCTCCCTTTTGAATGTGACATTCATGTTGAGAAGGTGAATCTGTGTAGGCAGCAAAGGCAGGCTGTGAGGACCAGTACTGGAGGAAAAGAAGATATCAGTGTGGCACTTCTGCAGAAACTAAATTCAGTTGGTGTTAGAATAATAATGAAGAATAGTAAACAGAGAGAAGTCACCACCTCAGTCCTGCTGAATTAGGCTGAATTGCCTCTTCTGGAGTGTGGTTTATGTGTACCACTGCTGATATGCCATATGTTACAGGATAGGAGAGGAGTATGTTGAGAAAAAGGTATAGAGCTGAACAGAGAGAGGTGTCTGCATTTTGTTTAACCTCCCTGCTTTGGTCCCTCCAGAAACACAACACAGCTAACCTATGCAGATTCAAAGCTGTTTGCGGAAAACGTCTTGGAAAGGTTAGCATTTGTTTTGTACAACTCTAGGCAGGATCATATGTGATGGTTAAAGCAGTATGAAAAGGCCTTTACTATGGTAGAGTTGTTGTGTTACCTGTTATTCTTTCCACCCTTGATATGGGAGGGAAAATTTTAATGTAAAATTCCCTTTGATATGAGAGCAAATTAGCACAATTATTGGAAATAAGATGGGGTAAAATACTATTTTTTCTATGTTGTATCTTGCTTGCATTACTAATAGTTTCCAGGGAAACCAACAGAACCCTAAACTCTTCTGCTAGAAAGGAGGCTATGGTTATAAACAAGGTCATTTAAAACTGTGCCTGCAGATTATGAAAGAGCTAGTGGGGACCTGCCGTGGATTCAGCTCCATATCCCGGTCCCCTTCTACATGCTCAATTGTAATTACATAAAAAATGTTTATCCTGGTCAGTATTAAATGTGGGTTTTTTACAGTAAACAAACGCCCATATTATTCTGGTTTACCTCAAAAGGAATTACTGTACACCAAGTGTGAAGTTTGCCTCTCTGGATTGTCACATCACTTTGGAGGCTTCTGTTAAAACCCAGGATCTGCAGTCTGCTGTGCTTTCCCTGGGGAGACTAGATACCATTCATAGTTTTACTAAGCTTTTAATAAATTGCAGCTATCTTTGTACATGAGGTGTAACTATTTTCCAAGAGGTTAAGCTTGGCTAGCTGTTTCCCTTTCATCTACCAGGGTTCTGTTTCTTATGTTTTACCAAGTGTCCACCCGTCAGGCACAGCTATGAACCTTTACATATCCATCATCAGGCTTTCAGGAAAAAATGCCAAAGTTTGTACATAAATCTTTTTAAGGAACAGATGCATATTAACTTTCTCTCATGTTGAATTTATAGTACTGACATTTATTACTTTACTGATTTCAGCTGAAGCCTATGAGGGAAATTGATTTAGGATGAAAATAGTTAATAATAGCTTGATTAGAATAATTTTCAGCTTCAAAGGACCCTCTTGTCCTTCAGCATTAAATAATGATCATAAAATCAAATTGTGTACCTCTGATTCCCTTTTTGCCTTTTCTGAAGGTGATGTCCTTTGCAAAGGATACATTATTTGTCGTGTTTTATTGCTTTGAATAGCACTTCCATTCCTTATTTTCTTGAATTTTTTAGTCCCAAGCCCAAATACATTCAGGCTGTTAAGACAATCAAAGGCAATTAACAACTATGAATGCTTTTTCCAGAAGGTGCCACAGACCATACACAAATTTTTGGTCCTTAAACACTGTCACCAATCCCACATATTTTACCCTTTAGAACTTACTCTTAGATTTGATTGTTGTCTTTTTAATGCTAGAGAGGACAAATCTGATGCTCAAAGAAGTAGCAGTTGCAAGCGTATCTGTGACTGCTCATACTGTTCAGATGTAACCAAAGTGTGTGCAGATGCGTCTAGCTACCTCACTGCTAGTTCTCCCAGGTGTGGCTGACAGCATATCCTGGCATTTGGGAAACTGCGTTGCCCACACTGAACTCCACACCCTTCAGCCTCTGAGGCAGCCTGTTTAAAAGGAGCTCCGTCTATAAAAAAGATAATGTTGACACAGTCTATGTGCAGCATTTGGTCTTCTTGGCATAAGGAGGTTAAAAGAATTACATGCAGACATCAATGGGTTTTATTAATTAGAATAAAATGGTTGCATTTGAAAATTGTGCATTTATTAGGGCAAAAATATGATGCATTTTTAACTATTTCTGTTGATGCCACTCATCAGTGTTGTATCTCGGTGTTTCCAGCTTGGGAAATGTCTTCAAATGGTGGGTAAGTGTTGTTAACTACTTAGTACAGAATGGTGAAAAGTAGTTAGAGAAGGTTTTGGTGTGACCAAGATGACAGCAATCAGTTACAGTTCTCTGTTTCCCCCATGTGAGTATTTGACATTTGACCAGCAGTGAAGTAGTAGAAACTATTTCAGAGGAGAATAGTGGCTGGCAGAGGAAAAACTTTTCACAAAGATCTGAAAGCTAACCATTCTGTCACATAAAGTTCAAATGCAGACCTTGTGGAGCATAATATCCCTTTGTCTGGATTTTTGATACTTTAATTTTCAGCTATTTAATATTTAAAGAAATGTGCACTGAAGCTTTTGCCATCATGTGTTTTGATTCTCAGCCGCATGTTCCTGTGAATGAACTGGTGCAATTTTGTCTTTTTTTTCACATGCATTTGGTTGTGCAGGTAGATTACAGACTAAAAGTTACTGATTGTGATTAGGTGATTGAGATATTTAATTCTCAATATTGTTCTCAACAATCAGTTTTCTTTTCAGCATCAGATATTCTCAGATGTAGTCATTTTCTTTGGCATTGTTATGTACTGATCCTTTGATTATAAATGCCCCAAGAGTAAGGTGTTATATTAGGGAAGTGCAGTTTACTTCAAGAACTGACATTCTTCTTTTGTCTAGTTTGATTTTTTTAATGTCTTACTGCTTTCTTTGTCAATAGTTATGGCTAGGTGAGAACTACTACAATAGCCCAATAGCTAAGACATATCTTCATTACCATGTTAATTTATCACTAAATACAGTTACAGATACAGGGATAATTCTTATGGGAAACAAAGTAACTATTAATATACAAAAAATATACTTTGGTATAGTTTTGGACCTCATTCTCTCAACAGAACTGTCAAAATAAAAGATATGTGTCTACCAAGCATATCTGAATGTCATATTCACCAAATATGGTGAAGAACCAACACCAAAGATTTTTACCTAACTTTTTTTTTCACTGTTTGAAAAGCAAAAACTTAACAGGACAACTTAATAGAAAAGGAAGGATATTAAGATATTTTCAAAATAAAAAGACATTTTGGATTAAGAAATCAATATATTTCATTCTAATACAATCTCAGTCCACTTCAACTCTTTCAAAACACAGAGTGGTTCTTCCACTCTTTGGCAGCACTGGAGGTGGTTGGTGATAAGTCTTGATATATCCAAAATTTATTTTAAAATAATTTAAGAAACCCATCTATCAGTTTTTGCCAAAATTACAAGGTTGTTCCACCTTGGCTACGATGTAGAATTTTGTCAGGAGAAGGAGTTGACTTCTTGTGCTACCACTATATCAGAATGCACCAAGATGAATTCTGCCATCTGCCTTCTTGAGTACTAAATATATTATTTGCATTTTTTCATTCTTGTCTGGTGATGTTGCAGATCTGTGGAAATGCAATTCAAAATTCTTTGCCTAGTTGGCAAGGCTGCCTGATTTTGAAGGACCAACATGCTCTAATTATACCCTTGCTGTGATATGCGGTATTCCGTTGGACACTCAAACCAGAGTAAAAGTAATATAAAAACATGAATGACAGTCCTCATACTGGAAAATGATCATGTATCCCTTTAAATATAAAGCTTTGATCCCAACCTTTTATAGTTTTGCTTATACAAATTCTAGCAGTTTGCCATCACAGAGGACCTGTGTCCAGCTGTTCCCACACGGAGACATGGTGAGTAATTAGCACATTGGGCCACCTGTGAACTAACGAACGCTCCCCTCCATCAGGAGTCGGTCATATCCACCTTTCTGTGGAGCCCTCATTATGGGTGCCATATTGTAGTGCAATGTGTCCCAGATACAATATGACATATCAGATTACTCAAGAGTCTTCTTACCTGCAGGTTGTATTTTTGTCAGGTCTGTAATTATGAAACATGGGAGAAAGGCAGGACTTTAGGGCTTGGGGGATTTTACATACCTGTGCTAACCTTAGGAGAGGCATGGTCCTATACCCACTAACTTTTTTTAGCTCCACATGTAATCAGCTGCTCAGACATACAGTAATCATGACCATACATCAAAGACATTGTCACTGCCATGCTCTTCCCTGGATATGCCCCACTGGCCACTCTCACAGCTGTTTGGCCCTTTGGCCTGGCACTGCATAGCAGTTCTTATTATAACACCAAGATTACTTTAATCTCATCTATAATTCAACTTCACGTCGGATTTAATTCTGTTGCTTGTCCTGTGACCTTTCATGACAACCACATATGCCAGTCGATTCTTTTCAAGGAGTCCAGTTCCATCTCTTTTTCCATTTATGGCTAAACATTTCTGTTAAGGGCTGCTCGGTATAGGCTGCCAGAGCAGTCTCTGGGGGACTGATCAGGGGTATTTCATAGGGACTGTTTTGCATGGACCTTGATTCTTTACCATAGAGATAAGCTGCAGGATTTAGTATGTATTTAGTGTTATTTTTATTACTACTGAGAATTGAGAAGGAGAAGGATTACAATCACTTACATTCTAGAGTGGGTCAATGTGATGGGTTGACCATGGCTGGACGCCAGGTGCCCACCAAGTCGTTCTATCACTCCCCCCCCCTCTTCGCTGGACA
>JANZLQ010000040.1:10150189-10189649 GCA_026212715.1 Elanus axillaris
CTAGCAGCTTTCTCACAGAAGCCACCCCTGCAGCCCCCTCCCCTGATGCCAAAACCCCACCACACAAACCCAAAACAGATGAAAAATGGAAAACCTGAATGATAAATGGTTATGAAATAAACACATCCTGGCAGCAGAGCAAGGGTGGTTGCCTGGAGGACTGAAAAGGATCTGGAAGGAAGTCTAATAGGACTGACCACATTCCAGCCTGGCTTCTGCCACATTTCCCTGTGGTATTTCCCTGTGGGCCTGTGTTATTTCCTTGTGTATTGCATCCTCAGACTTCAGCATTTGCACCTTTTAGCACTGCCCTCCCCAAATTCCCTGCCCTGCTCCACCAGGCAGTTTGAGGTGCTAATTTAGCTGAATAGAGAGTGGGGGGTGGAGGTTTTTCTCCACAGGGTTTCATAGCAGATGGAGTAGATCTCAGGCAACAGGAAGTGTCAGAGGGAGAGATGTATGGAAAAGCCTGTATTTAGCTTCCATGTCTATTTAGAGCTGCAGCAGAACAAAAAGGCTGAACATAGACAATGGTTTTGTCCTCCTTTCATTTGAATATGTGTTCATTCAATGGGAGGCCTCTATCCCAGGTACGCCTTGGGTTAAGTGTGTCTGCAGTGGCAGCTCCTACATCCAGCAGAGAGTCCTTGCCACAGGGTGATATTTTGGGTGAAAGCCTCCATTCTTATTGAAAGGAGGCCAAGAAGGAAAGAATTACAGCTCAAAAAAACCCAGAGGGAGCCAGGTTTCCTGCTGTTCAGGAAATGTCTCAGGGACTCTTTCTTAGAAGACCTAACATGCAGATGAGGCCATTTATTGTCCCAAATCTATGACTCTCTTGTTTCCTGTGTTGCCTCCAATTCTGCTACTCAGCCTGCAAGTAGCAGCAGACTGAGCAAAGCAGCTGTGGGGCTCACCAGCCAAACACTGTTCCACTTCCACTGCCTAAAGGGTCGGAGTCATGTCCAACACAGACTTACTAAAGGAGGCCACATTAAAAAAAAAAAAGAAATTCAAAGGACAATTCATGTTCTCACTTCTGTTTGATGTCCAGAATGTTCAGTAAGATTTGGGAACCCCGTGTGACATGAGCCCCTGTCTGTTTGAAGTGATTTTCATCAAGTCTTTCTCTGATCTTTTTCATCAGAGCATATATATTGCTTTCTTAATATACTATACTGCACCTCTTCTCCTAACGAGCAGTACTTACTGCTGTGCAATCAAATGCAGGCAGAGTAACCTTTTCACCTGTCTTGAAGATATCTCTTTGTGTATTTTATTACCTGGGTGCATTTATTAACATTGTAGGATATTTCATTAGTATTGGCAAAATAGAAGCATCAGCCACCAGTTACATAAGGCATTATAAGGCATGGTTTATGAATCTTCCATGGATCTGACTTAACATGTACCAGAAATTAGGTGAAACCATTCAGCTTCTTTCAGGGACTACTTCATGGCACACCTTGATTACATATTCCAGCTCTTCCATTTATTTGTTCAATATAATCAAACAATTGTTTCTAAGACAGCTGAAAACATGCTGTTGAGTCAACTGAGCAAGATGAATGGACTAAAAAACTGCTTGTTGTGGGTTAATCCACCCAGGTGGCAGCTCAGCCCTACGCAGCTGCTCGCTCGCTCCCCCACCCCAGGAAGGGGGAGAGAATTGGAAGGACAAAAGTGAGATAACTTGTGGGTGAAGGTAAAAAACAGTTTAATAGGTAAAGAAAAGCTGCATGTGCAACGAAAGCAAAATAAGGAATTCATTTGCTTCTTCCCATTGGCAGCAGTTGTCTAGCCATTTCCAGGAAAGCAGGGCTCCATCACATGTAACTTGTGAAGGCAAACACTCTAACTCCAAATGTTCCCCCTTCCTTCTTCCCCCAGCTTTTACTGCTGAGGATGACATCATCTGGTCTGGAATATCCCTTTTGTCAGCTGGGGTCAGCTGTCCTGGCTGTGTCCCCTCTCAGCTCTTTGTGCCCCCCCAGCCTCCTTGCTGATGGAGTGGGGTGAGGAGCAGAACAGCCCTTGATGCTTTTCAGCAATAGCCAGAACACTGGCGTGTTATCGACACTGTTTTGGTCACAAATAGGAAACATAGCACCCTATAAGCTGTTATGAAGAAAATTAACTCCATCCCAGCCAAAACCAGTGCACCGTTACACTGCTGAGAAGTTTTTGTTAACATTTCATTGCTAATTCAGAAAGATAAAATAATTTCTCAACTTGCAGAATTATTTCTGTGCATGGGTAATTTCTAATCTGTTCCTTACAGGATGTTTTAGTAACTATTTGACAGCTGTTCAAAGCCAATTTTAACAGGGGAGGGAAATCATTATACATTACCTCAAGACTATTTTGTAGTTTAATATGTTCTATAAATGGTGACAGAAGTAAATAGTTGCTGTATTTCACTGCAGGAAGCAGTGACCCAGGCAGACTGGCATAGGCTGATGCTCCTATTGTGCTATTTCCAGTTGGCAAATGGTTCCTCTTCTGTACTTCTTACTGTATATACCCTTGATTTTTCTAGACTATCTCTTTTTAAAAGCTACAGTTGAATTTCAAGGGGCACATGTTCTTAACATACTTCACAGTCTACTTTCCTATTTGGGAAGTGCTCTGGAACATTGACTTCATTTGTAAGATTTTAGAGGAATACATTATCATGCTTCAAGCACTTAGACCCATTCCCATGACATATTGGTTGACATTAGTCTGGTACATCAGTTCAAAAGCTCATCTTCAGGAGGAAAGAATACTTGAGCAATTGGGCCATCTGTGTATCTGTTTGTATTTCCTCTCCCTCCCAGTAATTTTTTTTAACCCATGAGCAAATTTCAGCTAAATTTGGCAGAGGGATACAGGTCCATATAATCATATTGCCACAGGTTTTGACAAAGTAGAGAACTAAATAGAGAAGATGGGTCACAGAATTGGCCAAATAAAGAGAAAGTCTGCAGTATGATTATTATCAGACAACAGAAAAGCAACATAAACAGCTGTTAATGCCCCCACTGCATAAATTTTTTTCAAAACCAATATTGATGTTGGTCTCTGTCATGGTTTAAGCCCAGCCAGCAACTAAGAACCACACAGCCGCTTGCTTATTCCTCCCCCTCCAGTGTGATGGGGAGGAGAATTGAAAGAAAAAGGTAAAACCTCATGGGTTGAGATAAGGACAGTTTAATAGGACAACACAAGGAGAGAATAAACAATAGTAACAATAATACTAATAAAAGACTATATAAAGTAAATGATGCACAATGCAATTGCTCACGACCTGGAACCCAATGCCCAGCCCGTTCCCAAGCCATGATTCCTACTCCCCCTAGCCAGCTCCCCCAGTTATATACCAAGCATGACATCATATGGTATTGAATATCCCCTTGGGTAGTTCAGGTCAGCTGTCCTGAATGTGGCCCCTTCCAGCTTCTTCTGAAAATTAACTGTATCCCACCCGAACCCAGGACAGTATCTAAGAAACTGCGATCAAGTGTATGTCCATAGGATACCACATATCATTATTTCAAATATTTCCTTATTTTGCAAATAAATAACAGAAAGAAAGCAAAGCAGAGTTGTTGACTTAGTGACCTGTCTGCATGGTCATGATGTGTTTATTTCTGAATGATAAGGAGGCAATAACATGACTATTCACAAGTCCAAATGCTTTAATTGGCATTGAGCAAGCTAAAACTGGAGAGATGCCTGATGGGTTTGATTTCTGACTCATAGGGTACTTAAATTTTTTAGGATTAGGTCTGTATCAGCTTGCAGTGTTGAAGTTTTCAGTTCCCCATGAATCAGGAAACCTTCAAATATTTTTTTCCGAACCACTGCCACCTGGTGATTTGAAAATGATACACAGTTTCTGGGTCTTACACTTTCTGACTGAAAATTAAGTTTTTTCCAGTTTCCTTGCTATTTTTTGCTAGTGGCCACAAAAGTCAGCTGATTCAGAAATCATCAGTAGCAGAGGTCCTAGCAACCAACACTAGGGCTGCCCCACACAACTGGGTTGTCTGTCCTGGAGCCATGTATCTCCTCTCAGATGGAACTTACAACAAGAACATGTATAGAGAAGCTTGTGGAGCTTGGGGAACACTTGCTGGTGGAGAGGTGCAACAGCAAGGGCTGGGTGTAAACTACAGAAGAGCAGAACATTAAAACTCAGGCGTTAGTGCAGTCTGAATATGCTGGCAGAACTATGAGGTCCCTTCAGTGTCAACTCTTAGGTTACTCAAGTCAATATCCATCACTTTCTGATATCTGAACTAAAGCCCTGAATCCTGGCAGCTGGACCAGGACTTGCAAACTTGAATATCAGAAATGAAACTTTTATGAACATTGGAGCATGACTAATTCAACAAAAACCTCACCTGATTTTTGGTACCCTTGTAGGCTTTCTGCCTACATGCATACTGCCAATGTTGCTACTAATAAAATCCCTGTTAGTATTGTAAAACTGCTTTGCCCTCTACTGCACATGCTTTGGGAATATCTGATAATTCAAAGCATCAAGTAAAAATGTTAATTATTGAGTACAAAGTACTTGAGGTGCTACGCTGCCATGAGACCTCCTATCCCAGATTTCTCTGTTTATTATAGGCCTTTTATATCCATAAGTGAGCAACAAGGAGGTGGGTGGGTATTTTGCAACTTACTCTTGGCCAAGATGTTCATCCTTACCAACTGAAATAATTCTGTTCTCTCCTAAATCTCTAATTTGAGAAGGTAGGAGGAAGACCACCTTTTTAAGAGCTTTTATTCACAAAAAGTCTAAGCAAAGCCCACAAAGCTTTGTGTAAACTACAGGAGATTACCGTGCCCACCAGTGGGCTCTTCATTATTTGACTTTCAGCACATGATCAAATACTTTGCTGGATGAGTGTCTGTATTTGAGATCCAGGGCTGTTCTGGGTAGAGGTCCTGGGGCAATTCCTCCTTCTTTACTGCATCTAGTGATCTTAACAGAATGAAGAAATCTATCACAAAAGAAAGGTCACTAGGATTAAATTCTTTGTGTGAGGTTAGAACATTGCTTACAATTTAAAGAAGATAATATTTGTTTTCACTTGGAAGTGTTCATAGGTGAATCTCTTCCAAAACATCTAACACTAACCTAAATGCTGTCTGCAAGGAACTGTATACAGTGCTGCTACATTCTGGCGCACTGAGGTCCTTATCTTGCTTACTGGTTGTCAGCATGTTTTGCAGTGCTGTACACATCTTATCAAAGGATCTTATAGATTCACAAGTTAGGAGTGAAAGGATGGGCTGATCTATGCCTATGCATGGGGAATCTATTCTCATTTACATCACTGTAACTTTGCCCATGGTGACTAGAGCACTTGTTTACCTGGAGAAATTCTATTGTGAAAGGAACTTAGGAAATACTTCCAGCTGTCTCTGAGCTCTATGATTTTGTCATTGCTGTAAAATGCCAATTACCTCTCAGATTTGGAGTCTTCAGTTTGGAAAAGAAAGCTGTCACTGTGTAACTGGATAGATGAGCAAGCACTGTTGTTCAGAAGCATCTGACCACAGACTATGGGAGACTTCCAGATCTTGAGCTGTCATAGCCATATACCTGCACAATTCACTGTCTCTCCTCACTTCTCACAGTTTCTTATCATCTCTTACATATCCATCAATGTAGAACAATGTTTTCAGTCCAGACAGTTAGAAACAGCACTGTGGGAAGCAAAACAATGATCTTTAAGAAAGAGTTAAACATTGGCAATTACCCCTCTTGAGTATGATTGTTGATGCTTGTGGACAGTATTTATAAGAAATGTTAGTCCAACATAGTATAATAAAAAAAAATATTCTAAAATTCTGATAAAGGATTCCAATAATACATTTAAATGCAGAAATACTGTTTTCCGGCTGCATAGTCACTATGCCTCTCATTAAACTTGGTGTGTATATATATATATATATATATATATATATGCAGACTTTCATCACCCCAGAAATCACATGTATGTCCTGTCAAATAGCATTTGATGTTTCAGATGAAAAGTTGGGCCAGAAGTGACACTTTACTCATTGAAATGAAGGACATGTCACACATAATTTCCTCTTCGTGTCAGGTTGAGTCACTTTGCCCCACTGTCTGGCATGTGAGATATGTCAATGGCAGTGGTTCCAATTTCATGTACAACATCTGTTTGTAGCTCACTGGTTAGATGAGCAAGTCCCAATATCATCCCTGCCAGCTGTCTTATGTACTATTTCAAACTGCTGTGAAACGTGAGGATAACTGTAGCATGGGATGTGTCATGGGCTATGCTCCTTTGGCTTTGCTCATCTGAACCTTTGACATCGTCTGGTGTTCCTCATCATGGCTTGCTCTGGTTCTGCTGTGAATTAGGCTATGTCTCAAGTAGGTTATTTTCAGAATAAGGGAGGGATGTGTTAATAGTCTTGCTGTCTTAACATGAACAGATGTGAAAATTGGTACCATGCTGAGATGGGGCATATAAAAAACAGAAATAGAAATTTGCATCAAACTTTGGCTCAGCACTAATTCTGGGAGTGTAATTTCAATCTAGTCTAATTAGCCTAATTTCTATGACTACTGATTTTTCAGCATATGTCTCTAAAGAACCGTATTTAGCGAAGTAGTAGCAAAACTTGCATTTGTCACAGCAGATGCAGCGCCAGTCCATCTAAACAGGGAAACTGGTAGATTCAGAATTTGATACCAGTTTTTTGAGAAAAAAAATTAGGGGGTAAACAGCAAATACACTGACATAAACTCCTGCATTATTTTTGTCCTATATGAGCAGAAGCCAAGGATTATTCTTAGATGTAAGCAGGATATAAGCCAGGTCTCTGGCTGAGTGCACTTTTTCAGCATCATTGTGGATGTGGATCAATTCCCTGTGTTTTTCTTAGCCTATTAGGCCCAAGATATAAAGTTCCAGCTAGAGTAGGAATTTCCCCATCCTCCTGTTCTCCACTGCTAGAGAGATCCTTGGGAAATATAATTCAAGAGCTTGTTTTTTGAGTCCTGAGTGAGACCTCCATTAAGAGCTCTCACATGAAATTTGCCTTCCCTCCCTCAGACAGGAACTGCAAAGGGGCTCTACATGGTGGGTGTATTACTGGGACAGATTGGGAAAGAAGATTTGGTAGTGAGATACAGAAGTTTAGCTTAAGTTCCTTGTGATGTCAGTTTTGTAGACTCACCCAGAAAGGATGATGGGCATATTTAATAAATCCTCAAATACATAAATAAATAAAAATGATCATCTGAACTGCCTGGAATATAAAAGAAAATTGATAAATAAATTACAACATTTTTAACTTGGGTCCCTTTATGAAACAGTATTAAAATGTCTGTAACTATATTCTGACTCAAGCACTGGTTGGTGGGTTTAATCTGTAATTTAATTTGCCTCATAAAAACATAGCAGCAATGAAAAAGGATTGGTTAATGTCACATGATATTGTATGAATGCTACTGATCAATCCAATTCTTTACCGTCACATACATCACTGTAAAACTGCTGAATTCCTTAACTTCATTTATATTGCCCCTGATTTATGCAATCACAAGCAAAACAATATTAGACCTTCTAATTTCTCTCCCTGCCCTTGCTCAGAACACCCGCACATTTCATTCAAGGTTTCGTTGAGCAAGGATTGAAAAGAAACCCCCAGGGTTTGGCCAAGGGAATAAATAACTCTGTCATCTGGGACTATAAGTGACAAGACAGGATTCAACTGGGAATTATTATGCAAAACAGAGGAATGCAGAGGGCAAAACAATGTTAAAATTTAATTTGTGTGTTTTAATATTATTGTCTTTTTATATTTTAAAGGCATAATATAAAAATAAATATGACAAATGGATAAATGCATCTAGCATAATTAGCATGAAAATTACACCTCATTTGTTTTCTGGATATTGCTTTGTCTGGATTATAAATAGTATGTAGATACAGTAGAGAGTGAAATATCTCAGAATATTAAATTCCTTTAAGATGGTGCCATGGGGGCCTTAATGTCTTCTTCTATTCCTGATTCTAATTCATTGTTCTTGTGTTGTCAGCAATAACCCTTCCACAAAAATGCACTCTTTATGGCTGATCTGAGCTCTGCCAATTTCTAGTGCACTGTCTACAGCGATAGCTAGCATGGACTGATAGTTTTATACTGAGTGGAAATAAGAACATGTTCCCTCACCATAATGTTCCCAGATAGAGGCTGAGATATCATCCATTCTTTTACTTTATAAAGCGTCCAGCAGAGATTCATACACTGCAAACTGTAACAACTCAACGTTTTTTCATAACATGTGTTGGAGTTCATGATGATGTGAGTTTTGTTACAAGCCTTAAAAGAAGATTTGGTGTTCTGAATGATATTTGGGCATTATCCACTGACACAAATCTGGGTAACTGGGCATTACCCAAAACAATGTTTCATTGTCTAAGGTAGTGTGTAGACACATGTTTTCAGACACATCCATTTAACACCAGAAACGAATATTCACTAGCAACTGTGATAAAGATCAAAATATGAGCTACAAAATCTAAGGGTTTGGTTTTGTTTTAGACATGCTCTGCCCAAACCTATCTGTTAGAGGAGTCTGCATGTGGCACTTTGCTAGCTGACTTTGGGTCTCATTTACATCATTTCAGCCAAGGAAAGACCCTCTTTGACTATAGTGGAGTTTATATCACCTGCCTGACAACCACAAATTCTATCATCTTCCATTATGAAGTAACTTGTTTTTAAGAAATTATTTCCTCAAGCTCCATTCAGAGGTGTTTCAAAAGCTTTTTTTTTCCTCAGTCCAGAGCTGGTGGGGAAAACTCTGGAGTTGTCAGATGCACAGATCTACCGTGGCCCATGGGCTTTCAGTCAACCAGATGAGGTTTTTTTGTTTGATTCCCTGAACTACAACAGAGGCATTCATGAGGTGATATTTTATCTCCCCAAACACCAGCATAAGTGTGTTTACTTCTTTTAAGAAAAAAGGAAGCATATAATACTGAAAATGACTACTAAAAATGCCATCAGAATAAATAAAACCAGTAGAAGAGGGAAACAGTACTTTAAAAAAAAGCTTAAAGTGATTTACCTGAAAATTTTAATGACATGATTTTTTTCAAAGCCAGCTATTACTTTCCTAACTATGACAAGAAGAAAAAGAGATATGCATAAGGAAATAAATTTTCTCCATCTAAGTGCAAAGAGAAAATAAATATTTGAAATATTTACTGCAAAAATTAATGGTATTGTAAATGCTATTTTGGCAAAAGTTGTTTTATTTGGAAAAGTTTCAGTAAGTGGAAATTTGAAATAGATATGGCCTAGAAATGGACTAGAAATTTTGAAATTAGAAATATTGCAGGTTCTGAAAAATTACTAAGTCTGTTGATAGTACAGTGTCTGAAATAGGAAGGATTCAATTATATGCCCTGAAAACTCTTAAACTCCTTGTTTAAAAGCCTTTGATTTAACCATAGTATTTCTTGAAAATGTTTTTACTTAGGAACTTTTATAGCTGATTATACACTATAAATTGTGGTCCAGGAACTAAACTAAAATTGCCAGGCAGTTAAGAGAAAAAGAAAATGTATATATAGGACCTCTTTATTTCTCCATAGTGATTTAACAGCTGAAATGTTAAATACATTATTCTCAAACTGAAACAAACTCATTCAGCAGGAATCAAATCTCACCTTGAAAGATGTGGTGCTGGAGACTAATCAGAGATTTGCAAGAATGCCTCATTATCAGGTATCTTGGTCTCATGCCGTATATTCCTTCAGGGCCAGATAATTTTCAGAGTATTTGCTACACTGTCCAAAATCATGTGTGGTTTGTAGTGGAATGGAATTAGTGTAATGGAGTTCTCTCCATCCCTTTCCTCATATTTCACATTATTATTTATACTCTCAATACATTAGAAGCAAAATTTCTGCAAGAACTTTCTGGTTCTAGTTGCTGTATACAGCTGATAAAGCCTTTCTCCCGAAAATCTTAGATACTGGTCTCTTTTCTGGTGAACGCTTTCAAATATAGGTATTTTCTAAATTTGAAAGAAACTCTGGAGATCTGTAGCTGTGATATCATAAGATCATACAAAATAACTCTAGAAGGGACCTTGAGAAGTCATTGACTCCATCTCTTCTCCCTTAGGCAGAAGGAACTATACCTAAAGAATTGTCAAGAATAATTTGTCATTCTAAGCTGTTCTTAAAAACCTGAAATGATAGTAAGGCTACAACCTTACAGTCTAATCCCATTCTTAATATTCTTACCATTACAACATTTTCCTTACGTTCAACTTAAATCTTCTCTATAACAGTTTAAGGCCATTATCTTTTGTCCTGTGCACAGTGGGCAAGAATAAAATGGAGGTCTTTCTTCTGTAGCCATCTTCTCTGTCCGAGGGTCTTTTAGCTCTCAGCAGTCTTCTGTGAACTCTAAAGCAATTTTATTCGACACATGCTGACCTCATAGTGTTAGATTTGCAACATGATATCTAGGCACAAGATAATTAACATTTTTACTTGTTAACAGCAATCAAGGAGCCACATGGACATGAGAAGACATTTTATTTTTTATAAGCCTAGAATAGAATAATATCTTGTATGTGCAAATGATACTGGCTTAGTTACAGTGTGGATTTCTGTGTTTCCTATATTATGGCACTAATCTTGCTGCAGAGATATGTTGTGAACTCTTGGGAACTTGCAGCACAGACTCCTTTGAAGCGGCTGAAAATTTCAGCTTGTTCTTCGTTCCTTCTACATCCATGACTAGCATCTGCTGGGTGAAGAGCTGTGCAAGCCAGGGGCCATCTTTTCAGGTTTTACAGTTAATGACAGCATTTGTCATCTACTCTGTGAAGTATGAGCTAAGTAATGTGGTGGAAATGGCTTTTGAAATATCAGGAGTATAATCTGGATGTAGCTTTAGCTTAGCACAGTGTCCTTTGCTCAGTTCTGTTAATGGTTTTCCTGTTGTTAAATCTGACTAACATATTGACTCAGTGCAAGGATACTCAATGTAAGACCTCAGAGACCTCACTTGTTACAAAAATTTGAACTCATTATTTTAAGAAATTAAGCTGGATAATGAAACAATAATGTCAATGTTATTATCCTCCAACACCATAATTTTAAAATTGAACATAAACTCTACTCCAATTAAAATTGTTGCATGGAACATAAAACAAAAATGCTATGATACTGGAAACACTTAGACATCCACATAAGCTTTTAAAAAAGTTCCCAGACACAAGAACAAAGCTTTTATTCATTCAAAGGGTAAGTTAGCCGAAGTGATCTTTATACATTAAAATTGCTGGTTGCACATTGTGCTAAAGAGGACAGACTCATCACAGCAGGCTGAGCACAATAAACCAGAGAATGATCAGGCTTCAAAGAAAATGTAATAGCATTTTGACAAGTAACATAGATTCTTTATGAGGCCAAAATGCTAAGTGAGTTAACGGTGGGCTTTCATACGAATTTTAAACCAGGAACAAAGACTGAGATGAGAAGCATCTATATACCAATATTACATACAAATTTCACTCTGCTCTCTGAAGTCTTACTTGTTGTGGCATAGTGAAGACCTACATCATCCCTAAATTACAAACATTATGAAAGACAGCATTTCCCACTGGCACTTGTGCTCACCAACAAGAAAAAAGTTTTATAGCAGAATCCTTGTTCCAATCTTATTCTTTCTAAGGAAAACAGTGAGTAATCCTTGCCCAGATAATACAGCCTCTAATTTCCTTGGGAAGTGCATTTTACTGGCAAGTATTATTTTCTTGTCAGGAATTTGCACGCCACTTTCAAAACAGATGTTCAGTCTTGTACACAAATACTCCTGTTACATACTTGCCTGGGTTTATAACTTTCCCAAGTCATCATTTATCTCAAGTGCCTCTATGTAACCCTTGCCTGTCCCTCTCCTATCCCCCCGATTTGTATTAGATAAGTAAGACTTCCTAAGATGCAGGAACTGCACTTAATAAAATGGTCCCCACTTGCAGTGCCTCTTGCTGTTGCGTAGCAAGTACATGGCTGCTGCGTGTTTGGACGTCTGTCCATAAACTGTTGACCAAATAAACAGCCACAAATATCAGTCTGTATAACAGCTGGGAGTCCGGAGACTTCAAAAGAAGAGTAAGCAATCTAGCAGACACCTGCAGATGTGGCAGCTATGCATGCAGATAGCTACAGAGAACACTGCAAGCTCCACCATGAAAAAAGCATTCTAGTTCTAGTAGGGATGAGCAATCAGGTGGAAAAGAACATGTGTGGTTTTCTCCCCCTTTAAAATAAATCCTTCATTTACAAGCCATACACTTGAAAACCAATTCACAGGGTGACATCAGGTTACTAACAGTCCTATTTCAGGTGGGAATGAGAACATCAGTCACCTGCAGGTGAGAGAGAAAGTGTGGGAGAGAAAAAAAAGATGAACTAATATCCCTTCAGTGGGTCCAAGGACAGGATCTGGCCAGCTGTACTTCTCATTCCTCTTCTGATCTGCACTTAGCAGGATCAAACCCTCTTAGTGCCCCTGCCAAGTGGGAGCACTCTGGGTGCAGCTTGAAGGAATGTGGTTATCAGCAGAGAAACCTCTGCTTCATTTGACAGTTTTCCCTCCTGCTTTTTAAGAGCAGACTGCTCTCCCAGATCCTTCGTGTGTTAAAAGTAAGCAGCTCAAATTATAATTGGCTACTTAATTTTATATTAAAAGGACAGTGAATTTATCTCATGTAGATATAGTCACTTTGGAATACCAAATTTCGTCATGGTTTCCAAACTGAGTCAATGGTAAGTCTTAGCTGCCTCTGAGGAGTGGCTCTAGGGTCCCCAGTAAGGTACAGGGAGAGGCTAGCACCAGCCACAGATCTCCAGGGAAATATTCCCCTTGGGAATATACCCAAGGACCCCCAGAGGGAGCGTGTGAGAAGTGTCAGGGTGCAGTTAGGGAGTGCTATGCAGGACGTGGCAGCACACTTCAGCTCTAATCCATGCTCCAGTTACCCACCGAGGCTGAGCTTCCTCAGTCCCCTCTCAAAAAGCTCTCACTGGGCACTGTGCCTGCCAGACAAGGCATCAGAGCAGAGGTGCTAGTGAAATGCAGTTTTCCGCCTAACTGACTGTGTGCTGATTTTTTCCCCAAATGTAAGCCCTCAATGCAATTTGAGATGACTTCTTGCAAAACCACAATCATAATTGTTGAAGCACTAGATAGCAAATTTCCTAAGGATTTTTGTTTTATACGTGTTTCCTCCTTCTTTTTGAGCACTTGTTTGCAAACCTAATGCTAGTTTTCCTTCTGACAGTTAAGATTATTGGTATGGTCCATTTTAGGGAAAGAAAAGTATGCCAGGGAGCACATACATAAAGCAGTTTTTAGCTGTGTTTCAAGTTGCACAGGTTTGCGTAACTGACGGCAGTACATAAACAAAAGATAGCACAGGATGTTTTGACTTCAATCACTGTGACAGCAGTCAGATACAAAATCTAACTTCAGATGTTGTAGCCCAGAGTAAACAATGAGATTCACTAAGAATCTGACATCTATTTTTTTAAGAACCCTTTTCAAAGAGACAATTACTCAGATATGTGAAGGTCTATTCCACCTGATGTTTTTGTTTCAAATAAATTGGCAGCAGAAGCTGATGGCTTTGACAATTTTTGTCATAGAGGTGTGCAATGCATAAGCATCTGTAATAATTAAGCTTTACATTTCAAAACATCTCAGCAACTAGAAAGGAAATGCCATTAAAAGGAAGGAGGGATATGCTCCTGACTGGATCTTCAGTGAAAAAAACCCTTTCTCCCAGTCCCCCATACCTGATTATTTTTGGTTGCCAGAAAATCTTTGGCATTTTGCAGAATTCTAGAGCTCCTTTGTGTGTGTGGATGTTGACATCATTGATGCTGACCTGTTTGGCACATATAACAATTGGGAAATATGGTTGAAAAATATAATGGTCTCCTAAAAGCAAAACAGATTCAGACAAGAAACCACTGCTTTTTTGTTTGGCGAAAATAATGATTGACAGAATGCACAGTAGTTAGTGGAAGGTGCAACTGCTGATTTGCTAGCTAACATTTGCTTCTTTAAAGAAGTTTTAGCCATGTACTCTCTCTTACTGTTTTTTCATAGTGAAGCTTCTGTATTTTGCATTAAATCCATGCAAGAGCGTAGCTCCCCATGACCACAAGAGCAGGACCGAGCTGATTAATTCTGCTTATGCAAAATACTCTCTCAGACTGAAGCTCTTATTCAGAAAAATATATGAGTGGCTGAGTGAGACACAGCTGTTCCCCTAAACCCACACTTCCCAGAAAGGCAATTATTCAAAGAAGAACTGTTAGGGTACCAGTCACACTATTGTTGCTTCTGAAGCCAGAGCTACACAAGAGGATAAGGAAAGAACACACAAATGCAGTGAGAAAATATTTTCAGCTATTAACAATAGCATAGCAAACTGGAAAGCCTTTGGGAGAATAGGGACTCTGAGGAGTTTCCCAGCTGCCATCCTCTGTGCCTCAGGTGCTGTCTGAACCACAGGATGAAATGCCTGCCCTTGCCCCAGAGATTACTCCCTGGGCGTGAGCGAGACAGTGCCTGCCGATGGATAGCCAGGGCTCAGAGAAGCAGCACTGATAAGCAAGGGCTTCAGCTTTGCAGCCTAGCTGAGGATTCTCTCTGATGTGGTATTAATTGAAAATTCATATGCGGAGCAGAGTGGCAGAAGCTCTTCTGGGTACAGCTCTGCCTGCATGGGAGAGAGGAATGTGGGCTATCTGCAGGTACCGTGGTGAGGAATACTCTCTAGTTGAGGGCAGAGATTGTTTCCTGTCTTCCCCTTGCAAACCCTGGGGGTTTAGGTTGATGGCAAGTTGAATATGAGCCAACAGTGTACCCTGGCAGCTAAAAGGATCTATGATTCTATGACTTTATGCAGTTTCCCTGCAAGAAGACAGGAATTCTTACCTCCCTAGATCATAGCCCCATGACCTTTTGTGCTTGTATCTTCTTTTATGACCCTCTGCTCACACATCACTCTTCCTTTGTGGCCATTATAAAAAAATCATTAACCTCTCATGCTATAGAAACCCAGTCCTGCCAAACCACCAGGAAAGGCACCCATGCAACAAACAGACAAACCCACAAGGAAATCAGCTATATAATCTTAAAAATACGATACATCTTTCTCCAAAAGCAATCTAAGGAACAAAAATGCAAACATTAAAAATTCATAGAGGGATAGAGGGATGAAAGCAGCTCATACCCACCTGAAATTATTTCATATTTATATGATGGCAACCATATATTTTTAGATTTCTGCAGGTTGCCTTTTCATTTGATTTGATAGAATAAAACAGAATCTGCTGCATGGAGATGTCACAGAAATGTCTTGGAAGTCTAGAGAATAATTTCTACAATAGCAATAGCAAAAGAAAACACTAAACTGGCTCTTTCTTAAGCCCAGCTCCCCTCCTTTTCTTTTAGTTGTTGCAAGTTGTAAGAAAGGAGTATTCTGAGGTGTTCTGCTATCAGTCTATTAAGGAATACATGCATAAATGCACATAGCAAAAGCATGAAAGTTGAAGATGGCCCAGTTACAATACAATTTTAATTTAGTTTTCATATGGTTACCAAGTGTTCAGTTGCATTTGTTTTAATAGCAAATAAAAGAAGAGACTCACTCATGCTGAGTACTATTTTCTTTCCGAGCGAGCTGGACACATTTAGGGACCAGAGCTGAAGTTACAGATGTAGGATTATTTCCTCCCTGTGGAAATGATTTATTGTATATTTTTTCTCTTCTTCAAACAAGAGAATGAAATTTCACTCTCTTCTGGGAGTGATAGAGACAAAACATTTAAAAATGATTGAAATGACCAAACTATCTTGATGTTACTTTACAGTAGCAAAGTTCGCTGGAAATTGCAGCTGTTGCCTTGGGGTGAGTTTCTGATCGTCACACAACGAAAACTGCAGTTGGGTCATAGAGCCTTTTATTGCCTGTTTCCTCAGGCTGATTCTGGAGGACTTGAACAGGAGAGAGATGTTGTGCATTGCCAGTTGATGGGCCTCTCGGGAATGGCGCTAATTACAGACCCTTGCTGTATTGCGTGTGTAGATTTTTCTTAATGTCTCCATATGAAAAAGGTGCAGGCAGCACGCGATTGCTTTATGCAACCAGACTGAATCACAGTGAGAACTTTCCTCTTCAGCAGAGAGGTGGTTTCCACTTTGCAGCATTAAGGTACCAGCTTCAGAAAGCATTAACTTAACTCCCTTTAGGAGCCCTCTAGACACTTGTGGGATTAGTTGAAAGGAGTTAGAGTTCAGTGGCATGAGAAAGAATTACATGCCCATGCCCATGCCCATGGAAAAGCTGGTTTGGTAGAGCTGATCCATGGAAGTAAAATGTGATATATAAGAACCCTAACACAGGGTTCCCACCTGCAGACTTGTCTGGTGCTAGCCTGTGAGTCTGAGTGGTAAGAACTCAGATTCCTCCTACTCATCCCCTTTCCAAAATCTGTAGGAAAGAAAGTATACAAAATATATAGGAAGGAACATTCTTCATACTGAGAAAGAGCAGGACTAGTTTTTTTTTTTTTAAAAAACCCTGCCAGGTTGGCCCTGCTTATCTTGAGGCAGTTTGTAGATCTCAAATGTAATCTAAAATGTAGGTATTTAAGAGAGAGCTAAGCCCTGCCAAAGGATGACTCCGATACAGTCCTAGAATAGTTAAAACAGCCTGAGATAGGAATTAATTTGGTAAAAAGACTGAGAGGATGTTTCTCCAAAGAGCCATAAAAGCTACTTTGGGTTGCTGACCCCCAGCTCACAGCTGAGCAGTGACTAAAAGCAGACCAGTGGTGGCCGCTGTGTCCTTCCCATCTTTGGTGCTTCTCTGGTGTAGTCTCACTCCTGTGAAACAGAGACATTTCTGAGAGGGTAAGACTCTGGGTCTAGACCCATCAACAACGAGAGCTATAGCACACTGAAATGGAGCTTTGTGATATGTTCTCCTCCCAATAGACACTTAAAATTGGGTTGAAAAGAAGAAAGGGAAAAGGCAAGACTTTAAATTTGATGGAAGGAATGAAACGTCACATCTACTAGAATCCTGTGACAGACATGATGATAACATGTCTACTGATGGCACACCTGCATCTTCTTTTTGCCTGATTTCTCTGTGCTTAACTCAGGTTGAACAGAAATTTGGGAATGAACTATCATCTCCCCTGCACTGTCCAAAGAGGCAGACATAAGACCTCCAAAATAGGGAAAATCACAGGAAAATAGTGTGTAAATTCAGTGCGTGTAGCTCTTTCCACCCCAGGAAATCTTAGCCATATTTCCTAAGAAAAATCAGCACAAATTTAACACAACTCACTGCATTTCCTCAAGAGGTAGAGGACTGAAAAAACACAGAGCCTGAAGTACATGCTGCCCCCTCTGCAGTAGTTCACAGTGTGGCAGAAAAACCTTCATTATGTATGTTCATAGTACATTACTTTCCTGGCCTCCTATTCCTCATCTGAACTGGGCATTAAATTCACACTGGTTTCATCAGCAAAAGAAGGAACAAAACAAGAAAAAAGTATCAGAAATGTTACAACATGCCCAATTTAATTGGATTTTCTGTTCTGAATCAGGAGAATGAAATAAACATTAAACAGAACATGCCCAAATGTTAAGGCAGCATGAGCAGTGCCATCTGTCACAATATTTCTCTAGTTATTTTTAATCTCTTACATAGTTAAAATTATGTTTTCTTAGTGAGAGGCATTATTGTAGAACATTTATCTGTTACAAACAGGAGCTAAAGTATTCATTATCCGCAGGATCCATTAGTAAGAATAAATGACCAGAAGAGAGGTAACTGTATACATTTCTTGCTCTGCACCACTCAGTATTTGATAGAAATGTCAGAATTGTCATATTAGATCATAATTGAAGATCTAGTGAGTTTGTTATCCTTCCTTCAGAGGTGGCCACCACCATGTATGTCAGGGAAAACTCATGATAAAGTATCATGATAAAATATTTTACAGAACAAACTGCTTTGGAGGAAAAGATTCTTCTTAAACCCCAAGAAGTTGCTAATGACCTGAACTTGGGAAGCACACAACTTCATTTTACCCCTCTTTTGTGTCTGTAAGTGCTTAAACCACTTAAAATCCCACTGAATTCTTGCCTCAAACACTGTAATAGTCTGACCGTCGTCGTACTAATGAAAGGGTTAACTGAAGAGGCTTGAGCAGATGCACAGAGGGTACCTCAATGGCACCCGGTCCTGCACTGGAGGCCATCACTAGGCAACTGTAGGCATTTGTGGTCAAATAGTGAAAAGAATGATCTGGAGACATATTAGAGCAGATATTTAGCTGGGGTGTATCAGCAGAGCTCCACTGATGTCAGGGATTTGTACCCACTGAACATCTGAGCATTTTACCTGTTATTATGCACATGCATGCAAAGTTTCAAATCTTACATTTCTCTGTTGTGAAAATTACCAAAGAATAAAAAGCAAATAAAAAGGCATATTGAGATAAACTCTTACAGCTTTTTAAACACACATAAAGAAGTTTCTGTTACTAAAACTTGGTTAATTTCAGTCTCCTTATCTCTCAAAATTTCTCTGGATTTTCCATCAAATTCCTCATTCCTGTACATTCTGGTTTTGCTTTTAGACCATCTAATGAAGATGGTTTTTGACAAACACACAAGCTAGGAAGCCAAATGTTAACAGCAATTTTACCTGAGCTGCAGTTTAGTGAGTACTTACCTATAAACATCCATTCTAGTAATCCTAGGCTGTTAATCCTTGCAATAGATGACGTGCTGAATGCAGAGCAGCTGGCCTTGTGGCTCAGTGACCAATATTGTCTTGATTTGACATATGCTGGCTAGTCCATACAGTGGCAGTGCTGGCCCAGATTCTGTCCAAGCTAGTTAATTTAACCTTCTTCCTCAGCATTACCATGCTCATGTAATGTGATCTGTGCAGGCAAGCTACCATGCCTGGGCAGAGTCCCTTTCACATCTGTGGGATGCCACTGAGGTTTAAGTGTTCAGGGTCTAGTGGTGGGATATTTAAGAATGCCAGATGCCTGATTACAAAATGCTACAATTTAATGGGCTGCCACAATCCCAGTGTTGCCAAGTCTTGCATTTTTATCAAGAAGGTCATAATGTTTGATGTTGTACTCCAAGCTTCAGCATTTGAAAATATGGGGTTATGGTCAAACTGTTAACATTTATGCACCTGTTCTTAAAGGTTATATTGTAGCTCCCTAGCTGCAAAAAAAAAAAAAAAAAAAAGCTCATGTTCATGACCCTAAAGATTCTGTTATAATCTCCAGTTTTGTGAATACTTGATACAGCCTATATATAATTCCTGCATAAATGCACCGGTGATGCTGTGAGGAATAAAACACCTACTGGTAGTGATTGCTCTTCTCTCTAAGGACAGCAATGGTAGATAAGGATGTGAGCTGTTTTGTGCTATGCTGAGTCATGCACCAGGGCTGGCAGAAAAATTTTAAAGTACCCCAATCCTTCATAAAGTTGCTCAATAGAAATTGGGCACAACCCTAAACTCCTGCTGTTGTAAATGGACAATGCTAGAGACATGGAAATAAAAATATTGGGAGTTTGGCCGAACATATCTAGGAAAAGGCTCGTATTTGTTGTAAAAGCATGAGACAGTGTATCACAATGCTTGAGCTGTTTTGGAAGAGGAGCAAAGCTCTCTTTCTTTCCATGCCTGTTAGTCAGGGTCCATGTTTATTCCAGTGGGAAGGAGAGTGCGCAGTGGAGGCAGCTGGCCTGTCCCAGACTGCCTGGTAGGAACACCCCGCTCAAACTGACTCTCCTCAGCTGTCCCAGGAAAGGCCAAAGTTTACTTAAGACCAGATTTATTCAGTCCTTTGTGATCTGGGCTGCAGTTGCTGCTTGCTGTAAACCTGTGGGTGAATAAACAGTAGATCCATCTTTTTTGATAAAATTATCTTACATCTCTTCAAACAGCTGCTGCTCTAAGATTGGTGTACACAAATTTGTTTTAAGTGAGTCCTGCAGGCATGTGTGCCATAGCATTCACAGAGCTGGGAAACAGCTGAAATGGCATGAAACACAAAGGTCCAATGATTGAACCAGAAGACTAAGGCTTTGGGATAGGGCACAAAAAAAATCTTTAAATTTATTTGTTTACTTCAGCTTGCTTGTTCTGTAACCAGAGCTGATGGACTTCAGCTGGGAAAACTTTCTTAAAACCTTCAGTGAAAAGTTTTGTGACTTTAATACGTAAAATAAACAATCCTTTTTTCTCATCACTTTAAACACAAAATTTATGTTAAGCACTTTAATATGCAGCTATATGGAAAGACACTTTTGGATATATGCCATCCCTTTCAGAAGTAGAAAAAGAAAGAAAAGACACTGGAAGAAATGTCCTACCTGCTGGCAGAAATGTAGAAGTAGAAACCAGTTGCAAAATAGCCACTTTAAAAGAATCTCTTCTTTGGACCTCATGGAATTTAAAGGACCAGTCAAAAAAGGTGAGCCAGAAACACATCCTATATGAAGACCTGTATGCATTGGCGGCAGTCCCTAAAGGTAAGTAATCAGCAAAGAAAAATCTTCTGATGGGAAGAGGTTTTTCTGAATTGTGTACTTAACTCCTTTTTGACAAACAGTTTTTTTTTTTTTAATTGACATTATGTCTCTTTTCTAAGAATTAATATGGATTGCAAACATAACTAATGTGGCTAACGCTTATCCAATGTGGATGCTTGTCCAATGACTGACTGCAAAACAGCTCCGTCACAAATAATCTGGAGATCAAGCCTGAAACCCTGGCCATGCTGGAGCCAATATAAAGTTTCTGTGTGCTCAGTGAGGTCAGGATTTTTCTTGGAAACACTCCACAGTAGCAAAAATGACTGAGGTCAGGAAATGAACAATAAAAGGTATGGGCTAGTGTTTTCAGGTAAGGGAAAACCACAAAATAGTCTTGGCCAAAAAGTGGTTTTAAAATACAGAATAACATTCCTTCATATAAGCAGCATTTTAAAGTACACAATCAGCATTAAAAGACATCAGTTAAACTTCTACATTAATAACCTACTCAGGGATTTATTCGTGAAATGTACAGCATCAGGGAAAATGTCAGTCAACAGAACAGATGTTGAAAGCTGTAAGAGCCTTACATGGAGATTATATTCACAATGTATTTCAGTAATACATGTATATTCTGTCTTCAAATTCTATTAGCTGATGAGTGTCCATCAGCTTATGGGCACTGAGACTCATCTTCGGAGCTCAGGCCACAGAACCTGGAGAGAAACAGGGCTGGTAAATGAGGAGACTTCTATACATCCCATACCATTGGTGCCTGTGGACAAAAAACTTCATTTAAAACCATTTAAAGAAGTAGAAAACCAGATCACCTCCTTGCCTGTTACTGTCACATCACAAGAATCTATAAGCAGTGCTAGCTAAAGGCATATGCAAAACTTAAAGTAGCAAATGGACCAATTTAATACAGCCTCTTAACTACTGTGAAAGTTAACCATGCGAATTTTTCCTGCACAGCCTCAGAGCAGCATGTAATTTAAAAGGCCCAGTAACGTGGCCCAGCAGTACAATATCAAAGTCCCACTGCAAAACAGAAGAGCAGATCAGCTACTCTGAATATTAACAGCCTTGAAAAGGAAGTGGGATCAGAAAGAGGAAAAGGGGAAGAAGCCAGCAAGTGATTTAGATGAAGAAGTTCAAAAGGAGAAAAATGAGGGAAGGAGAATAAGGTAGTGCCCATTGCCTCACAATAAATGGAAAGCTGCTGCTTTGCAGCTCACTTGTGCTGTGTTGTTCCTCTGCAATGACTTTTTTAAGTGTCAAAGCCCTCAGCTTGAAAAGCAGACCAAACGAGGGTTTGTGTTAATTTATGATTCACATTTCTCAAAGAATACCATTCTTTTCCTGCTGAAAGTAAACAATTTGTCAAATCATACCCACTCTCCTTTATCACAGTTTGGCTCTCATTTTCCAGTTTGATCTGATGTTGGAGTTTCATCAGGATGCAGCCCCATGACAAATGCAGGACGGGCAGTGCAGCACACAGTGGGCAGGGCGGGGATCTATGAAGTTTTAGGAAAGGCCCTGCCTGCACTTCCATGTTGTGATCATTTAGGGCAGAGCTGCTTAAAGAAATTCTTGCTTATTTCCTACCACCTCCACAACTGGACTGACGTGTGCCTGTGTGCTGAAGAGGATCTGTGGAATGGTTTTTCGACACTTTCCCCAAGCATCTGGTTTGTTTTCAGTCAGATCATTTCACTTACAAAATGTTCAGCGCACGTTCAGCCATACGTGGAGATGAACGGGTACCAGCGAGAGGACGGTCCCAGCTGCTGAGGAGTGGCTGTGGGGGAAGAGGCAGCCAAGATTATTAACCTGGCTTGGGGACTTCAGGTAACATGGAAGTGCTTCATATATGAAATCTGCTAGATGGACCCTACTGTGCACCCAAACCAAGATATTTCCTTCCTTTAGAAAACTGCTCATAGTTTATTTAGATGTATTCATTTATGTATTGATATAATGCATTATCATTATATAAGCATTATCTTTCAATTCTTCTGCTCCTATGTAGCCAAAATGGGCAATGTCTATGGAGGCATTTTATAATGTTTTACAATGGCTATTAACTGTAAGAGGCTAATATTCAGTAACTCGTGATACGTACTATTTAATAAAAGTTCTTGACTGTTTAGTTTTTGCAATTCATGGTAGTAAATTGGAGACAGCTGCTGAAATAAGAAATAGATCTGATAGATGTGATTCTCTCTTTTTAATCTCTTTTTTTTCCTTGAATCTACTATGCAGCTTCTTATTCAGCTTTGGCTGATTTCTCTCTCTTGTTGTCTTGTACTACTAAAATGAGATTTTATTCTCAGATCCCATCAACACAATAGACAGAAGTAGACCTGTGTTCATTAGCAGCAAAAATACCTTGGGAAAAAAGGTAATGAAAACCTTTGTTGATGTATTAAATACATACAGGAAGAGCACTTGGACCAAGGAGGTGCTAAACCATGGGGTTATGTCTGAATACTTGGGCCCCACTGAATTCAGTCAGGCTATTTACATATTGAATACTCAAAACAGCCTCAGCTTGCAGTAAGCACTGAAAAAACAGGAACAAAACAGAATATTACAATTGGTCAGATATAGCTAACTGGACATAATGAACAGAGAAAGGAAAATATTTTAATTGTAGAAAATCAGTTACAGACATTTAATGATTAAATTCAAGGTTGTTATATATATTTACTTACATAATTTTAGGTGAAGTCCTGTAGGGTCTTTCAAGGATAAACCAAAAGATTCCAGTGCTTATTGAAAGGTAGTGCAGAACGTTTTTTATGAGTAACTAGTAGTTACGTAGACAGGACTCTAAGCAACAATCAGAGTTGTAAAAGCAAGATAGATATCTGTGAGCGAATTGACGCAATCTGTTGAGGAACACGAAAAAGAGGAGGACAGAGTTACTGAGTTAGACATAATAGTGAGTGAACTGATGCATTCAGTATGTCCTTAAAACATGGATTGTCTACATGATATGTGTCCAAATGCTGTTCAGAAAAGCACTGGAAGGAGCTCATAGATTACTTTGCAACAGGCCAGTCATTGCCGCATTTTACGAAGTGATATTTAGGAAGTCCTTATTACAGGAACCTGATCATTTTCTGAGTGAAAGATTTCTTCTCTTTCTTTATGAAATTTAAAAACCTCCTCACTCAGGAAATGTCTGCAGAACAGGTGCTATTTTTTCTTTGTGGAAGATAGCAGTGTTGCTTGTTGCACATGCAGTTCTACTAAGCCATACTTAGACTGTCCAGTCATTCAGTTTCCACAGCTAGAGCAGAACAGTAACATCCTTTTAGGGCTTATGTTTAATGCACTTTCTGAATTTCATATCGATGCAATGCTTCGGCTGAGCCTTTTTCAGATTATACTAAATTCATGAGGCAGAATGACAGTGCTTAAGGAAGCTCCGATAACTGCCGAAGTCCATGGAAAAACATCCATTAATTTCAATTGCTGCCGGTCTAAGTCTTTAATGACAAGGGAAGCCCACATTAAGAATAGAGAAGGCACTGCTATTTTGGTGTCTTTTCAAACTTTCTGTGTATTTAGTGTCGTGTCTCTTATTGCTCTGTACAACACAAGAGTCTGCTGCTACAAATAACTACTGACCTCGTTACACTTTGTACATAGTGCCTTCCTTTCTGTAAGATCCCACAGCACTTAGTGAGGTATCAATAAGCTGAATCATCTCCAAGGAAGACTTGTTGTGGGCTCACATGCTATAACCCTTCCTTCACCAGTGCGTCCTGCCACAGGCCAGGCTCTGGGTTGGTTGGCAGGGAATGGTTTGCCACCATGCAGACAACATGCACAGCAGCTGTCTCTGGCCCAGGGTTACCTCTCCCACTCTAGTGACTCTTCAGCTACTCACAGCAATTGCACAGCAATAACACAGTTCAGTGTAGCAAGTGGGTTGACATTAGTTCCATGTGAAACTGCAAAGGGAACATAATTACTGTAGGCAGAATATAATTACTCGGAGTGGAATCTTTATGGGCTAAAGCTTTTCCTTGGAGACAAGTACTACTGAGATTAAAGACCACAACCAGTCTGTGCTTTTGTTTTAGATTTCAGATGAAAGACAGCTATTTCATAAGCTCTGAGCACCATGATGGGGCATTAGTGCATTCATCTGTCACCTGCATGAGTGCTATATCATGTCGTACTTTCCTGAACGAGCGCAGAGTTAGAGTCTCACCAGAGTCAAAATCAGTATTCACTATAAAGCTATGCACCTTTTAAAGCTATTAATCCAACCCCTGCACCCTGTTCTACTAAAGTTCCTACTCATCTTCTGCTTTCTGTTGCCCACCTCCCAGAAAGCAGAAGAATCTTGAAGGGGTCTTTAATACCATTAGCTTAGGGTCCTCTGTCAGTTTTAAAATTTGCAGATTATTTTGTATTACCTTGCTGAACTGGTAGACAAGAGACATTTTATGCAGTATTTATGCTGGTCATTCAGTAAGATATATTAATCTCAAAATTATAATGAAAGAAATCTTTTCTTTTAGAGACATTAAAAGGTTCTGTAGCTCCAGTTCTGAGGTCTGGTACACTGGTTATGTGGTATATTTTCTTCTGATTGCACTGCACTGAGACTTGTGTTGGTCAGAAATACAGAGCCAATTTCCATGTGAAAATTTTGTAAAGAACTACTGAAGCTGTGCCCTTTTTTTATGCATAGTGCTGCAATTACTCTTATCATGTTTGGGTTTTGGTACACCTACTATACACACGTTCAGGATGAACAGTTAAGAAGGATTTCAGGAAGAGACTATATTTTCTGGTCTTATTGAAGTACAGACACAGGATCCAGGAAAGCTGGACTTCATTAAAAAATATGGGTATGCAGAGGGCATGTGAAGCCTTTATGTTGGCATTTCATAATGTTGAGTGACTGATTTCACAACTTTGACATTTCTCCGATGTAGAAATTTTATGAAACTATATATATGTATTTCTGAAAATGTAGTAAACATTTTGAAGATTAAAAGGTAATCTCACTCCAAAATCTTACTGTCTAATTTGACACATGCTGAAATACAAGTAACTGATAAGAAGGAGATGTTTAGAAACCCAAAAGATACAGCATTGGCTCTGGGAATTTGATGAGGGCTTGTGTGGATTAATGGTTGCCAATTGTAGATGGGAAAACTGAGGCACAGAGAGGAAAGGAGCACACAAAATCTGAGGTTAACTACAAAACTGCACTGGTGCCTCCTTAATCCCTGTGCAGTGCTCTATTCCCTTTTCCTCTTTTCTTGGTTAAAACAGTTCCTTTTCATTAGACTATCCAGTATAGGAAAGGGATTTTTCTGAGCATGAAGTAAGATAGATAATGTTCCTTACAATGAAGCAGTTTTTACAAGACATACATTAATTTTCAGCGCAGTTGTCCATTAAACAATAGTTTCCTTGTCAGTACAGTTTGGGTTTGTTCTGCATGCTAGGAGAATCGGTGACTTTAGATCTGGAAAGCTGTGTTGGGTAGGAGGAAAGAGGGAAGAGAGAGAGAGAGTTAAATCATAATTGACATGGCAGTGTTCTTTCACATCATCATTACTTAACTGCTGTGACATTCAGCCCATGAAAAAAAAATTGTGGGGGTTTTAACACCTGAAGGCATGAACAAATATGTGCTTTGTTTTTTTAAAAAAATTTATTTTAGAGCACAAGAAAGGACCAAGATTGACAGCACCTGGAAAGAACAAAGCTTTTCTTAACCACACAATATATACAACAGAGGAAGCAGCTGTAGAAACATCCTTGAAAAAGGCCAAAAGCATGATGCAGGGGACTTTGTCATGGAATTAAAAAGAAATTCACTCCTATGCCTTCCATGTTGCTGATCTCTATTCAGATTGCTAACAAGGGTGCTGAATGACTAAGGCCTGCACATTTCTGCCCATCTGTCTGCTAAAATACATTAACTCACGTAGCACAAGCCACCACACACTCAACAGATGGTAACAGCTCCCAGTCACTTCTAATTTAACTCAGCTTTGGACTGATAACCCAGAGCTCCCATGAAACCCAAAGGGAATCTTTTGTTTGTTTAGCCAATAAAAATACAAAGCCCTTTAATGTTACCAGTCTTCTGAAATGTTAATTGTGTCATAGACTGTTTCTACCAAACTTTCTTTTTGTTCTTTGGGAAAAGAAACACGCTGAATCAAATTACACTGCACTGCTAGAGATTTATAAGTGTCAATGAAAGTTTATAGTAAATTCATTTTGGTACCTGGAGTGGTATTCCCATGTCCTGGGCATCAGAAACCTGCTCTGGGCTATTTTCCAGTTATATCACCAATGCCTCCTTTTCACCTTCATAGCCAGATGCAAGAGTGTTAGTATGTCCTGACTGGGTTTCTTTGTAAAATACATACAAGTCATCTCAGCGTGGCTGAGAGTAGAGAAGCTCATGAAGTGAAATCCAGATTTCAGCTGCTGTGGATGTCTTGCCAGATCTAATTTTGGTGTTCACACCAGCACAGAGTACAGTCACTGGCGAAAGACTGGTTTATGCATTAACTCTAGTCCTTGGGAAAGGTTCATGCAGTCCATGTTTCCCACAAAAGGGAATGCATGAAGAAGTTTGTGGCAGCCCAAACTGGCAAATTTATATAGAATAGTGCAGGTTTGTATTGACATAATAGTTCCGGTCCCAGTACTGGGTGAACATGGTTATTGTTTTGGACCCAGTCTTACATGTTGCAAGATATTGGGGAACTACAATAGTAATAACTGGAAATGAATTCAGTATCACTGGTAGAAAACCAAGTATTTAAGTGAAATTACCTATGGTTCATCTTGTGGTAAACAAGATAAGAATTACATCTCTAAGAATAATATCCATAATGTCTATGATGTATTAAAACCTTAAGGAAGAGAAAGCGGTCATTCCTCAAAAAAAAAAAAAAAGCCTTAATTGCTTAAATTTTAGTCTATTTAATCTATTTCTTAAAAAAATACGGTATTGCAGTGAATAGTATCAACTTCATGTTAATTGAAGAATCCTTTAGTGAAATTCTGTGCTGTGTTTTATATAGAATATGAGAAAAGATTCCTCTAGACCTATCAGCCAGACTTGTATTTTATGAAAATAGCACCCCACTTCAAAACATTTTTATCCCTGCAAGAGCTTTTACATTAATAAAATGCCAAATAGAAAGATCATTCAAATGCCCCAAGTAGCCCTAGATATTAAAAAGCTGTATTAGCAGTCTATTTTTTTAAAAAACCCATGATTTTTCCAGCACTTATGGGCAATCTTACGCATTTCTTTAACACTGAGTTTCAAGGCAGCTACTTGCACTGTTGGGGATGTTGCCCTGATTTCAGATGTAGTGTTATTTTGTTTATTGGTAATTTTGTTCTGTGTGAAGGAACCATTTTACGTTCATTTTAACAATGCAGAATGTGATAGCTCTGTGTTCTTCACATGACCGGATTCAAGACAATATTTTCCTTTGCTAAAAGGGGTAACAGATTAATTTTATTATTTTTTTCATTATCTTTATGTTTAAAATAAAACACAGTTTGATGTACATACGACTTTTTTCCTTTCTATAACTGTTACAAGTGTAGGGATCATACTACTTGCCATCTGCTATAACAAATGCAAATCAAAAGTAACTTTTTCATAGGTATCTTACTAAAAAGGAAGGAAGGAAACAACATTTGTTTGCTATTTTATAAAAATATATATATGTATATACAAGCAGTATTCATGAATAAGTACAACTGATTAAAATGCAAAAAATTAACTGCAAATTTTATACTATACATATAGAAGTTTAGTTAAGGTACTGATGCTTTGTCTTCTGTCACTACCATTTCCAGACATTTACCATGATGGTAAGAGAAGAAATCTTCTGAATGCCTCAATCTACTACTTTTTGCATGCCAGCAAAGTGGTGTAAAGCACAGAAGCCTACTGCAGGTGAGAAGTTGTAGGATCAGGCCTAAATACAATTTGGACAATTTGGTTGAAGTAATTACTTTAATCTCTTCTGATTCTGTTTTTTTTCACTTTTTTCATAATTGCCTTGTCTCTCCAGGGATCCTTGCCTAATCAAGTTTTGTTCAACTTTTTTCTGTTCAAATGGACTCTATTTCTCGGAATATAACATCATAGCCTTCTTGACCAGTTTTCTATCTGACCCTGATATGCTAAGGTCAATCATTCACTGGAAAAATATTATTGCTTAACTTGAGGTCTGAAGTTATGGATAGATGCCATTGATGTGGGAATGAGTAGTAGGTAATTTTTGTTCTGGAAGTCAGGCTATATGATTACAGTGGTTTCCAATTACAAGAATCTGCAAAAGGAGATACACTGCTCATCTACCCTATCTGGATATCAACTGGAGCTATATTTATAATATCTCTGTCTGTAAAAGATGATTCTATGAAATTATTTATTTATTCATTTATTTATTTATTTTTAAATTTCAGCACTGCTGAGAATCCCAGCCTTTTAATGTGAGGCACTGTATAGGTATGCAGTAAAAGAAGCCCTGACCCCATTTCCTAACAGAGGAGCGAGTGCTTGGCAGATCACTGCTCTCTTCTTCATCTCCATTCACTTCTACTCCTGTGCCCTAAAGAGAGTTACGTATCACACAACAGTTCAGCATGTTAATACTTCCTGTCTGCCCTTTTCTGTGTCATGGACAGTTCATTAAACTGTAATTTAAAGCCAGTTTTGAACAATCAGGGGCAATTGCCAGAGCTTTTGGTTATGAGATGTGCCTTTCTAGGCTAAGTTAGGTAGTAAATTAATTTCACATGAATGTGAGAGAGGGGGACATCCAGACCTTGTCTAGATGTAATGTGAACCTTCTATAAATTATTGACCAAAACATAAGCTTATTTTCTTCCCACTACACAGCTCCTTTCTATTTGATATTTTCTTTAACTAGCTTGATATGCACTGGAGCAGAGGGAGAGAGCCTTATATTCCTAAGTGTTTTTGCAATCTCTGCCCAAGTAGTTGTCTCTCTTTCTAGACCAGACTTCACCACGCTACAGTGGGGAATTCTGGTAGCTGTGAGAGCTGTCTGTGCTTGCAAATCATTGTGAAACAGCCAGGAAGAGAGCACTGGCATTCTGGGTCCTGGTTTAATGCTTTGGCTGCTGCACCATGTTAGTCCTCTGAAAACAACCAACAGTGACAAGTAACCGCAAATTGTTTAGCTTTTGCTCCCATGTACAAAACATACCTTGTACCTGAAATTCAGAAAAAATAAATATTTTAAGAACATGTTTATTTCATTTGGTCTGGAGGGACAACTTGCAGTGTAGAACTAATTCTACAGTTCCTGTTCCTCCTCTGAAATAAATCTTCAGCTCTCAAGTGACTTGAATGCAAATACATAACTTTGTCTTCTTTAACTTTAAACCTATTGGTTTTGGCCACCTCTTTGGGAAGTATGACTCCACAGATTTTGATAACAGTTGTAGCTGGATTTGCAAGCACACCACACTAAGAAAGAGAACCTTGGATATTCAGTTTAATACAATTCATGCCTTACTTTTAATTTCACTTCTTAGAGAAAAAATATGTTTCCTAATGGACTGTTTCTAAATAGAACAGAAAAAAAACCCAGAATTAAAAATTTCTACTTTTTTTACACTTGTTATAAATGGGCCTGCCAAGTGGTGAATCATTTGCAGACTGGAAGGTTAAATACACATAATGTAAAACAGCACCTCTAAAATGTTAGGAATAGCAAGATTTAAATACTGAATAATGTTTCTGGTTGTAGCTGGAGCTTAAGCTGAGGAGCATTAAACAACTGCTGATACTGTTTGACCCCACCAAGCTTGTAAACAATATGCATTTTATGTGTAAAAATGTTACCACTTCAACTGCTGGCATTAAGAAGGTTGGTAAGGTGTCTGTAAATATGAATGTATTGAGCTTGGCCTTTCCCTCCTTGGTAGTCACTGGTACAATTTTCAACTAAGAATGAAGCAGAACAGCTGCTGATTTTTAAAATAATTCTTTGTTCATGTCACTTACACTCTCTGAGCCTCCTGTTTAGATTGTCTTTTTTAGACGAGTACATCCTTATTGCATTGACTGTCTTTTTACACTACATGTATAAATAATTTTAAATTAAGTGGTTTGGCTACTAACAGTAGTCCAAAATTGCAGCACCAATATCACCTGGACTAATCCATTAAACCTCCAAGGCTCCTGTGTGAATCTTGTCATTCTTTTTTGGCTATTGTTGAAACACTCAAAGAGATGGTATTTCAACCCTTCTTTCCTGGTGTAGTTTAATACGATGACTGTGCAATGGCTGCCCTTCTTAACAAAGCAGAGACCACCAGAGCTAAAAGAACGATTTTCTAGAGTTTTGCCTGCATTGAGGCTATCTGAGCCTGAGCTGGAATGATTTGTACCTATTGTGGATCATCATTAAGGGGTATTTCCTGCTACTTGCCAGTACGTTTCATGTGCATATCCCATCAGCCTACGTCATCAGCCTATGTGAGCTGGAAGGATGTGAAAAAAACCCACAAACGATAATGCTTCAAAGACATCATTGTGTATTTTTTATAGGATTGGTATTGCCCAGGAAGTTCACTGTCTGTCTTAAAACCTTTTTAAACTTTCTACTTTCCTTGAATCCAGAATCTTCGAGAATTCCCTGGGTTCCTGATGTCTTAATTTATCATACATATAAATGTCAGTATGTTGGAAGAGGCTAGAGTCCTTGGGTACTGATCATCCTTGGGTACTTGGGTCATATACCAGCAGTCCCATACAGCTTTTATCAGATATACAATGCATTAGCTCTCTTTTAGGCAAGAAGCACTCCAACCATGTTGTAACATGCAACCTTCACAGGAAGAAAGATGATGGTTCTTGTTGCCATACAATGGAGACAAATAACTTCTATTTTATTTAATAGTGAAAAATAAAGATGTGAGTTTTATGACAGTGGAACAAACACAGCTTCAAAGAGATGGGAAACAAGGAGTCAAATGCTAAGTTAACACAATGCAGAAAGACTGACCTTTCTTGACAGGAAAACAAACAAAAAAAAAAACAAATCCAGGAAATTCTGCCGGAGATAGTTCACCGAACAGCATATAAAAAGCATATAAAGCATATAAAACAGCATCACCTGAGAGGGAATTTCCCCTACATTGTGTGAAAAGGTTTCAGATACAACCTACTAAATGAGGCATATTAGGCACTGCAGGAGCAGTTTGCAGTTGCTATAGCCTATGCAGTTACTGTTCAATGGATAAATAGAGAGATGTGGGCCAGAGAGTCAGTTTGCATAAATTAGTGTGGATGCCTTGAGATCAGTGGAGATCTGTCTATACCAGCAGCTGAGCTTGGTTGTTTATTTCCAAGACTATCAAACCTTCAAACCCACTTAGAAAAGTACATAAAAATAGGAAATATTTGCATACCTTTCTCAGCTGTTTTTATTAGTACTTTACCAAACTTAACTTGTACGCAATATAGTGGTAGTGAAATTACAGACATAACATGTAAAACTGTAACATGTGGGATATGCCTATCATGGTCTGTAATGATGATCAAAGAATACTGAAAATGAAAAAGATATTGGTGACTTGCAAGTATTATAAAACATCGCTTTTCTTTCAAGAGTAACAGCTGATTTCAAAACAGTAACAGCTTTGCAGGTGGATCCCCACTGTACAAGAGGATTGCTATCTAAATTAGAACATTGGGCAGTAGAAACACAAAGAGGCATGACCCTGGTCATATTCCAGGTTGGATTTGAGTCACTTGGGCCTCGCCATAATGTCAGTGATTGCAAACTGCTTCCTGCAGAAGCAAGCACTTCTGTGGCTTATGTGCAGCTTAAATTTGGAGACGCATCCTGTTCCTGTTCTCTGCCTGCCTGCTTGCTCTCTTTCAAAGTATCAAAGAACAGTGTATTCTGCCAGTAACTGCCCCTTGTATATGCTTCCCTGTGACTCAACATTTGTGGCAGGTCTATTTTAAAAACTATAGATTTTGGTGTAGTCTCATGGCACTGCTAGAATGCTAGTCCAACAACAGATTCTTGCAGGATGTGGAAAAAACGTCTATCTGCAGAAAGAGAAAAAAGAAGATGAGTCGGTAGAGGGGAAGGCTTTGGGTAACCCTATGAATTTTGGAATCCAGACAAAAATAAAATTCATATGGGTTCCTCACTCTCAGTGTTTTGCAATACTTATGACATCATCTGTTCAGAGAATTCTGGTGACATTCAGTTTGAATATAGAATTCATATGAAATATTCCCTCCCTCACACAGATGCTGTATGCTGGAGTTCACAGGTTACTTCACTCCCTTCCCCAAAGTGCAGATATTCAGGAACATAACACACAAAAAGCTATCTATGTGACACTAATGACCTTACTTGTAGCATGCAAAACAAAAACAAATGAAGAGGATGGGGGTGGCGGTGAGGAAAATGACTATCAGAGATTTGACATAGGGGTGACCTGTTTCCTCCTCTGACTACTGTGGAGCTAATTAAACACAGCATCTCTTGAAATAAAGTGCTGGAGAGAGATAAAGTAGTCAGTTGCTCTCACTGCATATGTCACTTGGGATTATGATTATACCCATTGCTAAAAGGCAGTTGAATAAGCAAATGTTGTTTTGCAGGAAGTAGGAAAAAAATTCCATCTATTGTACAGCACAGCCAGACACGAAAAGTATAATTCTGGTAATAAACACTGGAAGTATGAGCTATGTTTTAAGCCATTTGAGTTATATTTTAAGTTCCCCTTCCCCCACTCCGTTTAAAAAGAAGCGATAATTATTTCATGGAACAAATGGATATTGTTGATATAAGAGTATGTATCTCAGGCTATGCTCAAAAGTGTCTCGGCGCTTTAGTGCTTTTGGGCTTTGTTCATGTTGTGTTGCTGTTTCAAAACTCCTCCATCCCCGGGAACACAACCTCAGCCCGTACCCCGGCCGGCGCAGATTGCCCAACAGAACATTCCCACAGGGAACGTGTTTGAATCCCGGAAGATTTTGATTAATTTTTGCTTTTAGCTTTCTGATGCTCGCTTGTTTTTCCCAAGGATCTGATGGGACTGCTACAAGCCCCAAACCTTCAAAACCGTGAACCCATAACGGTACCAGTACCACCAGCCTGGGCCCTCAGCATCACCGCCGGTCCCTGAAGGGACACCCGTGCTCCTTCAAACCTGGGGTATCCCAAGGGCTGAAGGCCACAGCAGGCACCAGGTACCGTAAAGGAGCTGCAGCGGCTTTCCTCACCACAGGTTCAACTCCTTTTCCACACACAAACCTTACCAAACGCAGGCCGGTAGGGACAGTGTAAGGTGTGCTGGGCCCGAGCCCTGCCGCTTGGCTCCTCCCGCCCCCTGGCCCAGCGCCGCCGCGGCCGCCAAGACCACCCTGGCGCGTTTCCCCTTCACCAAGGGCGCTGCCCCTCCACCCCTTGCTTTGCCTCATTCCTGCCGCAGGAGGGGGTGCGAGGGGCTACAAATCAGAGGGGTGCCCGCAGGCGACTTCCTTCCCTCAGGGGGCTGGTCGCTGCTCCCGCCTCGCCCGACCGCCGGAGCCTCGGCGCTGGGGTGGCCGCTCCACCGAAGGTGGGGACGGGGACAGCGGCGGGTGGTGGTGGGGGGCTGGCTTTCCCCGGGCGAGGCTCGGCTGACAAGGGGCTGCGTGCCCCGGGGAGCGGGAGGGAGAGGGGGGAAGCTGGTCCCGGCTAGTGCCTCACGGCTGGGCTGAGCCATTGGAGTGTGCAGTGCGTCAGAGGTGGCCTCTTCGTTTTTTCTGCGGAGGAGCTGTGTGGAGCCTGTGCCATGCCAGTGTTTCACCTCACCTGGTTTACTTAACCTGTCACCTTTGCCTGGGTCTCTGTGCTAGCAGCCATCTCCACAACCTCCTCCAGAGTGGTTCCAGAAGTGTGGCAGAGCCTCATGTAGCCCAGCCTGTATCTGGCACCACGTTGTACAGTAAACACCCAGATTTTGGTGTCACTGTCTGTTCCTGTTCCCCTGTTTGTGTGTGGGTGTCCCCTCGTACCCATCTCCTGAGCAGCCGGGCCCTGCACCTCTCCTCATGGGAGTTACGTACAATCAAGGGGCTTCTGTATCCAGAAGCTTGCCTGGTTTTTCTCCCCAGTGACACCAGGTAGTCTTAAAAACCCAAACCAAAAAAGCTGCAGTCTTTCCTTCTTCCTTTATGTGTTACATTATTGTTGCTAAGACACTGAGCTGGTGCGAGGTTCAGAGCAGTGCTCCAACACTGTACCAGAGGTACACAGGCGAGCTGCCTTGCTGCCCTGTGCCAAAGGCTAAATGTATAGATTTTTTTTTTTAACAAAGTAATACAAAGACTGCCTTCTCTGTTTCCCCATATGCCTTCCTGCATGCACAAAGAGTTCAAATCCCTTGGCTTGCTTTGCATAAGGTGGGCTGAGCAAAGCAACCTGATTGACCTCACCATGCGTATGCTCTTATCTCCAACACTGTGGTCCAGCATGTTGGGGAAGTGGTGTGAGGTTTGAAAAAGTGGAAAGAAATTGGCCCACAGCTGTGGACACATTGCATGGAGACCAGACTTGTAATGCTACAATGAGGGAAGTAATGTTTTTTGTGTTTCCCCTGAGCTAGCTCATTGAGATGAAATTGAAGCCTATTTCTTTCCTGCTTCTAAACACTCTCTGATTCTGCAAGTATTTTCAGCATCCTCCTGGATCTTCTTCAAATACATATCAAAATCAAACAATCTCTTACCTCTTTGTTGTTCTCTTCCTCTGGCAGAATTTCTGCTCGAAGGCTGTCCCCTCTCAGCCACCCTGCACCAGCGTGCCTTCCTCATGTGTCTGTTACTGCAGATGGGGACAGATCAGAGATCATCAGTGAAACTGTGGTGAGAGTATAGAAGAGAAGTGGGAAAGCAGTTCAAGGGGGTTGTGAGAGCTGCAGATCTGCTGGTTAGCTGTATTTCACATATGAAGCACAAAGACCTGGGTTTTCCTTTCATCCCTTTTCTTCTCTTGATTCAGGAAATGGAATAGGGAAGAAAAGGCCACTTCTTCCCATATCTTTGGGACAGTTGGTAGCTTTCTCACTGTCCAGCTTACATTGAGGGTCAGAGCTGCTACTCAAAAGGTTATCCAGGACATTCTACTCCTGCCATAGGCACCTTCTGTAGTGGATGTTCAGTCAAGCCTATGCCAGACAAACTCCATATGCTAAGATGTTTTTCCAAAGGCTATTTTAACAGTGTGAGCTTTCTTTAGCTGCTGTAGTGCAGTAAAGATATACTGTGGCTAAAGTCTAAGGTCAGCAGTGCCACCTCTTCTTGCTTCTGTCAGTGGAGGCAGCTGATGTGTGCGCTCAAATTGGGAAGGGAATATTTTTTTTGCATTTCTTATGAAGGAAGAGAATCTTGATTTATGCCACTCATCTTTAGTACTGCCTTTAAGCAGGGAAGCACATTGCTTAGTTTTGGGGGGGGGTTTGGCATCCACACTAAAAATTAAACAAGAAACCTGGAAATTAGGAAAGCTTGTAACTGTTACCTTTTCCTTTTTTTAAGATGTAAGGTAATTCTGAATTGGAGTTAGGAAAATTAATATAAGTCCATTTTAAAAATAAATGGCAATAATTTGTTACTGTAGTATTTTTTTTTCATACTAAACATTTTTATTTTTTAACAGCATAATGACTAAGATACACTCATTTAAAACTTGGGACTCCTTGGCTGCTGTAAGAGTTGAGGTGCTAGGCTGTACTCAGTGTCCTTGCTTGTGTGCCTTTTCTGCTGCATGTACAGCAGATTTCTTTATTCTTAGTGCATGGTGTCTAAAAGTTGAGATGTCTGATGATACGATGCAAGCAGAAGTTTTAATACTTAACTTACTGAAAGGTCAAGTCCTATAGGAAGAAACTAGTGGCTACGTTATACAAAGAGATGAGAGACTGTACACAGACCTTCTCCTGGGTAGGCTTCCTGCACTAAACTCTTGCAGTTAGTGGAATAGCTCATCCAGCTGTGCGGTGGACAAAATTTTGAATGTCATTACTTAGACTCCTTCAAGAAATGCTTTAGTTGCTGTAAATTCTGCCTGTCCAGGCTCTTGCAAGGCAACTGCTTTTTGATATACTTCCACTTTTCTGCACCCTGTGCTTTCTGAATATAACATAGAATCATATAATAGAATGGTTTGGGCTGGAAGGGACCTTAAAGATCATCTAGTTCCAACCCCCCTGTCATGGGCAGGGACACCTTCCACCAGACCAGGTTGCTCAAAGCCCCATCCAGCCTGGCCTTGAACACTGCCAGGGATGGGGCACCCACAGTTTCTCTGGGCAGCCTGTTCCAGTGCCTCACCACCCTCACAGTGAAGAACTTTTTCCTTGTATCTAATCTAAATCTACCCTCTTTCATTTTAAAGCCATTACCCTTGTCCTATCATTACATGCCCTTCTAACAAGTACCTCTCCAGCTTCTTGTAGGCTCCTTTAAGTACCGGAAGACTGCTGTAAGGTCTTCCTGGAGCCTTCCCTTCTCCAGGCTGAACAATCTCAACTCTCTCAGCTTATCCTCATAGGAGAGGTGCTGCAGCCCCCTGATCATCTTTGTGGCCCTCCTCTGGACCTACTTGATCAAGCAGGTCCATGCCCTTCTTATGTTGGGAGCCTGACAGCTGAATGCAGTACTCCAGGTGGGGTCTCACGAGAGCCAAGTAGAGGGGAAGAATCACCTCCCTCCACCTGCTGGCCATGCTTCTTTTGATGGAGCCCAGAATGTCATTGGCTTTCTGGGCTTCAAGCGCACATTGCAGGCTCCTGACTGGCTTTTCATCCACAAGTATCCCCAAGTCCCTCTCTGCAGGGCTGCTCTCAAACCACTTATCACCCAGCCTGTACAAGCACAACCTCATTTGTGCTTGGGATTGTCCTGACCCATGTGCAGCACCTTGCACTTGGCCTTGTTGAACTTTAGGAGATTCGTATAGGCCCACCTCTCAAGCCTGTCCAGGTCCCTCTGGATGGCATCCCTTCCCTTCAGCAAGTTAACTGTACCACGCAGCTTGGTGTTGTCAGCAGACTTGCTGAGGTTGTACGCAATCCTACTGTCCATGTTGCTGACAAAGATGTTAAACAGCGCTGCTCCCAATACCGACACCTGAGGAACGCCACTCATCACTGGTCTCCACTTGGATATTGAGCCGTTGACCAGAGTGCGACCATACAGCCAATTCCTTATCCACCGAGTGGTCTATCCATCAAATCCATGTCTCTAATTTAGAGACAAGGACATCGTGTGAGACAGTGTCAAATGCTTTGCAGAAGTACAGATAGATGACGTCTGTTGCTCTTCCATTATCCACCAACACTGTAAGCCCATTGTAGAAGGTCACCAGATTTGTCAGGCACAGTTTGCCCTTAGTGAAGCCATGTTGGCTGTCACCAGTCAGCTCCTTATTTTCCACCCGCCCTAGCATAGTTTCCAGGAGGATCTCCATGATCTTACTGGGCACAGAGGTGACACTGACTGACCTGTAGTTCCCCAGGTTTTCCTTTTTTCCCTTTTTAAAATGGGGTTATGTTTCCCTTTTTCTAGTCATTGGGAACTTCTCCACACTGCCACAATAGTGCCTTAGCAATTTAATCCGCTAGTTCCCTCAGGACCTGCAGATGCATCTCATCAGGTCCCATGGACTTGTGCACCTTCAGGTTCCTTAGATGGTCTTGAACCTGATCTTCTCCTATAGCGGGCAGTTCTTCATTCTCCCAGTCCCTGCCTTTGCCTTCTGCATCTTGGGTGGCATGGCTGGAGCACTTGCTGGTGAAGACTGAGGCAAAAAAGTTGTTGAGTACCTCAGCCTTCTCCATGTCCCAGGTAACCAGTTTTCTTGTTTCCTTCCAGAGAGGTCCCAAATTTTCCTTAGTCTTCCTTTTATCAATGACATACATATAGAAGCTTTTCTTGTTGCTCTTGACTTCCCTGGCCAGATTTAATTCTATCAGGGCTTTGGCTTTCCGAACTTGATCCCTGGCTGCTTGGACAACTTCTCTGTATTCCTCCCAGACTACTTGTCCTTGCTTCCACCCTCTGCAGGCTTCCTTTTTGTGTTTGAGTTTGTCAAGGACCCCCTTGTTCACCCATGTGGGTCTCCTGGCATTTTTGCCTGCCTTCCTCTTTGTTGGGATGCATCGCTCCTGAGCTTGGAGGAGGTGATCTTTGAATATTAACCAGTGTTCTTGGGCCCCTCTTCCCTCCAGGGATGTATCCTATGGTACTCTACCAAGCAGATCCCTGAAGAGGCCAAAGTCTGCTCTCCTAAAGTCCAGGGTAGCGAGCTTGCTGTGTGCCCTCCTTGCTGCCCTAAGGATCTTGAACTCCACCACTTCATGCTCACTGCACCCAAGGCTGCCCTTCAGCTTCACATTCCCCAACAGCCCCTCCTTGTTGGTGAGAACAAGATCCAGCATAGCACCTCTCCTTGTTGGCTCCTTGTGATGGGTTGACCATGGCTGGATGCCAGGTGCCCACCAAGTCGTTCTATCACTCCCGCCCCCCTCTTTGCTAGACAGGGGAGAGGAGGAAAAAAAAAAATATAACAAAGGGCTTGTGGGTCAAGATAAGGACAGGAGAGATCATTCACTGATCACTGTCATGGGCAAAACAGACTCAGCTTGGGGAAATCAACTCAATTTATTACAAATCAAAACAGAGTAGGGTAGTAAGAAATAAAACCAGATCTCACAACACCTTCCCTCCACC
>JANZLQ010000040.1:10227525-10249297 GCA_026212715.1 Elanus axillaris
CCTATCCTGCTTGGGGGGGCGGGGGAGGGGTGAGCAGCTGCATGGTGTTAGTTGCTTGCTGGCGTTAAACCATGACATTGTACTTCTACTATTTCTCTTCAGCGATTTAGAATTTTACTAAAAAAGTTATTTTTTCTTTTGTTAGTTGTTTTTCTCAATTTCTGTTTTCCACTGCTGCTTATATTTCCTCTAACTGAAAGCTACAGTAAGAACAATTCCCCTCAATAGAAAAGGTAATGTTACCATTTGCTATTTCCAGTCTGAAAATGTCGACTCTTTGAATCTACAGGCACTATTAAAGTTATCATTAGGAAAAAAAAAATACTTTTGATTTCTTGCAAATATCACAAAAATCTTAAATAATACATTTCTCTCAAAATAAAGAAGTCTAAAAGATGCAGGAAAGTGTACACCAAAAGTTTTTTGATATACTAACATGAACACTTCATTTATGACAGTTTGTAGACCACAGAGCACTTGGCTAAGGGAGGGAATACTGTCATAAAGGGAGAAATCCTTTTAAAAAATAAAATACATCAGTTTTAGTCACAGATAATGTGGGTATATGTGCTAGTGATGGTCAGGTCTTGGGGTATGTGTACTGTGGTTGTCATCAGCAACTTAACATTAAGTTCCTCAAATAATTGCAGCTGGTACCATATCTGACTGGTAAAAGCAGTATCACAATTCTGTAGTCAGAAGTGACTAATAGTAGGGTTTTTAATGCCTCCTACTGTAAAACTGTGTGTCATTACAGAGCTTTCTAAATATATCTCATCATGCATTTATCTTTTCCTACTCTACTGATTGACTCCTATCCTCCTGAGACAAATTTAAATGTCATTTTATCTTTCAGTTGCAGAAATGCTGATAGTTTATCCTAGAATGAAAATGACATTGAACAATATTTTGAAAAGAAAAGGTAAAAGCATTTCAAACCACTTTGTTTTGCTTATGTGTAGGCATGTGGTTAGTTCTGGTGTTATCTGTAGTTGTTAGTTAAAAAAAAATATTCCATATTGATGTGAGAGAATATTTAGAGAATATTGGCAGATTGTCTTGTAAATTCATGTTTTAAATTGTCAAGGTAATGCTTTATTGTACTCCAGACAGTTTTTATGCCAGTTTTTCTTCACTGGAGCTGCAAAAACTATTTAATGTACTCAGAAGGAAGAAACTGAGCACACCATTATGCCTTAACAACAGATATTCAATGACAGATGGCTGTGCATGTTGAGTGTTGTTTTAAGCTATAATTGGATACTTATGTAAGTATGCTTAGTCAAATATGTGTAATTAAGCTATCATGGTATGCAGGCTAACTTAATGGGTCAGTCCAGGGCTCAAAGACATCAAAAGTAATGGTTATATTGGACTTACCCTTATTCTGTTGCAACGTTTATCTAGACAAAACCCAAATAGAAGTATCTGCGGTTTCCAGTTATTGCTGTTTACTGCAAAGCTTACAAAATCAGATGAAGACATAAATTAAATGAAACAAAATGCCATTGGAAGTTTTTTTGTCTGTTTTATTTTTAAACTTCAAGCCATGATATGCCTGTGATTGAGAGAATGAAAAGGAGCCACAAGTGGCATTTATTCTTAACACAATTGGTAGCTTCCTTACTGTAATGAGGTGTCATAGTAGTACATAAATTTCTACTTGAAGCCAGTAAGTTGGTGAATACTAAGCAGAGCCTTTAAAATTGATACGGTTGTCTGATTTTCTGTTTTCACTGAGGAATATTCTGAATTCACCATTAACTATAGCAAACCAAAATAGTCAGTGAGCACAGAGTATTCTTGCTTCTTGATGACAAGCAAACCCAAGCTGCAGAAATACAAGTTTGCTGTGCTCATTTGCTTTTGCTGTGATGTAGAAGGAATGTTCTCCTGGTGAGATAAGAAAGCCTTTTTGATCTCCAGAGTTGACACGAGTACTAGGATGTTTTTATTTGGTCACGTACGAGGTGGCCTGGCTTATAGCTTTTTATCATAAGGGATTTGTTCTCTTAATTATTCTCTTTGACTTACCACTGCTCCTACTCTTGTAGAGATCACAAAGCCTTCATTTTCCATTCATACCATAGCAAAAGAGAAAAGCAGCAATGTTGGAAGAATGGCTGCTCACGTTCAAACCAAGTTTAATTAGTGCCTATATTAACATGAGACTTGGCTTATTTCTTTAAATTAGTCCAGAATGTTGACCTTGTCAAAACCATGGTAACTGTGTTATGTTCTTTCATTTCTATTATGATAACTTAAAAAAAATTTTGTTAGTAATTACCTTAACATAAACTTTATGGACTTGCCCTGAAAATTGAGCCTTGATAAAACAGACGCCAAGGTATCTTCCATCATACAGTTAAGAATAAAGAATATTTTTACTTTTACCATCCATGTGATATTAGCATAAGTATAAAATAAGACCTAGGTTCCAAGTTTAAACTAGAATAATGCTTTTTTGAATGTTTGCATTTTTTCTGTGTGCAAATCATGCCAACTTTGATCAGGAGCTATCTGCTAGCATAATGATTTTAATAATACATGTATTTGATAATCTTTGCACATGCTTTCCTTCAGTAAGGTGGGTTTGCAGGAGGTAGGATGATAATCACCTCCTTTTCTACTGAGCATGATCATGCTCCCTAAAAGAGTATTTGCTGACCACCGTATTCATAAATGGATTCTCTACTGTAGGTACCAAATGAACAGAAGCCTTTGCTTTTTCTATACCTAATCCCCAGAGAAATGCAGGATTATATATAGTTCCTATATTTGCATCTCACTGCAAGGTTTTGCTGGCTGTTTAGAACTGTATTCCCTGGAGCCTTGTTTTCCCCAGGAATTTAATAAGCATGATAGTATTTTTGAATTCTGTTCTGAGAGTGAGATGCTTCATAATTAACTGCTTTAAGTTCAGGCTTTCCAAGTCTTTTGCTGCATCTAGTCTGGAGCCTTGAGCAGTCACCTGGTGAATTCAAGTTGCTGGGCAACCAGGAGATGCAGTGAATTTGGAAAATAGCAGTGTTTTTCCCCATAACTACTCCCTCCCTTGTGTTTATAAATTCTGACATATGGATTACTTTCTAATTTTCTGTGCCTTATCAGTAAGTTTTAAATGTCAGTTTTCATTGGTCTAGAATACCATTTAATGAGAGTTTTGAGGATCATGGAATGGTACCATGGTTATGTAGTGTACTACAAAACTACAGGAAGTCGTCTCTTTTGGTAGAACATACCTGAAAGTAATTTTGAGGAGTAAATCACCAATGGCCTTTTTGTAATGGTTATAAGCCTACAACTGTGGTGATGGGAGATGCAGGAGTGATTCAGTGAGTTAGCTTTCTAGTTAATAACCACAGTGAAGGCTCCAACTCTCTGTCTGGGGCTGACTTGATTATGTTCATGCTGGAAGGAACGTTAGGATGAAGAGTTGGAAATGCAGTTGCCGTTCTCATCACAATTATTTTAGAAAGGCCAAATGCAGTGGTAGGAATCACTGTTCCAGGTTTTGATTTGTGTTCTTTTACATATAGTCCTTGGCATGAACTTCCTGTGTTGAGTTCCTCATCAAGGCAGCGTACTTCAATCATGCAGTAGACATTGCCAGCGACACGTTTGTGCTTTGGGATCAAGCACAGAGATTCACCTTTATTTCAGGTTCAGAGGCCTTCGTAGGTCAGGACTATATAACTGGCTGGACTCTCTGGAGACGGGGTCCCCATATGTGACTTGAGTTTCAGTAAGGTAATCACAAGATCATGTGCATACTTGACTAATGTAAATGTCTGATTCAAAGACTAAGTGTATAGTATATGAATGAGATGTCCTAAATAAACATTTCTAGGATGTCTGTAGGTTTTTTTTTTTCTTTCAAGTTCTCTTTAATTCATTTCTTCAGTCCCTAAATAATTTGTTGTAGCCTGATGGTTTATGTACTGAACCATTAATGACCAAGCAATGGAGATAGAAAATTTATGACAGAGGATAAAGACTTACTTCTTTTTTACATTTGCCATTGGTTTGTTAAAACAAGAAAGTGTGATGTTTTGAGAAATTTAGAGACAGGCTATGCTGCTTAGAAAAAGGGATACATACATAACTTATTCTTTTCCATGCCATTGATTTGACATTTGAGAAGAGCACATAACTAGGTTAATATAAGACTGCCTCTACTGAAAGAATCAGTGGAGGACATACTGATGAAAAACTGTTGTAAAACTACAGCGGAATGGGTTATCGTCCTCCTTCACTACGTTGCCTGCACCTTTTTTTTCCCCTTCCTCCAAAAAGGCTCTGGGAAAATGTCCCAAGAACTATAGTAGTTGTCAATAGGTGCCTGTTCCTGTAATATGTCTTGGCAAAAGGACATCATAAACTGTCCTTTTTTTAGCTGTGGATGGTGGTACAGTGGGACTCTGAGCTTGGTTCAGGCATGTAACTCTCTTTAAGTAGACAAAGATGGATATTTTTTATGACTCCTTGGTAGAAATGCTTGTATACCATCCTTCGTACAAATGCCTGAAAAATAATTTCTAAACTCAAGGTCTGTCATAAAAGTAGATTAAGGAGATTTTTCTGAGTAAATTATAGATGTCAAAGTTAACAGCTGAGTTATTTTTTTGCATGATACTTATATATAACTTTGCTAATATATACCTTCTGAGTTAGCCAACCCCCTTTACTAATGTACAACTGTTTCAGTATCTGATGAGAATGATGTAATCCAAATGTTCAGAATCAAATACAATTGGAGACAATTATGTACTTTTTTTTTATTTCCTGGAACGCCCTCCAACATTAAGATGACTACTGCATAATTATTTTGTAACTAGACTCTTTTTCTCATACTTCAGTGGCAGAAATAGAAAGTTAATTGAACGACTGTTACATAGACTGTGATGTTGCGTATCATCATTGTTCCTTGCAATCAGAGACTGTGCTTTACTATGAAAATAGTTCAACATTTATTTCCCTGATAATTTCAGGTGGAAGGAGTAATACTAGGCAATTTGATTTGATTTAATTTTAAACATGTATAGGCTTGGTAAGTGCACTTAACCTTTGATTCTGCATGTGATACTGTATACAACAGCAGACAAGTGCAAGAAATGACAGTTCTTGGCTGGGTTAGGTGAAATGATGGGGCAAAAGGCTTAATTCTGTGTGAAACATCATTAAGCTGGCCTTACCCTGGCTATTGCCTTAGATTAAATCACTCAGCAGAATGGAAAAGCTAGAGCAGAACTTGTCCATTGGGTCAGATTTCTTCCTTGCTGTGTAATTCTTCAAAAGAACCAGAAGTCTCGACTACCTTCTTTACCACCTTTTCATTAAATCATGCTTGAGTCTGTTGCTTTAAAAAATAAGCTTGTATTAAATTGCAGCATGTAAGTTCTAAGGTTAGTGTTGTCAGTTGAAGGTAAAATACCATATAATGTCTTGTGTATACCTACTCAGGGGAAACTGTAAAGCATAAGCAGGTTTGTGTGTATATGTCCCTTCAAATCTGCTGTAAAAAGAACACATAGTAATTTAAAGTGTGAAAAGGAAAAACTTACAAAAAACCAGGCATTCTACCAGGTGTTATTGGCAGCCATCTCAGAAGTCAGTGGTGCTCTGTGGGGTTGCGCCACAGTATATTGTTAAGTGGGTAAAAACCTAGTTTTGTTGGCTGCAGTCTCAATAGAAAAAACAATGAGAATGGAAGTTGGCTGCCCTTTGTTTTAAGAACTGATGTGGACAGTTGTGCAAACCAACTGTTGAAAAACTTGAATATATGCATTTTAAAGGCTGCAATCATTTAGCCAATTTTTTGTGAAGAAACTTTAAATACCAGTAAAACAGGTATTTTCAAACTGAAATGAGACATCTGGTACCATTTCCGTTGAAGAGGAATCCTTTATTTATTCTCAAATAAGCTGTTTTGTTTTTTTTTAGCATAGATGCCTATTTCTCTTTTTTTAAGCAGTGTTTTTTCTGTGCAGTGTAACTAGTTAGTAGTATTCTGTCCATAAATATAGCTACAGTTGAGCTGTCTTCTCTAAAATGACAGTACTATCAATCCCATTTACTTCACTGCTAGCAACATATACATATGCAATATGGTCCTCTCTCTCCCCTTTCTCTCCTTTCCTCCCTCCCTTCTTTTATTTTCTAGAGATGCCCTCTGAAAGTTTGGACAGTGCTTTCCTTCTACCTGTTCCAGGAGACTATAGGTAGGTTGTGTGTAGTAACGATAGGTATTGTGTGAGTTGCCTGCTAGAAACAAGCAACTTCTTTCTGTGTTCTGGTAATGCTAATACAAGGCTTCTGCTTTCTCCACAGTGGAGCCTGAGAAGCAAATGAACAGAAGCTTCTTTTTTCATGCACTGTGGAAAAAGGTTGCTTTGTTTCAATACTTGAATGGTTTAAAATATTATCCACTAGGTAACTGTAGTTTTATCTGTGTTTTTGTTCACACACAGAAAAGTAAAGGAAAAAAAGTCAACTTTGACATCAGACATCCTCCATTGTGGTTTAGGGACAGCAAGGCTGCAGTAGCTCATGTATAGCTACTGAACCAGTCTCCCACTTCAGCCCTTTGGGTTTTTTTCTGTCCCTCTTCTCCCAAGGAAGAGCAAAATCCCAGGTCTCACATTCTTACTAATGTTAAAGAAATTTGAGATTAGATTGACTAGACCCCATGCGTAATACACTTCTGAGAATGAGAGACTTGGTCCCCAGCCTGATTCATTTTTTTTTTTAATTGGAGAATCTGTTACTCTGTCCACAGTGACTTCCCTGGAGTCTAACTCAGTTCTCTAGCATGTAAATGCAAGATAATACATTAACTACTTCTTTACACCTGAAGACTGTGGAAAACAGCTTTAACCTAAGTGAGAGTAGCGAGCAAGAGCAAACTGGATTGTGTGTGGATAGTAGATTTACTTTCTTCTGTGAAACATCTACTCAAGTGCTTACTTGCTTTCTTATGTACAGTGCTTATCTCTTGGAGCTGTTACTTTCTGAAATGAGAAAGCTTCCTTTTGTACAGAACCTCTGGGTATTTTTCCCCAGAAGACTCAAAGCCACACTTGTCCAGTATAGGCAGTAGTGACTGTGGCCTTAACATAAATTGCTTAACTGGGTTTCCCTAGTAATAAAATATCTTGCTGTTGATCTGGGGTTTTTTTTGTGTTTTGTTTTTTGTTTCTTTTTCCTTTTTTTCTTTTTTTTTTTTCTCATGACCATCCAGTTTTAAAGGAAAACTGAGAGCTGAGATTCAGCTCTGGTGGCTCTGGTGATTTGAATGATTAGCCTTCATTGAGCACGGTATTAAGCACTGACTACATGAGACAAAAAACAAAAGCAGTCTCTCCTCAGAGCACAGTAGCTTAAATATACAATAGAATAGGCTATTTCAGTTGGAGGGGACCTACAATGATCATCTAGTCCAACTGCCTGACCAATTTGGGGTTGACCAAGTTAAAGCATGTTGTGAAGGTCATTGTTCAAATGCCTCCTAAACACTGACAGGCTTGGGGCATCGACCATCTCTCTAGGAAGCCTGTTCCAGTGTTTGACCACCCTCTCGGTAAAGAAATGCTTCCTAACGTCCAGTCTAAACCTCCCTGGCACAGCTTTGAACCGTTCCCACGCGTCCTCTCAGTGGATACCAGGGAGAAGAGCTCAGCACCTCCCTCTCCACTTCCCCTCCTCAGGAGGCTGTAGAGAGCACTGAGGTCGCCCCTCAGCCTCCTTTTCTCCAAGCTAGACAAGCCCAAAGTCCTTGGCTGCTCCTCATAGGACAAGCCTTCCAGCCCTTTCACCAGCTTTGTTGCCCTCCTCTGGATGCATTCAAGGACCTTCACATCCTTCTTAAATTGTAGGGCCCAGAACTGCACACCGTGTTCAAGGTGAGGCCGCACCAGTGCTGAATACAGCGGGATAATCGCCTCTTTTGACCAGCTGGTTATGCAGTGTTTGATGTCCCCTCAGGATGCTGTTTGCCCTCTTGGCTGCCAGGGCACACTGCTGACTCCAGTTGAGCCTGCTGTCAGCCAGTACCCCCGGATCCCTTTCTGCAGGGCTGCTCTCCACCCACCTCTCTCCCAATTTATACTTGTTCCCGGCTTTACTCCATCTTAAGTGCAGGATCCAGCATTTCGACTTGTTAAATTTCATCCCATTAATCATAGCCCAATACTCTACTTATATCTAGATCTCTCTGCAAGGCCTCAGGAGAGTCAACAGCACCTCCCAGTTGATATCACCAGCAAATTTGCTAATGGTGCATTCAACTCCTGCATCCAGATCCTTGATAAATATGTGGAAGCACAGTTTAGGGTCAGCTTAATCTGAGAAAAACAACTTCCTTCTATGAGCACACAAGTGGCTATTGAGAAGTTTTTTTTCATTTGTACTTAGATGGTGACGAGCAAGATCTGAAGCAAAATCTTAGCTTTACTAAAGTGTAAGGAGATTTTCAGTCTCTGCTGCCCTCACTGGTTTGAACAATATTACCGTTTGTTGAAGGAAATACGGATTTTTTTTCTTTTCTCAGTATTAGTTTTATCAATTACATATGTTCTTGGATATGAACTTTTCATCCTTGGGAATAGGGTATTGAAAGAAAACAAATGCTGCTTCTCTTTTGCTCCTACCTTCCTAGACAGAAGAGGCATGAAACTTTTTTGAAATGCATTCCTTACATCTTTAGACAATCTTTTGTTCTGCTGTTGTCTATAGTTTTCAAACAGTTAGAAATGCCTGCACTAGTTTTGACATGGTCAAAGCTCCTTTTTTTTTTTTTCTTACTCTAAGTAAATAACAAAGAAAACCTTATATTTTTTGAGGTTGCTGTCTGGTTGCTATGAATGTGAGGGAGAAAAATGTGCTGTTTGTATTTCCCAGTGCAGTTCATCTCTATTTAAAAAGAAAAAAGTGTCATGCTTCCTTAAAAAATAATCCAAGCCACCAAACCCCAGAACAACATTGTCCCGAATAAAGGAAATGTTTCTTCAGGTGCTATGCTAGATTAGCTGGGGCAATGAGGAGGCATTAAAAGTCTGAATCCATCCTGCTGGGATTTGGGCTTGTTTTGAATATTGTTTAAAAAACAACTCCCAAACAAAACAAACAACCCCCACCAACAAACAAAAAAACAACCACCAAAACCCCCACCTCCCAAACTGTTAAAAACTCATTTTAGTATTTAAACATTTACTTTGTTCTTGGTAAATGTTAGCCAAAATTCTATTTAGATAAAGAAACACACACCTTTTCTGTCACAGTCCTTGTTTTTAGTCTTTCAGGATGTATGCTGTGCAGCAGCTTGTGGAGTTTTAACTTATGGCAGGAATATTGTCAATGCAGCCCAGAGAGGACTTTTTGTTAAAAAAAAGCATAGATTTTTGAAAAATCTGGATTTGTTCTTTTTCACAGATTTCCCTCTGGTCCTTATCCTGTACATGGTTATAGAAGCCCTTGCAACTTGCCTGATACATTTCTTGTCATTGCTTTATTCTTATTATATGCTTTTAAAAGAGGAACTCATCCGTTTCCTCTCTAAGTCATCATAGGAATGCAGTCATTTTTCACATAAAAGCCTACTTGTAGAAATGTTTGGAAATGTATGCAGTGATCCTTTAATCTTTCTCTCTTTGTGAATACTTTTCTGTTAGTTTGAAAGTCTTAATTCTGTGATGACAACTTTGTACTCTTCTGTCCTTTAATTGCTTGTTGCTCTGCATTCATATGAATGCTGTCCTTTTTAAGCATACCTAAACAAAGCAAAAGGAAAATTATCTCTAAATGTTACTGGCACTACCAGTCCAACAGTATGAAGTATTTTTTTTTTCTCTCCAGACATAAATTTGTGCTTCATAAAGTGTTATTTTAACATATTTAGTCCAGACACTGTATTAAGATTTATACTCAAGTGGCTTGGGAAGCAGGTGTGACTTTAGAAATAAGAACCTGTGAATATATATATTTTTGTAAATAAATGTACATACTTTAGGCTTTCAAGTTAGCCAAGGATGGAAAATGTGATAAATTTTCTATTAGATTAAAATTATGGCCATGTAGATATTTTTCTTTAACATTAAATTAAAAAAAACCCCCACTACAATACAGATTAATCTTTGTACGACGTTTAACAGCATGGTAGAGATAACACTAGTTCTTTGAGAAAAGAGACTTACCAGAACTTGCTGCTAGTTCTCTGGGGTGTGATTTGTTGCATAATGCATGTAATTGTGGACCTTTAAGACAAGATCTGCATTTGGTGAACCTGCAAAATATAATCATATTAGAAGGAACATTTGTCACAGTTTGGGATACCATGACAGCCACAGGTTTGAGGTAGACTTTTCAGAGCTAGTTGAGCGCCCATGTCTTTGGGCATTACTTGGTGAGTTTATTAAGGTAGAGCTCTTAATTCTTCATAAACTGCAATGCCATTTTTCACAATCAGTTTTACACTTTTTAATGAGAGAAGAGTCTCCATGCATGCACTGGATTTTAGGAAACTCAAATGGTTAGCAATTTGAATACTTCTGAACAATGCTGTGTTACAGGAGCGTTGAGGATAGTAATCTATTGCTCTTACCTCTTGCTGTATGGCTCAGGTAGAGCCTGAGTACAGAAAGACCCCTAAATGGAGAAAGGATAGTTTGGCTTGTTCCTGCTAAATAGAGGTTGGTGATTTGTTTTGAATGGGGCTAGTAATTCAGTCCTGGTGAATTCCAGCATCTACAGTAGCTGTGCATTGCTGCCACTCATGGACACAAGGTAATTACTGATGTTCTCTGGGCTCAGTTCCACAAGATTCAGGAAACATTCTAGTAGGCTTACTGTGCAGTTTAAGGAAGAACACAAGCTGGCACATTACCCTTGAAAGAGTCAGTCTCTAGCCTGGAATAGTGAAGTATCATAGAAGCGCAGTTCTTTAAGAGGTGAAGTCTTTCTTATCCCCTCTGCTCCTGAAGGTTGTTGACACACTGTTGCCTGCATCATCTGCTGTCACACTGCCGTCTAAGGACATAAGTGAGGGTACCTTGTTTTCTAACCCGTGTAATTTTTTTTTTTGCTTTTGATGTGGGATTAGTGGTTCTGCATGGAATCACCATCCTTGGAAGCAGTACAGACTGATGGGTTCAGGCTGTGAACAATGTGGTCTAATTGATGTGAACTCTGTTTTGAGCAGGGATCTGACCACGTAACCTCTGGTGGCCAATGCCAGCCTGAATTATTCAGTGATTCTGTTAACTTAATTTTCTCATATTTTATATCACCTGCATATTGTTTTTTTTCTTTCCCCTTTTACCCTATAGGGTGTTGGTTAAACTTCTTGTATTGTAATTGTTAGTAGAGGGTTTTTCTGCTTGGTCAGTCTTATGGCCATGTCACGCTATGTTTTCTCTACTAACACCTTATTCTAGACCTTATCTAAAGTTGTTAGGAAGATCAGTCACCTTCAAAGAAACGTCAGATAGGTACTCTTTTTGAAAGTCTATTGAATTAACATTGGGTTGACTCTTAGGCTGTTCTGCACCTTTGGCATTTGCAGCAATTACACCTATGAAAAAATCTAACTGAGAATACAGTTAAATGAGACTGGAAGGCTTACACTTGTCTCACAAATAGATGAATGCAGTGTGTGCAGGGCAGTGGGGATTGAAGTTCTTAACCTTTTACAATATTAGGAATAATAAATGTGTAAGTCAAATTAACAAGTGAGATGGAAAGCCGTTACAGTGGTTCAGAATTCAAGTAGTATATGGTTCGGGTGTTTTAATGAGTAGTTCAAAATGGAAAGCTGTGGTGACTGATGCCTGGAATTAGAGGTCAAAGGAACAAGTTTTCACACAATTATCATGCGAGAAAGTGGTTCTTCAGTAACAGCAGCAAATGGCATAATGATCAGTTGAATGTCATGCTGTAGGGTTTGGCTCAAAAAAATTCAGTTCATACCCATTTGAGACAAGTTGGTTACCAAGCATTTAATTTATTCTAAAATAAAATATTTTACTATTTAGAAAAAAAGAGAGAGAATGTGCAAGGTACTCTTATCTGAAACTGCCATTTGCTCTCCTCTTTAAAAATCAGCATAACAACAAAAAAAACTTTCTATTAATTTTTATCAAACTTGAGTGTGTAGTAAAGCATCTGTGGGTTGGGATATAAAGATATATTTTACTTTTGCATGGATACCGCTCTATAAATATCTAGCAATGAGTGCCTTAGATGTGGATAATTGGTGGTTGCCTAGTGAATTCAGCCATTATGTTTATCATAATAGTGTGCAATCAAAATTGTTTACTGAAATGTTGATTCATTTTAAGGTAACTTCTGTCAGGCAAAATATTTCACAAAATCATTTCCATCTTTCATTCTTTCTAGTTGGCATGTATATCTATATCTGTTACAGCATTATGGATATAAAACCATATATGAAATAAAAAATTAAATATATGAAGCCATTATGAGCATTTTCCTATGATCTAAAGATGACAACTACTAAAAACACAACAGCAAGCTCAAGTTTATTGTATTTTAAATTAGTTTGGAATGTTACTGTAGTAAGTGCTATACAAGAGCTCCAGCACTAAACTCTTTTACTGCTTGCTTAAAATATTACATGCTGTGGTACTGGAGAGGCATGCCAGCTGCTAATAACATAAGAGTTACTTTAATGAATGGTCTGTGTGGGAATGTGACAAAGTTAATTTAAAGTTTAGATGTATTTGCTTGTACCTACTGTTCCCTGAATGTGTGTGTTGTAACAAGTACCAGGAATTTGAAAGCTGCTAAACATAAATTTTTCTGATTATTTTTCCAAAGCATGGTATTTCTAGTGGAAAAGACAACGTGGCCTCACCACTTTTTATTTTGGTGGTAATTGTACCTGTAGTCCATATAAAGAAAGAAAAAGAGAACTTAATAATAGATCTAAGCCTTTTTTGGACCAATGTTCAGCAGAAGCCAATTTCATGCAATCCTGTGCAATTACAGCCTCAGAAAGTCACTGATGTGTGTATGAAGCTTTTTACCTCACGTTTCATGTCTAATTGGAAAGCTGCAGCTACCATACTTTTAGAATGTAATGAAACATTGAAGCTATTTAAAGAAATCTTGATTTTATCTTAATATGTGAGATGCAGTCAGATTTGTACTTACCTTTTCAAGTCTCTGATGTTTTTATCAAAATTAAAACAGCGTTTCTCAGCACATGCAAATATCTAGTGGTCTATTGAGCCTTTTCTTTCCTCCTTAAAATCTTTCTTCTCTTTTGGTGATCAGTTTTTTCAAAAATTGAGCTAGATTCTTTGAAAGGTTTATCAAACCTTAAAAAGCTTTTCTGTTAAACAGGAATGTTTGATAAGGATGTAAAATATTGGGAGAAACTTACGTTGTTATTTGGTCTGCAAATGAAAGCAGTTGGAAGGTGATGGGTTAGAAGCTCCTTAACCCTCAGTGGAGCAGCTGAAAACATTGTCAGAAAAAAGGAATATTTTTTATATTAACCATGCAAAGGTTATTTTGGAAGGGGAGAGAGGGGCTTCTACCATCTGATTTCTTAAAACAAGGTAGGAATTTATAGGAGCAGAGATCAGAATTTTGCTCTGCTGTGTGTGGCAGAAATGAAGTAAAGATGGGTTTGCAGTCTTCCATTTTCTTTAGAAGCTCAATGTATCAAGGAAAAGAGAATTTTAAAAGCATATCAGTTGTACCTTAGGTGAAGTTGTTGTTTCCATGTAAAGTAAAAATTCTGTCAAAAAAGTGTAATACCCTACTTATGACTGCAATGCCAAAAGAATGGCCTAAGTTTTCTGAATGAAAATGAAAGAGTAAAAGAAACTATGTTCCATAGGTAGGTTCCATAGTTAGCTGTCAGCCCTTTGATAATTTGCTTTGTGGAAGTTATACTCATTAGACTAAGGAGGTATTTCTTAAACATATTAAATAAGAATATTTTATGAAATATTTGTCTAATATCAGCATTGGAAAATAAAATGTCTGGCAATTGTTTTATGTCCTGAAAGTGTTGGAACAATGGCAGGGGTAGAATATCTAACTCATAAAACAAGATATGTGTTTGAACTTGTAAACTCATTCCTTTCTAAGTTGAAAAAAATCAAACTGTTGCACATTTACAAGGCTTATTAAACATATTGCTAGATGGCTCAGAACTGTTTCATTTTGTTACAATAAAGCTTGTCTTCATCACTGGATGTCAATCTGATTTATAAAGGTATTAAGTGTTGTTACATCAGTTTGACAATTTGGGCTGCTGACGTGTAGAAAAGTCAAGTGATTTGCCAAAGATTACTCAGCAGACTGATCGAAAAGCAGGAATAAGCTTTAATCTCTTCATTCTGAGTTGCTCCAGTCATATAATCATTGGGCCATAGAATGAAATGTGAAGGATTATAGGAATTTTATTATGTCATGCTGCTTCTCTCTTCCTGTGTTGTTAATGTAGGTATATGTTGTTTGACAGCTGATTGACATGTATACACATTTGTGTTTGGTTATATAACATTAAATCTTAGGTGTCTTCTGCTGGTAATGTTTTGCTTGTTTCATAAATCAAGCAGGAATGCAGCTGTCATGCTTTTTATTTTATGTATCCTTTCCAAAGCTGATAAAGTTTATTATCTAAATTTCTGTACATAATTCCCAAAGTTTCATACTTTTGAAATCCATGGAAATGAGAACTAAACTCAACATTCACCCCACGAACTTAGCTTTACCTTTGAAATCTCGATGTTCATCCTTAAAGCTCAGAGGTGTTAGAAATGCAGATTCATATTCATGATTTACATAAATGGAACTATTACTTAGATCTTCCAAATTGTTTGAAAGAGATAAGTATTATTTTTGTATCTAGAATTTCATAGGAATGTGTTTTTTAATTAAACTGGATTTTATGAACAATGAACAGTGAAGTGTGTGTATGTGCGTATGTATTAATGACTTGCCTTAAAGTACTTCATCATCACACAAAACCTTTCCTCTTTTCTTAAGTATTACAGGCCTTTCAACATGTAATTTTGATTTGTGTTTATATCTAGTTTAGTTTCTTCTTGGAAAAACTCTTTAACTATGCAATCTTCTCCAAGCATACAAATCTGTTCATGTAGTGCATTGGGCATAACAGATCTTGTACTACTGCATGGCAGCACTTCCTTCCATCAAGCTGCAGATCTAGGAGTTAATTTGTTAGCTTATACAGGCATGTGTAAACTTTTCAGTGGCAGGAGAGTTAAAATCAGCTTGTAAACCTCAAACTTTTCTGAAGATTGCATCAGGGAGATAACTTCAAGAGTAAACAAGAGTGTGTTAGCTGGGATAAATAAAGCAACAGTCTGCATTATACACAGAAAAGACAGTATAAGGCTTTATGAAAGTAGGTTGGCATTACAGAAGAGGAGGGAACTAGGGGGGGTCTGGGAACTAGAAGGGTCTGGGAAGTTTGAGTTTGATTACTTTGGGGATTTTCCTTGAAGGCTACTAGCGGACTAACTCACAGTATTCTGGGGGGGAAGTGGAACTGAAGAGTTTTTCAAGAGTAAGCAAGGGTTGGAAAGTCAATATTACTTGGAAATATCATGTTTCATTTAGAGACTTAAGGGCTTTTGTGGGAAGGGCAGGTTTGGATTGTAGGGAGCGAGAAGTGTTGCAGGAGCTGGAGCTTGGGTGATGCCAATCATGTGCTGCCAAGCCTTAGCATGCAACTTTTCTGCAGCGTCTTTGCTGTGGAGGTAGCTAAACTCAGTGCCATGCACAGGTGTTGCTCTGGAGACAGATAGCATAATACTGCTGCTGAGCACTGGAGTCAGGCTTTCAGCATGGATCTTACAGTCCAACAAAATACATTTTTGGAGAAAAATGGAAGTAGTATTAGAATTTCTAGTCACTTTGAAACCTTATTTAGGTTTAGACATTACTGGGTAAAATAAATAGCTGTAACTGAAGTCAACAAATTCTGGCTGGAATTCTGAATGGTGATTATTATTTCAGTCTTGTTATTATTTTGTATATTCAGAACTCACCATATACATGCTGGGGTTTTTGGGTTTTTTATGTTGATTTTCTTCCAAAACCAGCCCTATCTCTAGAAAGGACAAAATGTCTTCCCCTGTGCTTTATTTTTTCAAATAGCAAGTGGCAGTAAAATAAAACCTCCATCTATATATGTGGAAAAGAAACTATAACATGGGAAGCAGTGACACAGCCACCACAGCTTGAGTTTACAGCTCCTGTTTTTCAAAGTCTTTGTCCTATCAATTTAGTCAAGTAAAATTGCTTTTAGCTGTATAGATTGAAAATGTACAAGGAAAGGGGAAAAGAACCTTCAAAAAAGAATCCTGCCAACCTCTGTGATATCTTAATTTTTTTGAGCAGTGTGACCATTCACCAAGAGGAGTATGCTATTTTACACTGTTGAAAATTAAATATCCTTCCCTTACACTTATTTCTGGTTGTTGCTATATAACAAGGACAAATTGATTAAGAAATTTAGAGGTTCTCATATAAGCTGTCAAAAAAAAAGAAAGGGGAGTGGCATCTTACGTTCTTGGCCTTTGGCATACAGAATCATACTGAAGGATAGGCAGAGAAACTAAGATGAAAGAATGGTTCCAGCAGTTCCAGTAGTGAACATAACTTAACAACAAGGTTAGACGAAGACTGTTAGCAGCACTGCAAAAAACCAAAGTTAACTAGTCAGGCTTTAACACCTAGGGAAAAAAAAATAATGACCAGCTTCCAGCCATAACTGATTTTTTTTTTTCCTCTCCTGTTTGAGCAAAGTGTTTCTGGTTTTTGCACTGAACTTGCATTGCATCAGTATATGTTTAATATCTATAGTGCCACAGAACTCACAAAAGTAGAGCACTACAAAATATTGTGCAAAAACATCAGAAGTAGATTACATGTTATCATTGAGTTGCTTTTGGTAGAAGAGCCCAACTGGTAACTATCTGCTATTTTGTATCTTTGAGAGCATGTTTGATGTAGGAAATCCTGAAAATTTGAGGTGCAACTGAGAGGCAAAGTTGTGGTGATGTTATAAATGAAAATGTAAGTACAGCTTCCTTCGCATTATTCATAACCTTGTGTTGAAAGTAATGTGTAATAGCAATCAACTTCTAGTTCCTTTTTTTTATGGTTAGGGATTGGCTTTCTCTGAATTTTTTTTCCTGTTTTCCAAAAAAAAAGAAAAAAAAATCACCATACTCAACCAAATAAAGAATAATCCATACTGGTCAACAAAGATATCCATTAAGACAGTTCATAGTCCTTAGGGGAATTTTGGGCAATGTATGACACTTCTCTATTTCTTCTTGCTGAGCAGAATATAATCACATCACTGTAGCAGTGAAGCAGTGCCCTGTATCTAGAGTAACACTTTTTGTTATCCTTTTTTCTATTAGTATATGGCCTAGTGAACCTAGGTTTCAGATGAGGCGGCTTAGGATATTCTCCTTTGAGCTTTTGGTAGCTGAACTAACAAGTCAGGTGTTTGGATTAGAAGGTGTTTTGAATGATGGATATGAATCAGTAACAAAATGGACTCTAGACGTGGAAAACTCTTCTGTGAAATTTTAACTGACATTTAAAAGAACAATAAAAAGATAATTGCCTGGAAAAAATAATCAAAACTACTGTCGTTGTGTTCCTCATTTAAGGTACATCTTGAAGCAGTGGAAATCTTTCCTCAGACAGGTATGACATTGTACCACCTTGAGGAAAATAAAATTTAGTATTGTGTTTTCTGGACTTACTAATTTATTCAAGAAAATATATTTGAAAAAAACCTCCACCCTAATAATAGGTCATTCTTGCTAGCTTACAACTCCAAAATAGCAGCTGTTTAAAAAAAAACCCAACAAAACATACCATAGGAAGACCCTCAGTGAGGTGACAGCTGTTGGTCCTGCAGTGATGTTGTTTCTACATCAGTGTAACTGTACTCACTAAATGACAACTTTCAGTGTTGATGAGCCACAGAGGTGGTAATGGGAAATTGAGCTATGCTGAATAATAGGTTTTTGGTAATACTAGTGTAACATTATATCAGTTTGGACCTGGTTCTGATATATTTTCTGATTATTTCCAAACACTATTCAGTGGTGGTATTTCAAAACTAACTTTAATTGTGTGTGATTTTCACTTTGGTATACATAAACCAAGGATATTTAATACAAGCTGCTGAAACAACTGCTGTGGTCAGGTCCTCAGGTGTAGGACTGCACAACTGTTTGTTATTCTGCAAAGCTATTCTAGATAGCACATAGTATTACTACCTGGTATCGCTACCTATGTAATTCAGTAAGTTCTGCAAAAGTTGGAGAAAGTAGTGGAACAAGGTCTTTCCTATGTTGATAATACTTTTAATGTAAGTGAAGTGCTAGTTTGTGTTTCTTGAGACTTTCTGTAACTATCACAAACAGTCTCTGTGGCTGCAAAACTTCATTTCCTTATCCCTCTTCTGCGATACACAGATGACAAGACTAAAACAATGTGAAGCAGTTCCCTTGAAATACAGTCAGTATCTGGAAGTATTTAGGAGTCATTAAGTCTTGGTTTGTAAGCAACCAGTGTTAATGTCCTGTGGGGGAAGGGAGAATGGCTCCTTTGGGACAATATTAGTTCTATTTCAAAAGTTGAGCTGAAATATAAGCTTTTCCAACTGCTTTTAGGCATACTGATGTTTTGCAGGTGCTTAAATTCAGATGAAGAAAGCTGATACACCCTGATGACCATAAAAACTACTCCTTTGTGTAGTTTTGGTTTCCTCTCCTGTATCCAAAATGCTTAGTGTTCATACAGTGCAATTGAATTAGATGTTTACTGGTGATATTGGCTGTACTGAACATATTTATTGAAATAAGGAAGATTGAGAAGGTGGGATAACATCTGTGACAATACTGTGCAGTATCAGTTGACAACTTCTGCCAGAAAACTTGAAAATGGCATTTTCTCCTTTTTAATCCTTCTAAGAGTATTCATCTGTTTCATTCTCCGTGCAACCCCCTGCATTTTGACTTGCATGGTGGTAGTCAGGAACTACTACTGAAGTTAAAAACATTGTGTATTATCCATATGGAAACATTAGAACCTGGTAGAGCACAATTAAAGAGATACGTCTTAAGTTACCAACTTGTTTTTAGAAACAAGTGTTTTATACCTTCTTTATATTTTCTGTTGTATTATTTGCCATTCGGCAATGAAGATTCTTTATTTCTCATCTCAGAAACAGCATAGTCTCAAATGTACTAACTTTGCTTTTGCTACCAACGAGGTTGGAACCATAAGTCCCTCCTCTCCCCTAGCCTATGCTCCCAAATCTGTCCTGCTGCTCCACTCACAGGGACTGGGCAGTGCAATACTGGCGACTTGTGTTTGGGACCACCATACAGTGCCAGGCCCACCTGCTCGGCGTCCTAGGCAAGAACTGTTTAAGCTAATGCCATTTTGGTAGCATACGGCAGTAACAGATTCTTGTTATCACAGCCTTCAAGTGGGGGCTATTCTAATTGGAATAAAGGACAGGAAAAAAATCCAAGAGCAATCATAATTAGCAGGAAAATGGGTTGAGTGAACAGAAGAGTATCTATGATTACTAAATGAAATATAAATTATAGGTGTGCAACTCTTGCATCTGTGTGGATTTCCAATGATTTATCTGAATAAATCTTAGATGTTAACCTTTAACTTCTCTTGAAAAGGGAAAAGGAACAATTCTGGAACATAAGAATTGTGTTAAATTAGACGATAATATTGGCATAGACAGTCCATCCATATAAGATGCATTAAATAGTTAAGCTTGCATTTAACATGAATTATTTTTGAAGCAGAAATGTGGAAATTCATGGGCTGTAATGACAAATATAGCAATGTAAGATCAAAGAGACGGGGAAAAAGAAATGGTATCTTTAAAATATCTTCTCCAAATCTGACAACAACCTAAAGATTTCTCCCCAATGCAGATAAATGGAAATTGTAGATATGTTTAAGAAAATAAAGAAGTTTGTGTTTATAAAGCTGTTGCAGTGACTTAGTAGCTTATTATATACTCTTTAAAAACAAAACCACCCCTTAATTATCACAATGGAAATCTCATATGATAAACGAATGTCACTGAAAACAATTGCTTCTACTTGCCTGTCATACTTGGTAGAGGGAATCAATATGAAAAAAACCTGGTGTAACTGGCATGTATTATAAATAAGGCTGTCCTGGAAAACTATGTAATGATTCTTCAAAATAGACTTATTAGTATTCAGTATCATCAGTCATTTCCCTTAATCTTGATTATAGCAAAACGTTGATACACCATATTAACATTTACCACACAGTACTGAGGGCTGAAAAAGAACTTTAAAACATCTTTGACTTAAACCATAAACACCATAGAGGATCTCAGAGTGCAGAAAAATGATGCATGCAACTCAGGGCAATGTGGGCAAATAATTTTGTAGTCTTACTTATAGCTGTTGTACACTTGTGTTTTGGTGTTCCATTTGACCAAATGAATTGTGGTTTTAATTTCCTTTCTGTTTTTTTATTGAGTCTTTTAACTTGCTGGTGACATTTTAATTTGACTATGTATTTAATATTTGAAAGCCAGAATTAGAGGGAGACCCAGACGAGTGATAAAGATTGAATACAATGTTACTTCAGAATAGCTGCTAGAACTTTCACAAACAGATGGTCTGACCCTGTAAGGGTAATTATATCGTGATCCTAATTAATCACAACAAGACTGACCTGTTACTGACTCAAAAAATAATTTCAGTTAGAGATTATTCAGTCAAACTTTGATTATTTTTTAATTTTTTTTTTTTAGTTTTTTTTAATTTTGCTCTTAGGTCAGCTCTGGATATCCATATGCTCTGTATGCAGTAGGGCAGCTTCAAAAGATAAGAGTGTAATCACATGTTGGCAAAACTGACACCGGTTATTGCTTCATGTAAGATCGCAGGACTTAAAGGTCTTCTCTTGAACTGATGAGTCCAGCTCATTCTCTTCTTGGCAAACACTTATCCCATTTCTATGTTGTATTCCATTGATAATGTCCATGAGTTTTCTTTCCCAACAATATATTCACCAAGTCAGCTTTTTAGTAATTTATTTACCTTCCCATCTCTCACCATGAATTTTTTATCATTTTAGTCTAGGGTCTAGGTTAAATTAATTTACTTTCATTTGTAACTCCCAACTAATTTCTTTGACCATTTCTGTTAAGAGTTTATTTGTCTGATTTGTCCGGGGCTTTTTTCTGTTTGATCCTTCTGAAGACTTGTTATACCTTTGCTTTTAGGACTTTATTTCTCCAACTATTAGTGCACAAATGCTGACTGGTTATTCACTTTACTGCAATGTTAACTCTATTTCTAATTGGGAACTTTAACTGCTGTAACTTAAATGTCAAAATACTGTGTAAATTACTGCTTCCTAGTGGACAGACAGTGATTGTTTTCTACTGTGAAAAATCCTATGGTGTGATGATCAAAATATGTGCAGAGAAAACAAAAATAAAACAAATATTTAATGTGTATTTTAATTTAAAAAGAACCACAGAAGTGCTCTGTAGATCAGATTTATTTTTTTTTACCTTTGCTTTTCCTTTTCTTTGATCAAGTGTTACTAAAGAGGTGACATGAAGTAAACATGGTTGTAGCTCTGTGTATTGTGTTTCTGTGGCAAGGTTTTGGTAGCAGGGGGGGTTACAGGGGCGGCTTCTGTGAGAAGCTGCTGGAAGCTTCCCCCA
>JANZLQ010000040.1:10249397-10265594 GCA_026212715.1 Elanus axillaris
GAGTTAATTTTCCCCAAGCTGAGTCTGTTTTGCCCGTGATGGTGATTAGTGAATGATCTCTCCTGTCCTTATCTGGATCCACAAGCCCTTTGTTATATTTTTTTCTCTCCCCTGTCCAGTGAAGGAGAGGGGAGTGATAGAACGGCTTTGGTGGGCACCTGGCATCCAGCCATGTTCAACCCACCACACTCTGGCTATGCATTTCTTTTGTTGTTTATTGTGTCTGTTTTAGTCTGAAACTCTGCAAAATTCTTAAGTGGTGTAGCATAATGGCTGGTCAGGTGAATTCTTAAATTCTTTGATCCAGTAACTACCTCTAGCTGTGAATGAGAGACACTAGAAGTGAAATGCTGTAAATAATCAAGCCCCTTGAGCTGAGACATTTTTGAAGAAAAAAAGAGCACTGGGTCATTATTTGTTTCATGATCCTCCTGTCATTCCTAAATATGACAAGTATAAATTTAAACAAAATGAAATGTGCTAAAGTACATTTTGTACATTTCAGGTGTTTGCTTTTTGCTGTCATTCAGTAATTCAGCTAAGTATATACTTACCTTCCTAAACTAATAATATTAAATATTGTGAGGATCTCAGCAAATTCCAAACAATGAGAATAAATGTAGTATTTTCTGTATTTATCCATTATGTACACACATAGAATAAATAATCTTGTTTCTTTTATTTTCATTTAATTCTATCTCTAATGCATATTCTCCTCTTCTAGAGGTGCAGAATTCTGCCTGCTACTGCTTCTTTTCTCTTGTCTCATGGTGCTCCTTAGGAAGCAAGCTTCCAATCTTCGAATTGCAGAAAAGAGGCCATGTCAGCTGTTCCTGTTAGGTAGCTTTTGTCTTTTAGGAGAGAATTGTTCATATTTCTCCCACAGATTTCCAAAAACATCTCTTAGGTTCAGTTCCCTACCTTTTCTAGTGTAGTAGGAAATCTGATTTTTTTTTTAATGGGTAGGTGAGATAAGAACAGAAGAAGAAAGTTATTTGGTTTTTATTTCCGCTCCAATTTTCTTTTGCCTTTGTTTGTTTATAATTCAATGCTTTATGTTGCTTTTTGGTTTTTTTGGACTCACAGCAGAATGCTCATACTTGAGGGAAAAAAAGATTAAAAAAATGTTAACTTCTGAACATTGCAAAAGGAGGGACAAATTGTCCACCGAAGACAGGAGATCTTTGAAAAATTAGGTGGCAGTTTAAATGGCAGACTATTTCCAAATGTGAGAAGCTTAATTTTTGAGGAATGATGACTAGTAACTATAGCTGGGAAATGTAAAACTTGGATCTTCATGTTGGTATTTATGCAAATGTCGTATTTCAGCTTAAGAAGCTGGTAAAGTCTTATATTTAAAACTTGGAAATGCCCATGTATAATTTGTTAAAACCAAACAATGTTTCTGTAATATGCATAGAAGTAAAGTTCTTTTTATCTTCTTTAGAGTTTTAAAATATCCTCTATTTTACTAAAGAGCTTGGTTAAAAATATGAATTGATTTGAATAGCTTTCATCTCTCTTTAATTTCTCTTGCCTTTGTGTTTCCCTGAAACTGAAGTAAAGTTTTGATTTGAGGGGCTGTAGGTATTTAAGGTTGCACAAACACTGTGAGTCGATGCAATGTGAGTGCACCTGAATCACATGGATGGCAACGGGGTTGGAATGTGCCCTTGTAGGATCACATTGTCTGGCCACCTGGATATTACTTATTTGCTGCTTATTTTTGCAGTGGAAGGTTGTTTCATGACTGACAATGTCGTATTAGGTTCTCCATTCTCCTGTCATATTCTCTGTCAAGGCAATAACGTTAATTTGTGTCCATTTGAATAATACTTGTTGTCACATGGAAAGAGATCCTGTGACAGGCAAGGGCTTTCTTCAGCAAAAACACTTTTAAGAAATGGCAATTTTGAGAGAGTTCATTTTACAGGAAAGAATCAGAGTGGCTAAAAAATTCAAACCCACGATTTTTTATTTCAGTTTGACCATTTGCCAATGCACTAGGCATATGATAAGCATAATTCACTTTCCATGTTGCAATCTAAACGCTCTATAAATACAATGATGAAACTTTCTCTCAGCTTCTGATTTCTGATTGCTGCCTTTTTGTTTGCTAAGTGATTCCAAGCTCTTTGGTGCATCTTTGTGCTTACTGCAGGAGTGTTGTACGTGCCTGTTATTTTGGCTCTGTGCTCTGATGTCGCTACTGCACAGAAGAAATGAGCTTTTCCAAGAGCAACCGCCGCCGCCATTTTAAAATACACCCTGCAGTGGGGCCGGGGGCTGCTCCGGTTGGTCACAGTCCTGAGGGACCCTGTGGGCAGTTGCTGAGCTCGCTGGGACTGTCACGGGGCAGCCTGTTTCCTTGTCCCACACAGGGCACCCTGCAGTCCCTGCCATCAAAATCCTGCCGGTTATACCCAATACAGAGACCTAACACTGAAGAGATTCTACCTGGAAAGATACCGCTGTAAGAGAGTGCTTCAGATCGATGAAGAAGGTGCGAAAAGGAGGTAATGTGATTAGACTGTGACCGAGGCTGCTGCTGGGGCTTCCCAGGCTGGAATTACTGGTGTAGTACAGGTCAAAGCTCTTCCTCTTAATTAGGCAAAATATTGGAATACTGTGCAAACAAAGCTGGATAATTCTAAGAGATATTTAAAGAAACCAAACCAACCAAAACCTCACACCCCACCCCATCAAAGCACACACCAAAACCCCAGCAACCCACTGCCAGGCAAAAAAGCCTCAATGGCCCTTCACTTAAAGACAGTAGAATTTTTGCATTAAGCTGAGGTGATCAGACAGGAATAAAAAGATCCTTGTAAATTATTTAGGTCAGCAGGTTATCTACCCATGAAAATGCAAATGAGCCTCAGGGTGTATCAGCCCTGTGTTTTTTTGTTTCTTTTTGACATAAGCCCTGAGTAGCCATTTTCTGGGAATTCTTTTTAATGAAAAATGAGCATAAAAAATTAAAATAGAGATGGGCAAGGACTATAACCGCTTTCATCTTATGGGGAGACTAATGCTTTGCCTTTGTAATGGAGGCAAAACAAAGCATGAGAGTGGATGTGATTAGGTTTTACAGGTGGCTGGGTTTAAGTACCACATAAAAACCCCTTGTTTGTTTAAGCTAGGAACCAACACTGGCACCAGTTTTTCATATATTCTGGAACATACTCAGGAGACAGAACTAGCAAAAATTCTGCTAAACCAGATCTTAGAGAGGAGGCCCATACTGCAGCTTGCTAGTAGTCTCCAAATTGTTTTCATTTCAAGGTGAAGTTGTGGCCAAACAGCCAAATATTAGCACATTATCAGAAACTGTTACAGTGATGTCTGTCTGGTGCCTGATTATCAAGGGATATCAAGCAGAAAGCAACTGTATAGTCTTAAGCTCCATCCTTTTCCCAATTACAAATACTTTTATACATAAGATGAAGTGCTTAATGTATAGACTAAGGGACGTTCTGTGTTTCTAAGCATATGAATATATTTCTTGTGATCTAGCACTGGAAGCCCCTGAGAATTAGTCACTGTTGAATAAACCAGCCTGCAAAGTTTGATGGAAATGTTTTCATGAAGTCTATGACACTTCAGCTTGTCTTTTTCAATACATAATAATATCTTTGAAGTTGTCCTAGCACTTTTGCCATCTTATTTCTGCCAAGGTTTTGTAAATCTGAGGGTCCTGAGAGAACTGGTGGATGAAGTTGCTAAGCCACTATCCATCATATTTGAGAATTTGTGGCAGTCTGATGAAGTTCCCACTAACTGGAAAAGGGGAAACATAACCCCCATTTTTAAAAAGGGAAAAAAGAAAGACCTGGGAAACTACAGGCCAGTCAATCTTATGTCTGTGCCCAGTAAGATCGTGGAGCATATCCTCTTGGAAACTTTGCTAGGACACGTGGAAAATAAGGAGATGACTGGTGACAGCCAACATGGCTTCACTAAGGGCAAATCCTGCTTGGCAAATCTGGTGGCCTTCTACAGTGGGCTTACGGTGTTGGTGGATAATGGAAGAGCAACAGATGTCATCTAATTGGACTTGTGCAAAGCATTTGATGCTGTCCCACATGACATCCTTGTCTCTCAATTGGAGAGACATGGATTTCATGGAGGGACCACTTGGTGGATTGATATTGACTGGAAATTGACTGGATGGTTGCAGTCAGATTTGTGGTCAATGGCAACCCGAACCGTTCTATGATTCTGTGAAATAGCAGATATGCCAAACTGTACAAAAAAACCTATCTATTCGTCACTCTTTTCAATTTTGATGTAAAAAAGTGCTTAAAATCATTTATGTTAGGCAAACTGTTCACAAAATACTGCATTTAGTGGCAATTGGTTCAGTATTTTACTTGCAGCAGAAGTTATAAAATGTGTTAAACTTGATTCTCTAACTCCCTTGTTTTAAGACAAGGCTTAGTGTACCCCATTGCACACATTGCATTTGGGGGCTGTAAATTAAAAATCTATGTATTCCTGAATTTTCATGTTTACTGTTATGTATGGAGGCCTTCCTTACAGATTAGGATGGCCAAGCCAACTGTAGCAAACTTTTATAGAAGAGAAGTAACACATCTCAAATCACTGTTTTTTCTTATGCCTATTAGGAGAAATAGAGTGTATTCTGTAAGTTGTCAGGCCATGTTAAAGTGGTCTTAGTGAAGACAGCTTTCTTCCTGGATGCCGTATTGTGATCTCTTTGCTGTGACTCTTACAATGAAGCTTGGAAGCCACATCTGACGATGTTTCAGACTGAGGTGTGCCAGGCCCATCTCAACATGCAATAAACCCTAGTAGTCTGAAGATCCTCATTTGCCAGACAGATACTGGGATGTAAAAGGAAATAAACAGCTTGGGTTCATCAATTTACAATGGGATATAACTGATTCTCCTGTTACTAGTATTGCCCAAGGTTGAGAACAGGTAGGAGTAAACTGATGACTTTGTAGTGTCTTTGCCTTCTTTTTTTAACCCTGATACTTTGCTACTCTGTTAAACCAAATGGATCTCAGATTTTTGCCTCTGCTGGGTGGTAAGGTTAGAGAGGTATCAGCAGCCCTGTGAAAACTAGACTTCAGAGCCTACAACAGCATAATCTGCCACATATTGAGTCCCTGCACTCATTGCCTGTGCTAAAATGTAATTGCTGACTTCAAACAAACACTAGGTAGATTATTTAGCAATCTTAAGTGTATCCATGGCACTCGTCTGCCTTTGAAATTATGCAGTTTCTGGGGGGTGGTTCCTTTCTTCAGATTTGGGCTTTATATGAAGGAAGTGCATTGTTTTGGCTTTTCCTGGTCCTTTACCCATATTTTATAGAGGTTTTGCTTGCTATATTTCAGATCTGGAGAACTTTTTCCTCACAGTATTACTTTCTAGAGACAGTCAGTGCTATTTGCATCTGAAAATGTAAATCCTTCTTAATGAGGTGGATGTTAATAATTCAGTGTTTTCTGGCCAGTGATGTTTTCTGTAAAATCATGTAAACTATAAATTGACTGGGTGTAATGCCTTTGCTCTGCATGCAAATATGGTCTTCAAGTTTTTCAAGCAAATATACTTCCAGATGTGTCTGTTGTACTTCTGATAAATGAGCAATGATAAATAATGAATACAAGAGCTTAGGCTGGTCTGTGTTTCTCTGCTCCTTTCCAGAGTGATAAAGGAGAAGTCTCATTAGCTAAGCCTAGCAGGAGCTCTGTTGGACTTAATTGATGATCCTTCACATAGTCTCACTCCTCTGGGCCATTTTGAAGGTCAGGAGCAAAGGGTGAAAAACATGATGCGTTTTCAATATACATAAGCCCAGCTGGAATCTGGCACAAATTTACCAGTGGAAGCACAATCTACTTTCTGCGTAGATAACTACATTATTTCTACTTCTATTGCACCTGCATAGCTTTTCTTATCACCTTCTTCAAGATTTTATTACACAAGAGACTGCAGAAGACTGTAGGTTATCTGTTTTTAGAGGAGGGGAGCAGGGTTTATGTGCTTGTGTAATTTATTTATGAAGGGTTTTTTTGTCCTTCGAGTCTTAAGTAGTTCACCAGTGTTAGTTATTTTTTTCTTTTGGTTCATTTTTCTACTTCTAGCTCAGTTAAGGTTACAGATGGGTTCTAGTGCTTTGGAACTCAAAGTATTAACTCGGAGTTTATTCCTGGGGAACAGACAAATGCTTTATAAGTAGTCAAACCATTTTAGCCTTCTGACTGCCACTTGTTAACTTAAGCTTTAACCTGTATTCACCCAGGGATACTTTGTGTTAAGGGATGGGGCACCTTAAGTTCAAATCCTGGTGATTCAAATGAGGAAGAGTTACACAGGGAGGGACATTGAGAGTGTGAGGAGGATATGAGCTGTGTCACTTGTGTCCAAGTGACAGCTGCTTCTAGTTCACCTCAACATTATGAAGCTGGCGCACTTCTAGCTGTTTGCTAGAAATGGAGACAATTGCTATCCTCTAATGTGTGCTTGTTACTTGTCCATCTTGTGCTTAAGAGGCTTTTCTTGTCCTGTGTTGTGCGTAGTCTGCCAAGAATGCATGTAGATGTGGCTTTAATGTAGGCTTAGGTGATGCTGCTGAGCTATTGTTGACATATACTGTTTTTCTTAGTGGCAAATAACTGGCATTTGTCCATGACCCTCTGCTTTTATGCTCTTGAGGGCAATCAATCTCAGTAAAGGCATTTTCAAAGAGTGTAACACAAGTGTGATAAAGATTTATCCTTAAGTATATAGTGTGCATTTATCAAAACACTTTTAGTGTTACTCTTTATATAGATACAAAGCATATCTTGTACAATAGTATAAAATCTGGCTTTGTTGTTAGCTTTTGCTCATACAAGTGTACACCAAAGGAAGGCATATTTGTAAAGCTTGTTATTTTGGGTGAAAATGTCACTACAGAGAGAAAACACAAAGTGCCTGAAGTCTTTGTTCTCTTTTCTAAATAGCCTCTTTTTCTTAGTATGAAACTTTTTTGAGAAAATATTTTAAAGTGAAAACATGAGGGAATCATGTGTCTGATAGCCAATTTCTCAAGTTGATTTTTCTTGCTAAGGTGAACATATTTTGCTGTTACAGCTTATATTATAACAGTGTGGAAACAACGTGAGAAATGCAAAGTTTTTGTTTATCAGCAATAGCTTTTCTCTTAATGTGTGTGTTTTAAAGTTTGTGGGTTTGCAATTCAGTGCCTTTTTCCATGGTGTTTTTAGTACTTGCTGAATTCTCTAGAGTGTTAAGCTAGAGGAAAAGAGATGACTGAGACAAGGTTTTAAGTGAGTAAATGTTTCAGAAGGGACAATAGAAAAGGTTTCTGTCTGTGCTAGGAGACAAAGTGACAAGTCAGAGAGACGTGTCAGGGAGAAAATACTGGAACACACCCATAAATGAAACTGAGAGGAGTTAGATGAGTGGATCTGCACTGAGTAGTGACAATCTTTCTTTGGTTCAAAATCCAGCAGAGAGTGGAAAATGTATAAATTTAGTAGTGGACAGAAAAATATTGCAGGATATAAAGGGAAAAGCCAAATTTCTGCTTTCTGGGATGATGTTATGACTAAGCAAAAAAATTGTTTGGATTTATAAATTATAAAGGTTTAAGATAATATAATAGGGGTTTTGGGGGTGGGGTGGGGTGGTCCTAAAGACATGAGGAAGATTCAGCAGAATCTTGGGTAAAGGAAATAACATTTGGATGTTAATACAGTGAGAGTGGGAAGCAAAGTTATAGACAAGAGGAGAATAAGATTTGGGATAAATAAAAGCAAAATTTGGACCTGAAAAGAATGCTGTTGGAACCACAGAAATGCAGCAAAGGACACTTTACCTAGAGGAAGGACTTTGTAGAAGCATTCCATTATGTTCTAAAATATTAGTGAAACCTGTGGTGTATCCAGCAGCTGACAAGACAGACAAATAAAACAGCCAGTAAATGAGCTGAGAGGTGAATCTGTGCAATATCCAAAAGACAGTTACATTCAAAGTCAAAGCTAGCAATGAGAAGCCCTTGAAGGAAAAGAGAGATGAAGAGGGGAAGTATGGTCAGTCATGGAGCTTTGAGATGCTTCTGAGAAAATATGGGAAAGTTTTAAATAAAAATGGGGCATTTAGAGAAGCAGGCTTAAAACTGAAGAGAAGGGTCTAGCTAGACTGTTTACAGGAAAGGAGTAATAAACAGCAGACTAATAGCAGAAGAGCTAAGAAAGGTGTCAAGAAAAGGATCCAAACTTATGAGTCTGCAGATGAAGAATCCAAATGCTCCATTTACTTAATAAAAACAATCAGAAAAAGCGCTAGTTCTGCACAGCTTCCACATTCCCCCATAATATCCCCCTAGTGTACAAAGTCAAGGGAAGTACTGTTTTTAAAGTTTGGAAATCAGATGTACTTAATAGAGGGGAGGTGTTAATCTGATCAGATCATGGAAAAGTTTTGGCAAAACTCTCATGGGGTTGCTTCTGCTTCTTGCAGAGGAACATGTTTAAGGAATTTTCAGTTTTGTATGTGGTGAAGTGAGCTTTTAAAGGCTAAAGTATTTCACCTTTTCCTTGGTGGTTATAGCTATCCTTCCTCCAGAAATTTGAGCTCTTCACTTTGAGGAGCTTTGATTTTTATAGAAACTACTCAGGAAGGCTTTAATAGAATTCTGAGCTATCACTGGATGTATTATATTATGTGTCTTTTTGTTGTTTTTTTTTTGTTCTTTTAGGTCTGCTGGGGACTTATTAGTGTCTTATTAAGAGCTAAGGATAATCTGTGTTTCTTGTAAAATTACTTTTATTATTTCTTACCTCTTTTTGTAGTAAGCTTAATAATTTGTCAGACTAAGCTACGATTTTTAGCTCGTGTTCTTTGTGTGATTGTGTCTGCATTGAAAATTTTGCATTGACAATCAGAAGGTAAAAAATACTTACATATAGACTCAATTTCAGGAAGTTTGAAAGAAATAGGCTATGTTAATTTAGTTAATTGTTGATGTCAGAAAACTTTGATATTTACTTAATTCAGGACTATTTGATGTATCTAAATATGAATGGAAATTTTTAGCAAACCAGAGGTAATTGTAGAGCGGCAATAATTCAGCTGATGCTGATAGCAACTCATTTGGTGTTAAATCATTACATAGATCTCTGAATCTTTAAAGCTGTAAAGCTTTCACTAAAAAATAGCAATTGTCCAAAACAATTGCTATTTTTATTTGTTGTTCTGTTTTTATTTGTTGTTATATCTAGAGTGAGGCAAGCTTACTGGGGTATAAACTTGTACGAATTGCCCTGCTGAAGAGGAGCTAGACTGTGATACATTTCATCTGTTTGATCCAGAGGAAAGTGGGTCTAGGAGCAAAATTCTCTCCTGTGTTATCTAGTGTGAAAGAAATACTTACTTGAAGTTTGGACACGGAATACTGACTCGGGATTCCAGTTACATTTGTGGATCAATTACAGACTTCCTATGCTGCTGTAGCAAGTCATTTAAGTGATACTTCCCTTCAGTTTCTCCTGTATATAATGCTTTGCTGAGGCATTGCAAAGATGAGATCCACTACTAATTTGTGAGCTGCATTGATTCTGCAGTGTGAGGGCCATATTATTGCATAAATGAGTTGTTAGAAATCTAATTATATAAAATTATACAAATGTAATTATGTTATCTAATTATATTTTCCTAAAGAACTTCACATAGACAAACTCTTAGTTTCAGAAATTAAATATGTATGCCAGCTAAAGGATAGATGAGACTGACAGCCAGTACAGAATTGAGTTGGGATAAAACCAGTTTGTGGGTTCCTCAGAGAAAAGTATGTTTATTTTAATTCAGAAGAAACGTGAATCACAGTGTCTGTGAATTCAGCATGTTGTATGTAGAAGTTTATTTTAGAATATATGCTTTTATTTAAAAATGGAATGTCTAATATATGCCTTAATGAAGGATGCCTTAGGATATTTCTTGCTTTTTATTTTCTCAGGCAGGAGTTTTGATTGAGTATTGATTGACTGACTCTTGTCCACCATCAAAGTAAATCCTCTCCTAGAGTTGTCACAGTCACTGGGCATCTAGAAAAGGTGGAGACAGCAGCCACATTTCTATAGATAATGACACATTATTTAGGCCTTCCTAACATATTGCCAACATTAATTTGTTATCTCCAAGGGTGTAGCTCTATGAATTTGATTAGCCAAATGATTGTAGTAAAACATAGGAAAACTTACACCATTTTCCTTGTTACCATTTGTATGTGAAAAATATTCTTTGCTCTTCTACTTTATTTCTTCATTTTCTATAATGATGTGTGGTCATATTTCTTGAGGACTGAATATTTTTTCTGTTTCAGATCTCTGTAGTTAAATGTTTAACTAGATTTTACATCAAATTATGATTTGTATCTCAGTAAGAATTACTGATAGCTTTAAGCCACAAATTAAATGTGTTGTAGGCTTGTAAGGTACATTTGTGATGACATAATATCCTAATTACTTACTAAGATGTTACAGAACAATTTGCTAATTACCTATTCATAGAATCATAGAATTATAGAATGGTATGGATTGGATTGATAAGGTATCATGAATTACTTTCAGCTCCAGTGTTACATTCTTTTACCAATTACTCACAATTGTGAATTCAGCTATAAGATGTATAGCTGTGTGCTGTAAATGTTGAAAATATTCATCCAGGGAGTTATTTGAAGAAGCATGGTTAGTTCTCATAATCCTTAAAAGTGGACTTAAACTTGGGCATTAGGCATTAGATGGAATTTTGTTTCACTGCAAATAGTAGCATTGGACTGATTCTTCTTTAGGTCTAAGAAGAATCTTTTGATTCTGGTGCCCACAGAAATAGGTCCCATGTATAGTATACCCACTGCATGAAAGGATTTCTATAAAATGAGAACTCTTTTTCTAGCATGGAAAATGTTATAGAATTACAGAGAACAGATTTTGAGGTCTGCTGTTTTATTCTTCTGCCATAAGGCAGAATAAATTATGTCTTAGTCATTTCTGCCTTAGTCATTTCTGATACATTTGTCTAATGTATTCTTTCCTTCTTCCGTTCCTTTTAGTAATTAACAGTGTAGCAGTCACTTAAATATACTCCAGTAAAACACAGGTACTGTCTCTTGCTAGGTATTGAATGGATGTAGAATTAAACCCCAAAACTTTCTTTAAGCATTTGCAGCCCAAACATCCTACGTAGTTTTGGAAAAGTAGAAAAAGAGAAAGGATGATTTAAGAAGGACCAGTACCAAATAAAGGTGCTGACCTCTGTGCATATCTCAAATTTCTGGTAAGTTTATCATGGCCATTTTTCGGTGTTTCATTATAGGGTATGTGGATAAGATATGCTTAAATACAGACAGTAGGCATAGAATCTATATTTCTTATTCATAACTGAGAACTTGGCTTTAGGGGAAACATCAGCTTCAATGGCAAAGCAGGATAAAGGCAACTGCCAGATGGCCTAATGAACACCTATCTCTATCAGTGTTGGAAGAACTGAGTTATAACTTGTAAAACTGTGTCCTTCCATCCACAGCTGGACTTGATTCTCAGTGTGGGAACATGCAGGTGCCAGGATGGAATCAGATGACTGTTTTTTAAATCCACCAGACCATGTGCTAGTTTCAAAACATTTTTATGGAAAGCATGGATGTAGCTCAGTATTTGGTACCTTAATAGTGCTGGCTTCAGTGAAATAGGTACTATGTAGTCTTTAGGAGACAGACCTGTCAAAATATTTCATCCATGGTTTAAACAACTCTGCTTTCATCTTGAGCTGAGATTGACATCTATCAGACTGTGTGGTGTTGGGGAAGTATGGTTCAAAGGTTGCAAAAGTAGATGGGATTCCAGGATTTCAGATGAAAGTGAATGGGAAGGTCCTTAAACCAGTAAATTCATTAGGTTTTTACTCCACTGTTAAGCCTGTTGAGTAATGTTTATGGAGACTAACAATTATTAATAAGGAAGAAATAAATGGAGAAATATAGATGTACAAAAGGCAGCAGTAAAACACTGATTAAATTGATGAAAGCCACAGTCAGGATTCCTCTGTTCTGCTGATTCCATGTATCTGCTTAGTATAGAATCATAGAATGGTTTGGGTTGAAAGGCACCTTAAAGATCATCTAGTTCCAACTCCCCTGCCATGGGCAGGGACACCTTCCACCAGACCAAGTTGCTCAAAGCCCCATCTAGCCTGGCCTTGAACACCCAGGGATGGGGCACCCACAGTTTCTCTGGGCAGCCTGTTCCAGTGCCTCACCACTCTCACAGGGAAGAACTTCTTTAAATCTAATCTAAATCTACCCTCTTTCAGTTTAAAGCCATTACCCCTTGTAACAAGTCCCTCTCCAGCTTTCTTGTAGGCCCCCTTTAAGTACTGGAAGGCTGCTGTAAGGTCTGCCTGGAGCCTTCTCTTCTCCAGGCTGAACAAGCTGAACTGTATCAGCCTGTCTTCACAGGAGAGGTGCTCCAGACTTCTGAGCATTTTCACAGCCCTCTTCTGCACTCATTCCAACAGTTCCCTGTCTTTCTTATCTTGGGGACCCCAGAGCTGAACGCAGTACTCCAGGTGGGGTCTCACAAGAGCCGAGTAGAGGGGGAAAGTCACCTACCTCGACCTGCTGTCCATGATGCAGGATACAGTTGGCCTTCTGGGCTGCAAGCACACATTGCTTGCTCATGTCCAGCTTTTCACCCACCAGTATCCCCAAGTCCCTCTCTGCAGTGCTGCTCTAAACCCACTCATCATGCAGCCTGTACTTGTGCTTGGGATTGCCTTAACCCATGTGCAGGACCTTGCACTTGGCCTCATTGAACTTCACGAGGTTCACACAGGCCCACCTCTCAAGCCTGTCCAGGTCCCTCTGGATGGTATCCCTTCCCTCCAGTGAGTCGACTGCACCACACAGCTTGGTGTTGTCAGCAAACTTGCTGAGGTTGCACTCAATCCCACTGTCCATGTTGCCAACAAAGATGTTAAACAGCGCCGGTCCCAGTACTGACCCCTGAGGAAGCCACTTGTAACTGGTCTCCACTTGGACATTGAGCTGTTGACCACAACTCTTTTGAGTTGGCACCATCCGGCCAGTTCCTTATCCACCAAGTGGTCCACCCATCAAATCCATGTCTCTCCAATTTAGAGACAGGATGTAAGCAGGACAGTGTCAGATGCTTTGCAGAAGTCCAGGTACTTGGAACATTATTATAATTTGCTATCAATAATAATAAGCATGTTTTCATCAAGGAGCAGTTGTACCAATATCTAATAACAGTGGATCAAAATCCATATTGCAATCATTCATTTTCAATGTCGTAATTGAAGCTTACTAAAAAAAATTGTATTTGCTGATATAATTTTGTAAAAGAAATTACTTGCATGTAAGGTTTATAGTACATAGCACCAAACTCTTAGTATCATCATGTAAATTATTTTCTTCCATAAAACATAGCAACAGGTTACTAAGATAGTAAATGTCTTTGGTTATAAGCCAAAGTTTAAATCAGCATTGTAGAGGTGAAAACCTTTGTTATAATACTAAATTTACTACTAATAAGCATTTTTAGAAAAGCATCTTGAAGGACTGAAAATTCAGTTACATTAGCAACAGTGTGTCTCTAAAATTAATGTCTCTGAGTAATACAGGTCTGCTCATAAATGTTGAGATTCAGTGAATGGCCAGGTTATGGTTATTATAGATTTGAGGAACAATTTTTTTTGTGTACTTTTTTACTGGTATATGTAGTTTATATGTGCCTTCTGCAGATTTAGGACAGCTTGGATTCTTAAAATCCTAACCAGAAGAAACAGAAGTATAAACTACTTGTACACTTACATTATGTGGAATAGCTAGGAAAACTTCATTGTTAGGCAAGGACTTGTGATTAACCAAGCATTATGTATGACTGTTGAACAGTTCTGTTGCATTCAACATTACATAAGCTGTCTGCCTGGCTGACTTGCCAGTTACTATCAGCTGGTTTTGTCCTTATCTGCACACACAGGCTGTTCTCAACTACTTCCAAAGGACACTTGGATTTTTTTTAAATAGAAGTAGAAGCCTAATACTGTATGAAAATATAAAACAGTGAGACAAGAGATATCATGGAGTTAACAGTAAAGTGACAGAAAGTCTTAGAATTTTTTGGGTGGTTACAAAGTGCTTAACTGCTGGAATTAAAGAAAAAAGTTGTAATGAAAGAACTCTTACTTGATACCTGTTCAGAAAGCTGGGGGCAAGGGATTGGAGTGTGGCAGCACCTTAACATTGGTTCTAGAGTACAGAAGCAAAGTACTGTTACAAGAATAAGAGTAGAACTGAAAATGTGTTAGGACGGCTTAACTGTGCTTGTTATATTGCAGTCCATGAGCTCAGGCAGGAGTACATTGCTAGATATTTGGTTAAAAACAGCTGCTGCTGTTTTGCAATCAACAGAATTGTCAATCTAAACTGTCTCATGTTCTCTTGAGTTCTAAAATCTGCAACTACTAATTCAGGGAAACCTATGAAATCCTGTTTACTGAACACAAGGTATGTAACTTATTCTTTTTCAAAACATTTCCTAGAGGTCCTGCACACTGGGTATCATTTATTGCTTTTTCCTGTTGCTGCTGTGTTGTGTTCTGTGCTTCCTCTAACCACATTCAGGCCTTGGGTACGGTTTGCTATACTCCTCTGGTTTGTTTTGTTTGGGGTTTTGTTTGTTTTTCCTGTATTTCCTCTGTACTTTTGTTCTCCAAGTTATTTCTTAATATAAAGACTGACCAAAGAAGCATTGAATTAGGGACTTTAACATGAAAAAGCAGAGCTGTCTAACTAGAGAGCAGAAGGCCTAGTTTGGAACTGCAGAAATTTCCCAAGTATTTCCCAAGCAGCATTAAAGGAAACTTGCTTGATTACAGAAGTTTTCTGAACTCTTGAAAGTTGGTGTTTAATTTGGAAATATGTAAAGAATGCCTAATGAGGGATAAATCAATATTCTGCAGTATGTTTTTTAATGAATTCATGCAGATTCAGCAGGATTTACCTTCCAAATAGAAACTGCAATATAAGCTTTTAGTTTTCCTTTTGCAGAGGTGGTTTTGCTGGAATCTCATTTCTAACAAATCTTATGTTCTTTACTCCTGCAGTTTTTGATCTTCTGTCCATATACCAGCTGTCAGGAGAACACCAAGCCCACAAATTACTGATTACTTACATAGCACAAAGGGCACAAGCTGCTAGCATTTGAGAAATTCAGCACTCTCTTTCCAAAGAGTTTGCACCATTTGAACTGTACCAGTTTTACTTCTGCTAACAATATATTGTATAGCTTGTTCAGCAGTGTGGTATTTATCATAAATATCTCTTTTGTTCAGTTCTGAAGTCAGGTTAACAAATGTAATTACAGTTACTTGTCATCAGAGGTCATGTTTTTCAATGTAGAAAGAGATGCAATGCTTTTTAAATAGCTCCTTGATGAAAATTTGTGTCAGCTGCCCATAAGAAGCAACAGTGTGATCATGGTGTCTCAAAATTGCTTTTCATCAAAGGTTAGAAATAATCTTTGGCATTGAAGAGGCAGTGATTTTTGCAAAGAAGCTGAGCAGGCCACATTATCTTTACAATCTGTGTGCCAATTTCCTTGGGTGTTGTTTTTGTTTTGGTGTTTGTTAGTTTGTTTTCTTTCTATCTCTTATCTTTCTATCATGGTTTAACACCAACCAGCAACTAAACACCAGGTAGCCACTCACCCCCGTCCCCCCCCCCCCAGCGGGATGGTGCAGAAAGCCAGGAAAAAAGAGGTAAAACTCATGGGTTGAGATAAGAACAGTTTAATAGAAAAGAAGAAAGTAATTATAATGATAACAACACTAATAAAGTGACAACAGTAGTAGTAAAAGGATTGGAATGTACAAATGGTGCACAGATTAACTGCTCACCACCCGCCAATCAACACCCAGTTAGTCCCCAAGCAGCGATCCCACCCCGCCCAGTTATTCCCTGAATGTGGTGTCCCATGGTATGGAATACCCCTTTGGCCAGTTTGGGTCAGCTGCCCTGGCTGTGTCCTCTGCCAGCTTCTTGTGCCCCTCCAGCCTTCTCGCCGGCTGGGCATGAGAAGCTGAAAAATCCTTGAGTTAGTATAAACACCACCCAGCAGCAACTGAAAACATCAGAGTGTT
>JANZLQ010000040.1:10274476-10288522 GCA_026212715.1 Elanus axillaris
CCCCCCCCCCCCCCCCCCCCCCCCCCCCCCCCCCCCCACAGCACTGCTCAGAGACTAACTGGGCATTGGTCGGCGAGTGGTGAGCAATTCCATTGTGTATCTCTTGTTTTGTATATTCCAATTCTTTTATTATTGTTATTGTCATTTTAGTATTATTATTGTTATCATTGTTAGTTTCTTCCTTTCTGTTCTATGAACCTGTCTTTGTCTCAACCCATGAGTTTTACTTTTTGTCCGATTCCCTCCCCAATCCCACTGGGTGGGAGGGGAGTGAGCGAGCAGTTGCATGGTGCTTAGTTGCTGGCTGGAGTTAAACCATGACAGCTCCTACTCCAAACTACAAGGCTTAACAATATGAGCAAAATAAACTTACCTAGCATCTGTGTTACCTATAATAGAATTAGACAAGTGCCTTAAGAAGTGATTTTACAACTTAAGCTGTATTCCATTTTAGGCATTTAGATACCAATTTCTATTCTTAGTAAGGAGCATGGTAATACCTACCATGTGTGAATCTTGTGTGAATTGTAATTTTTTTTGTTGTAACTCACCTGATTTTTAACTACTTGTAATCTTGTGCCTATGAATATTGAGGTTGAGATTGCATTTCTGTTGCAACCAAATGCTGAGTTATTGATAGAGCAATCTTATTTAGCTTAAAATTACGAACAGAGTTTTGAAAAACCAAAATGTACTAATCCCTTTAATCTCCTACAAATTTTCTTAGAAGTAATGAAGGCTAAAGTCAGAAATTATTTCCAAGTAGTGTAAGGAAATCAAAGTCCAGAAGCCACAGCATGTGAGCTGGACCAAGATGAACCCATCATATTGTCACTTTGAGGTGCGATATTAAAGCTCCCTATAGTTGTGGGTTGATCAGGTTCAGAGGCACGCCTACTGGTACTGAGTGAGGCTGCACAAAACACAAAAGCAGGAGTGCTACTGCCTGAGTGGGTCACTCCACCCTTCAGAAACAGGGATTATTACCAATGCTGCATTTTATTATAACTATATTGTTTCCACAGGTAAGATGTATTCTGTTCTCTGCTGTAATGAGATTCCTATTTCTAGTCTAACTTTCCACAGTGGGAATCCTTCAAAAAATTAAAATAACTGATATCTAAGAAATGAACTCATAAGAGCTTCCAGGGAGCCATGAAGGATGTTGGCTTATTTGGGTGGCAGGAGGACCTCACTTTTGTGCTATCCCTACAGATCTGACCATCGTCTCTTTGCAAAATGGTATCTCTTTGAAATACTTGCATTCTACTGAAAGCAAGGGAAGACATGGTACACTTGGTTTTGACATGCCAGAAGAGCCAAAAGAATGGAAAAAATCCTTACATCCTTTCTGGGATCTCGTTATGCAATATAGCTGGAAAAACCTATAAAAGCTTTTACTTTTAAATATTAAAGTATCTCTAATATTGATAAAGGATGTTACAGCAAATTTTAGATATTGACTCCTTATTGTAACTACTATAACCACTTACTGTAACTAATTATATTTAAACTAATATGTGGTTTCATTTTCTGAAAATGATTTTGTTTGGCCAAATGTGATCATTTTCTGTACATGAATTATGATACACAAACACCATAAAACTGATACAGTATAACCAATACCAATCCTTTCTATATGGTCAAAATTGTGTCTCAAAAATTGCTTCCCCAAACTATCTGTATTTTATATTATATTCATACTTTCAATATTGAGGCAAAAAGCAAGTTTAAGATTTGTTCCAGATTTGTTCCAATCTGTCAGTAGAATATTAGTTTTGAAATCTGATTGTGACAGTTGGGCTCTCAGGGACAGCTATTTTACTGCTAATGCATGTATTTTGGGCTTGTGGACAAAGCCTGCATAGGTTTTTAACTGTTTTGCACTCCTCTGACAATTGACCAAACAAGTGCAAGCACATTAGGATCCAGGTACCCTGGATACCCTTTGCATCCTCCTGTAAGTGGCTGAAATATAAGTTCGAAAAATGACCAGGAAAAAACAGGGGGTTCATTATTAAATGTCCTATACCCTACACACCCAGTAATTGTTGTACTGTATTTAAGCTTAATTTTTAATTTTAATAAGCTACTTCTGAATCTTTCTCCATTACTTACAGTTCCTTAGCTAGTGTTTTAGAGACTTTTTAGCAAATACTTTTTTTTTAAAATCCTAATGGATGATGCCTATCATGTATAGAATACTCAATTCTACCATGCTTTTTTAGACACTGTATCATAACTAGTACCTGCTTCAGCCCGAATGTAGCCGAAGGGTTTTCTGCTCAAGTACATTTAGCTTTGCATATGTGCCTTTTATGTTCAGAAACAAAGTATCTGAGCTTAAAGTAACTTGCACAGAATGGATAAGTCATCATTATTTCTTCAGTAGTATTCTCTAATTAAAGCAGTTGCTTCTTGTGTGCATCTGTTCTTACTGTGGCATTGAGTTCCCTCAGGTTACAAACTTTTTAATGTTAGTTTATTATTTCACTCTGTGCTTAAGCTTTCTGGTTTTTTTTTCTTCCCCCACCATGGGAAGAGCTTTCCTAAAATTAGATCTAATTCCCACCTGTAAGTATCAATACCCTTCGCTAAATTTTCTTTTGGAAATGAGAAGACATGAGATCTAGATCAGAACCATGTTGAATATTGAGAATATTGTTGAATATTGTTGAAGTGGGAATTCATTGCCTTAAAAGTCACAATGACCAACAGCAATAAACTAATGAATGGACTGAAAGACTTTTTTGCCCAATATACAGAGAAAAGCATCTGAAATTAAAAACCACCATCTGTACCACTACACAAGCAACACAGTGTTAAATGAAGCATATATTCAAAATTTTAGTGCAAAATCAAGTTTTGCAATTCATTGACACTCAATATTGTTAACATTAGAAATTCTTTACAATTTATAGATATATATGAATAAAATAATGTTGACATTTATACTCGTATGTATAGAATTGAATGAATTATTGAATATTACACTTCAGGTTATAATCTACAAGCCATCCGAGGTCCAGATAAATTTTCCTCATATTACAGAAGCATGGTAATTTTTATAGCCTTATTATATTTGAAACATTCAGTATAATTCTGTGTTAATGATAGAATTATAACTAGATAAGACATTGGGATAATGTGCAATTAAAGTTCTTAATGTTTTGAAGAAACATACAGACATAGAAAAGATAAAGAAACACTAACTGTATTTTGTCATAAGTGTGAATTTAATGATCTTTATTGCTCTGAACATGCAGAACTGTAGAGTTCAACAACTATTATGCCTAAATGTAAGCACATATGCAATGTGCAGGCCAGTGATGAATCAAAGAAAAAAATCCACATAGGACTTTTTCAGTCTCTGAAATGAGGCTACTGTAAGGTTAACACTTGTCATTCTACATCATTTGTTTCAGGGCTGTAAGGAACCAAAGACAAAGCTTTGAACAAATTAGCACTAAGTTGGCCTAGTTTAGAAACTTTTTTCATGGCTTTGATAGTCATAAAAGCAAACAGAACTTTACCAGGACTTGTAAAGAAACCTTTATTGGATTCATGCCAGAGGCAGGCTGGTTATCAAATATAGCAGCAACTTTGCGTTTCTGTCAAACAAAGCTAGAAGATTTTGAAATCATTAGAAAGTCATTACAGAAAAGCAATGAAAGAAATAGGTAAAAATAACCTTTATTCCACCAGCTGAGGTCTCTGAAATTTGATAGTTCTTATTCCCAGAATATCATGCATACAATGAAACCACTGCTAGTAAAACATGAGCTTCTAAAGTGGAAGATACTATTGAAGTGCTTTGATTTATAATTAATACAGTGCATGTGCAGTAGCATGCAAATTCTTTCAGACTACTTTTACAGAGCTAGTAAAGTACAGAAGATAGTGAATTTAATCTTGGAAAAGCTGAACAGATTTAATTGCACTTGAAGATTAATAGGTGTAGATACCACAATCTTTTCATTTTTTTACTTTGCCCTGTAATAGAGAATTGTGTTTATATCATCTGAGGGAAGGAATCTCACATGGACAAGCAGTTCTTCTAAAGGCTTTATATAGACAGTGGGGTTCTTTTATAGTTGCAGAAGGAAACATACAGGAGATGCCACTGAATTTGTTCCAGGAGGGTTTCTGATTGGAAGTATTTGGAAATTTCTGCTGGTGCAGCATTGCTGTGCTCCTGTCTATCTCCAGGTGAGCAGTGACAAAACAGAAAGCTTGTAACTTTAAATGTAGGAACTAAGAAAATTTAGGAGTAAAAGATCAGAAAGTTTAGGACTTGAATTCTAGATTTTGTCAGCGTGCAGAAATGTCACTGAAGCTGGTGCAAAATGCAGTAGTGCATTACTGCATTATGTGAAATGGAGTGCTCTAAATCAGTTATTGAATTTACTAGTATCTTATTGGAGCAGAATAACTTAAGAATCAGGAGTAGAGTCTTAAGGGTAATCTGAAACTTTGCTTGCTTTTGTACTATTATAGTGTCTAGAGTCAGTCATGAATTATTAATTATTAATTATGATGCCAGAGACAGCTGACCTACCTCAGAGGAGGTGCAGATGAATACTGGTTCCAAGCTTTGGCTAGTAAGAGATAATTCAGATGTTGAAAATTCAGAGAAAGCAAGGCTGAAGACTATATTGGAAGAAATCTGAATGTTCCTGTTCATTGTGGTGTTGCTTAGGGTTTAAGAAAACCACCAAAACGTCCTGTTTGGTTTTCTCACTAGAGTCATATCAAAAAGGCTACTGATGTTCAGGAAACTTGTGTATCATTTAATGTGTTTGTAAATACTGACCTTTAACACTTACAAGAAGCTATATTTGGCGTGCCACCCACTTTTCCCTGTTTTGTAGTGCTGATCTATTTACAATGATTCCATTCCCAGCCATGGACTTCCCAGTGCCATTAAACACTATTTAATTGGTTCAGTTGGCATACTTAGTCCTGCTAAGTCGCCATTTGGTGTTTGTAAGGCAGAGGCCATCATATACACAATAATCATATCCAGGGGCCTTTCAATATACTTAAGCTGAATTTATTCTTAAATGGCTAGAGTGCAATATACCTTTAGCTTGTGCAGTGAGACATGAACGGCTGCTTTTTATGCATTCACTATTTTCATTCTTCTCATGTCATTTGAACTGCTTCCAGGCTACATAAATTGTTGTCCACGGCCTATATAAATATTTTCGAGTTGAAAGTGGCTCATGATTCTGGCCTACTTTAAATTGTACAAAAAGTAGAAGACTACTGCTGGAAAAAATGGGAAAAGTAGTATTAAAAGGGTTGAATGAAGAAATCTCATAAAGCATACTATGGAACTACATTTTACTGGTTAAGATGTTGCATTTTTATTTTTAATTACCCACTAGTCATGTACTTACTGTGCATCTGATCTAGTGATATGCTGTGTTTCATTAGTCATTGCAGGTGCTTGTCATATCTTGAGCTCAAGTTTTAAACCAGTTTTTGTTCTAAAGCAGTATTTTGGAAGTGCTGAAATGAGTGTTTTGGGGGTGGGTGGGGTGGACTTGGTATTTAAAGGCATCAAGCAATTGATTTTTGTGGCGTATAAATGGAGACATTTCTCAAAGGTAGCCTGTAACTGGGTAGTTGTCTGATGCATAAGTAAGATTCTGCACAGTCATCAATTGAAGAAATGAACTGAAACTTTGTCTTTAGGATGCTGGTATGACTCTGAAAACACCACATTTAAATGCAGAGTATCTGTAAAATTTGCATACATTTTAAGGACTGAAACATTTTAGAACAACCTTGCAACCCAAGGGTCAGCCTTGTCCTTTCTTCTCTTAGGTTAGTGGGTTTTTAATAGGTCCTGTGTCATCTCTTCCAGATGCATTGTCATGAAAGCAGTGCTCAAATGGCACTTGTTGGCAGCCTACACTAGCTGCAGCTTTTGTTGATTGTAACCTGGACGAACTGCACATTGTTTCTGTGCACTGAGAACTTTTCAGAGGCCTGGATATGAACTGAATATATCAAGTTGTCTAATTGTCTGATCACAAGCAGGAGGCACCTAACTACTTTTTTTTTTTTTTCCCCTCTGGTAATCTGCTGTGCTGTCTTGCTTGCTTTTTTTTGCCCTTTTCATAGTGTATACATGAGTCATTTATGTTTTTCTCTATCTTTGTATAAATAGCATCTATGTAATAGCAAATATGTTACAGTGGCAAATTGGTCACGGTTTATTTACTTCCTCACGATGTGGATTACTGTGCAGTAATTCTGTGTCTGATTCTGAAAGCCTTAGTCCACTAGAAGTTTGTTACAAAGCAAAAGCTTCACATATCAGTATGGTATTGTTTATTGGTATTTGAAAACATGGGGTTTTTTACATTAAACTGTTTCAATTTCTAAAGGACTTAATTGCAAAAGTATACATGCTATTACTTTTGTTAGAATATCTGCTTTTGGCTGATTGACCAAACTTTCAAGATTTCTTTTTAGCATTTAAGTTTAACAAGATGTGTCAGCTTAGGTCTTTAATTATTAACTCTGAACTTTAGTGTTTTGAATTATGTTGTAGTTCTGTGATTGTGAAAAGTTGCCTCCAAGAGTTTTATTGGATTTAGTGGAATGGGTTTTCTTGTTTGTTTGTTTTTAACCAGGTGTTGTGGTTTAACCTCAGCCAGCAACTAAGCACCACACAGCTGCTTGCTCACTCCCCTCACAGTGGGATGGGGGAGAGAACTAGAAGAGTAGAAGTGAGAAAAGACAGTTTAATAGGTAAAGCAACAGTCCCCCACACAAGCAAAGCAAACCAAGGAATTCATTCCTCACTTCCCATCAGTAGGCAGGTGTTCAGCCACCTCCAGGACAGCAGGGCTCCAGCACGTATTAACAGTTACTTGAGAAGACAAAAGCTATCACTATGAAAGTCCCCTCTTCCTCCTTCCTCCCCAGCTTTCTATGCTGAGCATGACGTCCTATGGTCTGGAATATCCCTTGGGTCAGTTGGGGTCAGCTGTCCAGGCTCTGTCCCCTCCCAGCTCCTTGTGCCCCCCCCAGCCTCCTCGCTGGTGGGGTGGGGTGAGGAGCAGAAAAGGCCTTGGCTCTGTGTAAGCACTGCTCAGCAATAGCTAAAACATTCCTGTGTTATCAACACTGTTCTCGGCACAAATCCAAAACACAGACCCATGCTAGCTACTATGAAGAAAATTAACTCTGTCCCAGTCAAAACCAGCATACCAGGCAGGAACATGTTTAATACTAGTCTAGGGAAATTTGTACTTTTCTAGTATTTTATTGCACAGGTACATAGTTTGACTTGTGCTTGATAGGAGTACAAAAGCAGAATGCAGTATTGATGGTGCTTTATAATCAGTGTTTCCATATTGTGCTGGTATTTGTCCATTTTATACTTTATTTAAAGTTTTACTTAATGTAACCATAATGTGATTTTGCCAAGTTGTCAACTTTCTGCTTAGAATTTCCTATGATATGTCATTTACTGTTATAAAGAAGTCATTGAAGTGGATCAAAAGAGAAAGTGTTGTCCCACAAACGAGTTTTGTTTACCTGGTGTGCAAGCCAGTAACACACAGAGTCAAGGTATTTTCAGATTAATTTCATCGATGCTCATGAATGGGTGCCTGTCTCAAGACAGCACACCCTTATCTCAAATATTCTCACGTTTATACACTTAACTAATATATGTTCATTGTTATTTTCCTTAATGATTGGTTCTTTATTCTTTCTCCTCATGTAAATTAGTGCGCAGACTCTGTCTTCTTCCTTGTCTTCTTTTCAGTAGATGGGATCATTTTTGTAGGTGGTCAATGATTCGGTGGCCTCAATCTCCCCCTGTAGGAATTACCTGTTGCCTACTTCTTCCCTAATCTTGGCAGTTCCAAGTGGTTCTTCAAGGTTTATTGAGCAGACTACAATCCGTTACCTTTTCTGACATAAACATAAAGCCCCATTGTCTAGTAGTTAGTTCCTAAACCCTAAATTATGTCTAGTTATTGTTTCCCTATTTTAAATGTTAACTGATGGGCGCTGTACACAGGACTTTAGCAGCTCCCTGGTTATTTCAATCATATTATACATATTAATTGATAACATAAGCACACTACTATTACTGATAGTATTTAATAGTCTAGGATTATATTAAAAACATGACTTACATGCTGCATGTTTAATGTGTTTAAGAGTTTGAGTAAGATAAGCTTTATCAATATTCACTTGTAGTACTTCAGAGCTCCCAGAAAGCTTTTCTTATTGGAACTGTTATCTTTGGTAGTAACAATCACTTGTATTTTGGGGTGGATAAAATAGACTCCTGGTGCTTAGTGAAGTGTAGTATTTTTCACTAAGGAACAAAAGAGCACAATTTGCTTCTAGTGGAGTAACGTTTACTAACATAGTACAGTATATGCATGTCCTTTTCTGCTCAGGAAGTGTTGTCAGACGGGCTAATAAATTGTATCATGATGGACAACAGTCAGATTTTGAGAGGGCTCATCAGGTAGTGAAGGGGTTGAAGGCACTGGAATTATGCTGATTCACAAAAGTCAAGATTTTTCCGATCTCCACAATCAGCCGCTGAGGCTTTATTAGAATGTTCCAGTACTGCCACTGTATACTAATGAAAAATAAGCAGAGAATGTATTATCCAAGGCAAAAAGAAAGTTTTGGGTTTGTGTGGCAATGTTTTGGTTGCGGAGGTGGGGGGGGGAAGAGCTACAGGGGTGACTTCCATGAGAAGCTGCTAGAAGCTTCCCCCATGTCCAATAGAGGTAATGCCAGCTGGCTCCAAGATGGACCCACTGATGCCAAGGCCGAGCCCATCAGTGACAATGGTAGCGCCTCTGGTAGAACAGATTTAAGAAGGGGGAAAAATTGCTGCACAACAGCAGCCAGAAAGAAGAGTGAGAAGATGTGAGAGAAACAATCCGCAGACACCAAGGTCAGTGAAGAAGGAGGGGGAGGACATGCTCCAGGTGCCGGAGCAGAGATTCCCCTGCAGCCCGTGGTGAAGACCATGGTGAGGCAGGTTGTCCCCCTGCAGCCCATGGAGGAGCCCATGCCAGAGTAGCTGGATGCCCAAAGAGGCTGTGACCCCAGTGGGAAGCCCATGCTGGAGCAGGTTTGTTGGCAGGACCTGTGGCCCCGTGGAGAGAGGAGCCCACGCTGGAGCAGGTTTGCTGGCAGGACTTGTGACCCTGTGGGGACCCACCCTGGAGCATGCTGTTCATAAAGAACTGCAGCCTGTGGGAGGGATCCCACATTGGAGAGGTTTGTGGAGGACTGTGTCCCATGTGAGGGAGCAGGGGAAGAGTGTGAGGAGGAAGGAGTGGCAGAGACAATGTGTGATGAACTGACCCCAACCCCCATTCCTCATCCCCCTGCACTGCTTAGCAGGGAGCAGGTAGAAAAATTGGGAGTGAAGTTGAGCCTGGGAAAAAGGGAGGGGTGGAGAGATAGTGTTTTAAGATTTGGTTTTATTTCTTATTACCCTACTCTGATTTGATTGGTAATAAATTAATTTCCCCAAATCAAGTCTGTTTTGCCCATGATGGTAACTGGTGAGTGATTTCTCTGTCCTTATCTCAACCCATGAACCTTTCATCGTATTTTTCTCCCCCTGTCCATCTGAGGAGGGGAGTGATAGAGCATTTTGGTGGGCACCTGGCATCCAGCCAGGGTCAAGGCACCACATAGGGTAAAATATATGATCTTAATATTTTATCTAGCAAGCTCTATTATCATTTGTTCTATCCACATAGTTGAATTATAATTGTCTTGTGTATCATATAATTAAGAGAAAAATATGTATTCCGTCCATTACATCACATTTTTTCTCTGTTAGGTCATTGCTGTACAAGAGATTAACCAATTGAAGTTCCCTAACAATACTTAGAGCTTTTAGTTATCTTAGAAGGTATTTGCCTATACACTAAATAATTGGTGACAAGAAATGTTTGAAATATTTTCTATTATAAATATAATCAGGTAGTAGAAGAGAAAAAGAAAATACTGAATGTTTCAAATAGACTTACATTAGAAAAGTGCAAATTTTAATACCCACAAATATAACATATTTCAAGAGGTTTGCTTGCTCACTTAATATGCACAGAAGAATGCTAATTCAACATTTATCAGACTTCAAGGTCATTATTCTAATAAGAAATTCAGATGTGTGACAAAGCCCATTTAGCAGGGAAACAAATAGATTTAAATAATTACATGCTGTTGGGGACATCAGTAGAAATAGAAACTTTACACCAAACTTTGATATGGAGTAAGGTATGTGAAGGTAAAGCTGATGTAATTAAACGATCAGTAGACTTATTTGTCATTTTGTTATAAGAATAAATCTGAGCTCATTGGTTTTCAGGAGTTTATTACTTTTGAAAAGAACTGCTAACTTTTGTCTCGTTAATTTTGAACTTTTATGGTCTTTAATGGCTTATGTTAAAAATATGTAAACAGCAAATAAGATCTGTAAGCAGTAGCATTGGTAATATGTAAGACATATATAAAGAATGAAAGAATTCAAATCTTTCAGAAATTTTCTTTATTATGTGATCTCTTCCACTTAGTCTTTGGCTTATCTGTCCTTTTCTCAGTGGTGAGTCTTTACTAAAAGGGAACTGTTTGGTTTTATAAGTGGGCAAGATACTGAGATACTCTGCAGTGGTGGAAAATGTTGGGCATGTAGCAAAAGTGTAGTGTCACACTTCTCTGTGCTTATAGAATCTGAGGATTCTATTAAAACCTAAATTTCAACTGGGATTGCATATAATTTTCATTCAGACCCACTGTGATAATTTTAAACCTTAAAAAAAATTGCTTCTTCCAAGGCATAAGAGTTCCCCTCAGAGAAATTTTGGTGTTACTTTATATGTTAATTCAGATTTACATGCACACACACAAATACATCGATAAGGAAATGTATTCAAAAGAATTACTCCGCATGGAAGTGGAATGGATATGAGATATATTACTTAAAAGTCAGTTTGTGCCTTCAATTTTCATTGCCTTGTAAATCAGTTAGGTGCTTTTCAAAATGCTATCTGTAAAATAGAAACTTGCAGTGTGTAATTAACACTTGCTGGATACCAAGCAGGCTTTCAACTTTTGTATTCTAAACAGAAGCTCTTAATATATATGGTAATTATATATATGTGTAAATTGTATATACAATGATATTTGATTGTACCCTTCAGGTTTTAAGATATGTAATTAAAGCACAGTAAATCAGTAAATATTTAAAAATATAATGCTGGATTTTAAAAGGTGACATCATTAATCTTGTGGTGTCTCATGTAATCTCATACAGTATTTATTAAACATGTAGTGCCATCTTCATGCTCAAAAATGTGGAATTTCTCCATGCCTTTCCATCAACAGTATTTAAAATCAATTGTCCAGTGGGGGAAGATCTGGGAAGTGTACTAGGGACAGACATACATACACTTTTAGCCAGGTGTTAAGAGACTTCACTGAACACTAGCTGTCTAGCTTGCCTAGGATCTTTTGTATAAAATCCCAGTAGGCAGCTACAAGCATTATTAGGTGCCCAAACACCTTTGTTAATCTGGTCATTAGGCAGTGGCCAGGTACACACACTGTTGAATTTGTACAGCTGGATTTCTTTGCTTTGAGCTATAACTTAATTCTGGTTAAACCACAAATCAAGCAGATTTGTTAGGTGCAACAGAATTAGTAGCATTGGAGTAAGTGTATTTTACACAAGCACAGTGCTTGTCTGCCATGGATAAATAAGTCAGATATTGATTGGGGAGCAGGAATCTAACCAGTATAACACTTTTGCACCTGAAACCCAGTCATGGATCATCTTCTAGCCAATAAGAGATGAATAAAGTTTATCTTGTTTCAGTGCCTAATCTCAGGGAGTGTTTTATATTGGAGGTGGCATTGGTACAATATGTAGATGCTTAGAAGTTGGATGGAAAGGATGGAGGAGGTCCTTGGGTAAATAGCAAGGAGGTGCGAAAGAATTTCGTTAGTGATTACTACTGATTGCTGATCTGAATGTGCATTATTAGTACACACTTTGATGTTAAGAAGTCCTTAGAACTTACAGCAGTACTAGATCATGTAGTCTAGAAGCACTTTTGGTATTGAATGAGAGAAGATAAGAAAGACAGAGTCAGTTGCTCTTTTAGAGAATTTTGTTCTTTTATTTTTGTTTGCCAAGTTGATTTTGAAAATTTTACTGGTGGTAATAGGGAATGGTGCCTCCGCAACACTGGATTACTATAATTCTTGATGCAGTCTTTCACACTGCATTTTTTGCGCATAGAGGTAAAGCAGCTATGGGGAATTGTAGGCCTTTTCCAGAGGTATAAAATGTATATGTATTTCTAATAAGGACTCTTTCATAACATCCTGCGCATGAGAAAAGAGAATGTTTAGTCTGAAAAAACAGTATTATATGCAACCTCTGATTTATAGCTGTTGTCAAGTTTTACCCCCAATATTATTATTCTAGAATAACATATTTATCAAGAAGTATATTCCAGTACATTTCATGTAGGGGAATTAAATCACTTTGAGGTTGTTAAAGATGTTTCTGATGTGCATCAAATCTACTGCATTGTCTATGCAGCCTCCTATACAATCCTACCAAATTTGCATCCTTACTTTTTCAATACCCAGTTAATGATTTTTCTTTGGAATATGTGAATGTTGTATGATGAAAGGCTTGGAAGATGCATGTAGAAGTGGAATAAATAACCTCTAGGTAACTGAGCACTCTGCATAACTCATTGGTTTAAAAGCCGTTTACAAATTTTAAAAGCAAAATTATGTTGTGCTCAATGCAGTGTAAGTAGTAAAAATGTAGAGGTGTATGTAACACCTTACATAGCAAGAGTTTAATATTATAAATTTAACCCAAGAAAAAACTGCTGTTGGATTAGTCTCTGATGATGATAAGAAATGTGTTAGATGAACAGTTATGTCTGAAATGCACAAAGTATGTGAGGTCTCTGATTGCAGGATGGTAATACGGAGGTCAGAGGCTGGGGAGAAGAGTTAATTGCATTTGAATCCTTACAGTGCTGCATTAGTAGGTCATTAAGAACAAGTGAGAATGGCACCTTAAGAAAGGAGTGTTTTATGGGACAGGTGGGGATATTTCCTTCTAGTTTCATCAATTATTTTGTAAAATTATACTGGCAACACGGCAAAACCTAAGATCTATCTTTAAGCTGCAGAAGTTCATTTGCCTGATTCTGCTTGCATTATGCCAGTGTAAAACAGGAATGAGCTTGCCACAGTGGTTGGATGAGAAATCTGACCTAGGAAATGTTCCCTGAACTGCTCAACTCTGCCTAACCATTGTTTTAACAAAGTGGTTTATTCTGAACTTCAGAGGAAAAGGGGCTGAATGCAGGCATATAACAGCAAAGCTTCCAGTATGAGAGAGATTCCTCAGTAAAGAACACTTCTATTTGTAAGAAACTGAGGAAGGGTGTGTTGTGTAGTTAGGCCTTGATCTTGCCTTGCAGTTTTTTTGTCTGCCTCATCTAACTTGCATCCCATGCCACAGGCAATGTTCTTAATGTACAAAAGTAATTATAAAGGAAAGTCAAAAGACATTTTCTTTTATTTATTGTTGAGGTGGTTTAGCTTTCTGATTTCTTAATCAGTTTTAATATATGAGTAAAAAGATAAAGTAGAACCTTTCATGGAAACATGTGATAGCTGGCCTCAAAGACTTTATTTGGACTTCTGGAGAGAAAGTTCATTTCTAAACTTTTTTTTAATGGATCAGAACAGCTTCTTTGAGTAGTGATTTTTTCAATTATGATACCTTACTAAAAATGGATTTTTTTTCTTTGATGAGTCTTTCCATTCAGACTTACTATTACCAGCAATGTAAAATGTATTGCTTTGACATCTTTGTGAGTTCTGGATGTGTTCAGGTAACTCCATGCAACATAGTGACCTTGCAAATTGTATTGGGTTTCTGTGGCAAGGTTTTGGTAGTGGGGGGGTTACAGGGGCGGCTTCTGTGAGAAGCTGCTGGAAGCT
>JANZLQ010000040.1:10299475-10310443 GCA_026212715.1 Elanus axillaris
AGTGAATGATCTCTCCTGTCCTTATCTGGATCCACAAGCCCTTTGTTATATTTTTTTCTCTCCCCTGTCCAGTGAAGAGGGGGGGGGAGTGATAGAACGGCTTTGGTGGGCACCTGGCGTCCAGCCATGGTCAACCCACCACAATGATTAAAGCATGAATTAAATTCAGTTGTTTTTTTGTTTAGGTTTCTCTATGTTAGAATATTCAAGGATTTTATGCAAGGTTAGGCAGAAGTGACTTGAAGTATAGTTTTGGCAAACTTTGAATTGCTTGGTGTGTGTAACAAGGAGACACCATAGTCACCATATTTCAACTAGATATTAAAGAAGGATGTTTGAAATGGATTTTTTTTTTATTAGCTCTCATCAGAGACAGAAGAGGCAGACAGACAGCAGTAGTAGTGCTATATAGTTCATGACTTTAAAGCTCCAGATTTCTATCACTTTTGTTAGAGATTTGTTTTTCTCAGTGGCTTAGTCTAAGACTCATATACCGAGATTTTTACAGTAATTAGGCACTCAGCGCTTATAGGAACTTAATACTTAATTTTTTAAAAGTGTCACATTTGTTCTTTGCTTTACTTTCACTTTGTAAAGCAGAGATAATATTATTCCTCTTTATGAGGATGTTGTGAGATAAATGTATTATATGCTGCAGTGTGTTTGGAATTTATGCTATTCTTAGGTATCTAATGTAGTCTAGTAAGTTAAGTACCCAACATGTCTAGATGTTCTCATCTTGCAGAAATTACTTGGGTGAAACTTACTATAACATGAATTATCTTTGTAAATAAGATGAGGTTTTAGGTGATGATGCAAATACTAATATCAAAGACTCCAACTGACTTGAATGAACTTTGATTCAGGTCCATTGAAAGATGCCATGAACAATTGTCAACACAGGTTCTGCAAATTCATTTTAGTTCTGGTGGTGTTTCTTCTTGTTATGAGTAATCTTGTTACTTTAAGTGGGACTGTTTAGGTGCTCAAGAAGTTCCACGCCATCTGAGCTGAAATATTTGACTCTCGTATTTATGCAACTATAATGACTGTGATCATTTCTGTTCAGGTCAAAGGAGTTTGGCTTTCTGAGACAGTAAATATTGCCAGTATTAAAGGCAGCCACCCATCTCTTTACAAGCTCTGGAGTGGCGGGACAGCTAACTTGCTATTACCTTTTTGATCTTGGCAGATCAGTAAATGTTTATTCCCTCCAATGCTTTTTTATTAACTCCTCTTACCTATTCCCTCTATCCATTGCACCTACCAAAGAAAAAATAAAGCCTGTTTAGACAAAATACAATGATACTCCAGGATATTGATGTGCTGTCCTGTACACTGTGTTCCTGGTCAAACTGGCGTGGCTCTCTGCATGGAAATGCTGTGCAGTTCACTGAAATGTGCCATTTTGTACCACCACCAAATTTATCCACTGGAGTTCTCCATTTTGTGGCTTGAATCACTTCTGATGGCTCTACAGAGACTGTCTTGACCATGTTATAGAGATTGTATTTTGGAAATAGTATCTGAGTAAAATAATTAATTGTCATTGAATTAAAAACTCTTGCAGGAATTGGAAAGAAATCTTGCAAAATTTCATTGTGAAGTAGAATCTTGAAATAAATTCAATAAATACTATGCATGATGTTTCAAGGGATCAGTACTGAGAATTTGTGACAAATTGTAAATTTCCAAACCTTGTTTTGTAATTGAGTGTCCGTGATGATTCCTATAGCTCTGTGTGCCATGGCAATGAACATAAATTGAAGCAGCATCTCATTTATGCAAAACTAAGAGTCCAACCCCTCTAACTGAGTTCAAATGATTTTTAACTATAGACACAGGAAAATGTTCAGTATTTTCATTACCAGTATTCCAGTAAGTACTAGAAACAATTTGATTTCCAAATTAAATCTATGGATGTGAACAAAGCTCATAAAAATGAAGAAATATAATTCATCCTATATAAAATGAATTTCTTTAACTGTTGTAAGGGCAAGCGAGATAAAATGTCTGAGTGAGTTTAATCTTAGATTTATCAAGGTTAATAAAATTAGGATTCTTTACATTATAATGTTAACACAGCCAAAATTTAAATAGTTATCTTAAAAATTTATTATGACTGCTGTATCTGTTAGATAAAATCTATTAATTTTAAGTGCCAACAATGTAAGATAAGAAAGTGTGGACACTTCTAGCTAATAAAAAGATGATTCTAAAATTCCCTTAATCATGAACTTGTAATGCGAAGAGGAAAGTGCAAATTAAATTTTGATCTGAACCAATAATAATTACAAGAATCTCCATTTTCATTCACCAATACCAGCTACACAGTGTTAATGCCTCTTGAAACCTGAGGAAATAGAGAATTATCTCTAATAATAGTAAACTCATTCTCATTTTAACAGTTATAACAATTTACAGTTTATCCTGTTTATTGCATTCCACTGAATTACATTTTTAGTATGTTTTGTTTGTTTTGTTGTGATGTTCAGCAATAAAGTTTATAGGTCCCCTTTCTCTAGAAGTATTTTTAGGAAACACGTATGTTTGTTTTCAATGGCAAACCTTGTCTTACTGAAAGGATTGGAATAAAACTAAATTCCCAAGTACTGCAGAATTGCAAAATGCACCCTCCCTGGACATGCCTCAGGTTTTTCTTTTATGCACTTTATTCCTTAACAGAATAGCTCACATCTGTAACAAATTCAGCTAGGAAGTCCTCTGGATAAGTAAGCTGTCCTGCCTTTTTAATTTGACTGTGCAATTAGACTTATTTTGGCCACAGACCCAGAACCTGAAATAAGAAGGTGCCTGAACTGCCGGAGCTTTAAAAGTAATCTGGTCATGAATATGCATTGCATTGCAGAGGCTCATGATCCTGTCTAACGAGCAGCCAATACACAGGAATGAGGTGCTACACTTTCTTTGTGGCACATCTGATGTGATTGATTCCTATCACATTGTCTCCTCTTTTATCCAGTGTTTGATGATGCAAACTTCATCTAAGTTGCAAAGGTAAAATATAATAAGAAAATCTCTTCCACAGCCTGACCTTTTTGCTCCTGTATTTTGGTCCCAGGTTAAATCAATGAAACACCTTTTTAAGCTATCTTTTAAGCTTTGTACTTGGATTACTATCTCCAAGAGTTTATAAGCTCCAATCTGTTCTGTTTGTCTGTTACTTAGCAAAGTGTCCTCTTCTAATGGCTGTGGCTCCTAAACAGTATGGCAATGGAAATACATCATGTTAACGTTATTCTATGACTACCAATAAGTGTTAGAGCTGTAATTTGCTTTGTATCTGTTTGGATTACTTAGGATAGCAAGAGCTATGCTGAGTGGTAGCTGTTTGTACAATCCATTTTTTAATTCACTCGCTGAGGCAGAAGACTATTCAGAGTAAGGTTTGTAATAGTTCCAGAGTGCATTTGATTTCCTAGCAGCAAAAATTGTGTCTTATTTCACTAAATAAAAATTATTTTTTCCCTGGAATTGAATTAATTGTCCACACTTACTGAATGGAAATAATAGGTTTCAGTTATGGTTTGTGAGTGGAATGCATTTTTTTTATCCAATGGCTTCGTCAATAGCAGTGTTTTATGTTTGGTATTTTTACACAATCTTTTGATGGAAATAGCATATTTTCCATAAAATGTAATGGATGAGATAATAGCTAAACATAAATTCTACTTTGTCAAATTGTACTTCAGAGTTCTTTTTGACACTTAGCTACTTTTCAGTAGCACTTTTTCTGTGTTTTCTCTCTGCTTGGTAAAAAGAGTAAAACTTAATAACCTGACCCTTTCTAGACAATGTTATATTATTAATTTGTTACCATTTATGTGCGTGGCATTCTGAGGTGTTGGATAGATACCCTAGTAGACTACTAATTGGTCAGGTGTTTCTGTCCAAGCAGACCCTTGGAATTACATGTGTTTAGCTTTTATTTTTAATGACCGGCAATTATTTGAGTACAAAGAATTGAGTAATAAATCTCCAAAATTCTCCATTGGGATCAGCATTTTACCCACATGACATTGTTTTGATGCCTTACTGAAGAAAGTGGCTGAGCTGTAAATGTGTGCTAGTGTAACTTACCTAGTTGAATCAATCCTATGGAATCTAGAGGTTAAATTATTAGAGCATCAGGAGAGGGTGCTCCTTATTTTGCAGGTTTGTAAAATAACCCTTGATTAGGACTGCCTTGCACTACTATAATGCAAATAAAATAATTAACATATTTTTAAGTATGATGCTAAATAACCGTAACAGTCAAGAGAGATGTTTTGTTTCTAAAGTCTAATATAATTTTTCTTGTTACAGAAAAAAAATAATCTGTTATTTACACAATTATTTTCCTCAGTCTAATAGCTTCCACTAAAAAGTAGCTGATACTTTGATCTGTATTATTTAAAACTTCCCTTGCTAATTAATTATTTCTTTTAGCCCATTCTTTCTGACTTAAAACCCAGGTTATGGTACTGTTTATTTGTAAACATGTTAATTTTTTAAGTATATGGAAATGGTTACTGTTGGACATTTAACTGTTAAAACCCCCAAATTTGAAAGATACCAAAGCCTGTGCTGAATTGGAAGACAGAGAAAATCAGCTAAATTTTATCACTCATAAGCTGAAAGTCTAGGCAGACCCTAGTGTCTAAGTAATGAAATAGTTATAAAATTTTTATAAAGTGCACCAATTCTCATACTTGGCTATAAAAAAATTTGCATTCTCATGTTTGAAATACATTCCTCCTTCAGGTATTACATACAAAGTGCTTCTCTGCAGTTCATTTATATGTTCTAAAACTTCCTTCCCTCATTTTTTCCCCACATCTTTCATCATCCTGACTTTGCCAGTGTTAAAGCACTTCAGCACCTTCAGAGATTCCAGATAGAGCTTGATTGTTTTCTTTAAAATGCTTTCCCAGTAATAAAGAACTTGACAAGGTGACAAGGTTTGATAAAGATAACTCATTTGGGAACATGTGGGTGTTGATTGTCAGTCAGGACAATAGTTTCTATATCTGGTGTGAAGATACCTGCAGTACCACTTGTATTATTATCACTCACTTGTATGTAGCTTGATTGTTACTGTCACAGACCCTGGATTTATGATATTGCTGAGAGATTTTAGCAGAAGGTAAAGGCCAGAGGAAGCCTCTTATTTACTAATAGCTTTGTAATATTTAACAAAGGGGCCTAGTAAAAATAGGAAGGAAATTAATATATCTTAATTTTGTAATGCTGTTTTCCAGTTGCTATGTTACAATGTATCCTGACTACAATATGTAGTCCATTTTTAGTGGATTTGAGAAAAAAAAAAAAAAGAGGGTAGTTTTTAACCACCTGAGGACTGAGACCTTGGGGAGCAGTGAGTGCAAAAACCCTAACTTTTTTTTTTTTTGTATGAATGATCCTGATTTATTTATAAGGGCTGTTATTTTAGTTTCACTGCAACAACAGGTGACTGACCTGAGTCATCCAGAGTGTACTACTAGTTCAGTGTTCTACATCAGTAGTGTTAGGAGTGTTCTAGAACTCTGTTCCTTATTTCAGAAGAAAATGATTGTATGGAAGTGAGGAACAAAATCTGGAATCATCACTGCAGATAATCTCTCAGTACATGCAGCTTGCTTTCTTTGCTTTCAGCAGCTAGTGCTGGTAAACTTCCCAAGAAGTCTTAGAGAAAAGTTAGTCTTTATTAGCCAGGAGACCTGTGCAGAGTGCAGTCACAAGAGCAGAATAAAGAATTGGAAATCAAAGAAAACTGCAATCACTGTCAGTAATAATAGTTTTGTGGTTGTCTTCATTGGTATTAAGTGAAATACTCAAACCAAAGTCTGTTTCAAATTGATAGCATCCCTTCAAAGTGAAGTTAAGATTTTATATGTGAATCTCTAAGGTTACCGTAAATGTGAACAAAACTGAAAGTTTAACTGTAAGTTTGGAGTGATAGTAGTTCTCAGGGGACTAAAACTATTTTTTTCCCTCATGTTAAGTGATGCATGTCCTTCTTGCATCAAGTCTTTTGTTTTGAGTTTAAGGATTTACAGGGGATATTTATCACATGCTGCTCTGTGTATTTTTGTTGAGGTCTTTCAACAGCCATTTGGAAGGGAAAATACTTTCAGGTTTGGGGAAGGCGAAAAGAGCAACTCCCTGCTGGTGTTCCAGAGCAAATGTTTTTAAGGGCATGAATAGTGATGATAATTTCAAATTATAGGTTTTACTATTCAGCATCATACTTTTGTCTGTTCTGAAGCTGAAGCCAATGTCTGAACTGTGAGAGGGAAGGTATAAATTGTTGTGATGACATTGGGGAAGAACAAAGGAGAAGAAAAGTCGTTAAAATGTATGCCGTAGTGCATAAAAATTTACAGTGGACTATTACATGTGGTTGTTTCCAAGACATTAATTTAATTGGTTCTTTGCAGGTATAAATAAAAATGTGGCCTTCTCTTAAGTGTAAGATAGCCTCATATCACCTACTCATGGATAAAACCACTCCAACTTCTAGTGTAGATGGCTTATCTTTATGTCAGCCTGTTAATTGTTTAGGAAGTTTGTGTTGTTTCTAGACATTTTTGTTTGGTACAAGGTACCCAAAATGCATCCTGCACGCTCAGCCTGTTGTTTGTGTATCTTCTCATAGTAATGCTTTTGAAATGTATGTTAAGGGATGCAGGAAAAAATTCATTTTGGTGGAATTGTTAAGCAGTGATTACTACCAGAGCTGTGTGGTAGTATCAAGCAGTATATCAAACGGAATACTACTACAGTCTCTCTTCTCACCGTAATTTGTTTTAAGGGCATAATAATGTTTTTATGGAAATGCTCACATTTTTAGTATTCACATAAAGAAAAAGCCCTTGATTATTTTTTAAAGACAAATCCGAGTGTCAAATCCAAGTGTATGAACTCATAAATTATTTTTGTGGATAATTGACTGCCAGGATTGTCAGAGGCAATGGATCTGGAGAGTGGTAGATATTGGTTCCATGCTCTGTAAGATCAGTCATAATGCCACCATAGAACTGCTGGATCAAGAAAGAAGGTCTATATTCAGCAAAGCACTTAATTCCCTTAAGGTTAAATGTGCTTAAACTTAATCAGAATCTAAGTGAGAAGACAGATCTCTTATCAGTGAAATACATTTTTGTGTCTGTTGGTGTTAATATAGGATTTTTTTTAACTAAAGCAGCTTGTTGATGTTTAAGTAGAATTTTAAATAACACTTAAAATCATCATATTAACAACTTACCAAAATTATACAGTGTTTTTCTGGTGCACATCTGTGTTAGTTCCAAGTGGAATAGACTCAGGGCTTTAATGATGCAAATTAAATTTTCCAGTGAGACAGATGCCAATATAGGCCAAGAATTAATTCTGAATCCAAAGGGGGAAGAGCAAACTATTAATTCATTACATCTGGCAGAAGCAATTCAGTAGTTTACTTTTAGTTACTATGATACTTGGTCATAAATAACAAAGGAAACTGACCTTTTCCCGTATATGCTCTGCATCAATTATAATTATTGGAATTCTCATCTCCCAAATTGAACTGGTTGTATATTGCTTGCTTTATTGTTCCTGCTCTGCCGTCATCCTCTTTGCATAAACCTCTTAGGTCAGTTGCTTGAGAGAGCGAGTGCCAAAATCCTCATTTAGTTAGCTGCAGAAGTGTAGGCCTAAGTATACAAGTGGTCTCTTGAAAATCAGGTGCTTAACACTTGTTCAAGGATTAGTACAATAGGAACTGTATGGCACATTGCTAGAGGAGAGAATAACTAGAAGGTAGAAACCATTTAAGCCCTGGCTAAGTAATTCCTTGCAGGCTAAGACTTCTGGTAAACAATTGTTTTTGTGGTTGTACACCACTGTTTTAAAAAAATGGGGTACCTGGAGCATATTTTTTTCTGGAATAAAATTGGTGATGCTGTCACGGTCCACTCGATGGATGTGTGACGGAAAAGTTTGTTTGCTGTGATCTCGAAGTGCAAAAAATAAAAGGCAGACACACCACAGGGGTTATGCTTCAATCAAACAGCAAAACTTTATTGTTTTGCCCATAAAGTGGCATGTGATAGGAAGAAAGAGTGGTAGGAAAAAAAGAGGTAAAGTGAGGAAAGAGGATTATAGCTACCACTGCAGGTCCAAAGGTGTCCCTCTGGTCTCAGGTCCAGGCACCGTCCCGCCGGTCCTTCTGATCGCCGTGATCCTTGGTGGGGAAAGCTTCTGAAGTTCGTTTGCTAAGAAGACATCTTTTATGCCAGGCAACACATCTTGCCCCTCCTCTGGTCCACCTCGCCCCTCCTCTGTCCCGTGGCCCTCTGCCAGCTCGAGCGAGGCCTTCACACGGCCCAGGGATGAGTGTCCGAGGCGAGGTCTGACTTGGAGGAGGTAGCTTTTGACCAGGAGGTCTGTTTTCACATTATAATGACATTATAATGAGCAAAGTTCACTTAAAGTTCAAGATTTCTTCATCAAAGTTGGAAACAGCTGCTGGAATCAACCTTTTTGATGGCAGCTGTGCAGTTTTCGTAGTTTCGGTAAGAGTAACAAGGAGGAGTACAGGACCGTTTGTACCACTGTTATCAACGGAGAGTGGTACAGAGCTGTCCATACCATGCAGTACCCTCCCTTCTTTGGAGAACATACCACATCTTTTCTCAGGCAGGCTGCTGCAGCCTGCTGTCAAGATGCAAGTCCAAGTTTTGGGGTATTGTAAAAGCCCCTGATGACAATGTTGAGACAATATTGTTCTTCGGACCGACTCTTAACAGATGCAAGGCAGGGGTCAAAAGCTGCCAGGCTTTCACCTCTGTTCCCTCTGAAGTTCCCTGCAGCTGTGAGTGCCACCTGGCTCTCAAGGTTGGCTGCTGCAGGTGGGTGGGCAGAGCGTGGGGGCTGCTGTTGCTGTTGCACCCGTGGAAGTGGCCATTTTGTCAGAATGTGGTTCAGGAAATGCAGTTGTGTGTCTTCATTGCAGAGTTCATCTAAGTTTTTCTTAGCTAAATTGAATACCTTAAATATGAGTTGTGGTTTTTTTGGCTGGTTCTGTATATGCAAGTGGAAGAATTGTGGGTAGTTAAGGAATTGTACTGATGCAAAGCTTTTTAACAAATTTAGGTATTCTAGGAGTATGTGTCAGGCTAGTATTGTGACTGTAACTTTGGAAATAGTTCACAGTCTGAAACTAACTTGAACCTAGAATATCAAAATGAGTGTTGGTTGGTTTTTTTTAAACTTATATTTTATTATTTCAATTTTTTACATCAGAAAACTACCTTTGAAGTTTATTGATTCCTCTGATAATACATTTCTGATACAGTATTGAAAACATTTTCCAGCCATACCAGAATTAGGTATTGATTTTTAGTATTTCTGATTTCTTTTCACAGAGATTTAACAACACATTTGTCCTGGTTTTCTGATATGGAAGTTATTATCACAAAATAAATAATTTTACAGATTTTTTAGTGTATTGCCATGAGAAGTCATATGCTGGCATCAAATCCTTTCCTGGCAATTTCCTGGCATAATTATCAATGTCTGAGGGAATTGCAAAACATGATCTATTTGTAGAAAGCGTATCTGGAGATAAAAACTTCAGATTATCTTTTAAATCCAACTTCACACATGGGAGTTTTTTGTTGCTAAAGTGCAAGGGCTTATGGGCAAGTCCTGATCTGGGAATGCAGTGTGTGTTCTGAATTCTCCATGGAGAATTTCTGTTCTCTGTAATTCTACGTTTTGACAGAGCTGGAGTTGCTGATATTGATGTGGAAATGTTAACATCCTGGTGATGACAACTGCCAAAGCAGTCCTTGATATTTTGGCTGAATCTGGCAAGAATGAGGAAATTGCAAAGCAAATTGCTAACCTTAGTGAAGGGAACCCTCTTTTTAGTGATCCGGAGGTGAGTCTTTGGTCTGAACTGGGGACAAAATGAGTCTAAATCCGTATTTTTCCATGTCCTTCTGCACTGTTGGGCCTTTGATATTGGAGTCTCTGTTCTCTGGATTGACCAGAGTTCATATTCCAAGACCTATCAAAATAGTTTTCTGCAATAATTTTACATTCAGCTTGCTCCTTTAAAAACAAGAAAAAAAAAAGAAAATGTTGAAAATTTTCAAGTAGTTTTTACAGAAATATACACTGATATTTTTCTTGGTTAGTCAGTAGGAGTGATAACAATAGTAGGAAAGTCCTTTTTTCACTTCCTTAATATTTTAATATTAATACAGTACTTTGAATAAGTACATACTATGGATATCTTGTGTAAAACTAGTATGGGTATCATAAGAATGTTGTGTAGAAACAAAATGAGAATAGACTGCTTCTGTGAAGTGGCCACAGGTCTTGACAACTACTTGGGGAGTATTTTCTTCAAAGTAGCTTTTTTTTTTTAGACATTTTAATTAAAAATAAATAATGAGAGCAGTATCCCTAAAGCTAGTTGGCTTTAGTACAGAAGTGCTTATGTTTTAAGATTTCATACTTTGGTTTACTTTCTCTCAAGGAAAGGTAATTTATGATTTTGGGTTTTTTGGGGTCTGCTTCCATGTGCTGGATGAAGTACCTGGCTGCTTGGGTACTAATGCTTTTAGATTTACATTTGTATTGGGTTTCTGTGGCAAGGTTTTGGTAGCGGGGGGGGTTATAGGGGCGGCTTCTGTGAGAAGCTGCTGGAAGCTTCCCCCATGTCCGATAGAGCCAATAACAGCCGGTTCTAAGATGGACCTGCCACCAGCCAAGGCCGAGCCCATCATTGATAGTGGTAAGGCCTTTGTGATAACATTTTTAGAAAGGAAAATAAATTGTGGGACAGAGAGAAATGGCAGCCGGAGAGTGAGGACATGTAAGAGAAACAACTCCGCAGACCCCAAGGTCAGTGAAGAAGGAGGGGGAGGACATGCTCCAGGCGCCAGAGCAGAGATTCCCCTGCAGCCCGTGGTGAAG
>JANZLQ010000040.1:10310543-10320637 GCA_026212715.1 Elanus axillaris
CCCCAAGCTGAGTCTGTTTTGCCCATGATGGTGATTAGTGAATGATCTCTCCTGTCCTTATCTTGACCCACAAGCCCATTGTTATATTTTTCTCTCCCCTGTCCAGCCAAGGAGAGGGGAGTGATAGAACGGCTTTGGTGGGCACCTGGCGTCCAGCCATGGTCAACCCACCACAAGGTTATATACAGAGTCTGAGAAATCCCACCTTACCTATTATGAAATGCTTTTGTGCAAGAGTCAACTCATGTGAGGAGATAAATGCACTGTATAACAGTACACAAAATGCTAGTTCAGGTAAAATGCATGCTGCTAACTGACTAAGCCTTTCTGTGTACACTAATCCTAATTTATATTAAATTGTAATTAAAACAGTTTTGTTTATTGCTTGTAGCCATGAGTACCTGGAAAACTGATTAATCCCATCTATGTTTTGGGGACAATCCAGCTGCTATTGTTGACTCAGAATGCAGAAATGTTGTATTTGTGAGTTGTTTTCATGGGTATTTTTTCAGGCATTTATAGAGGGCCTTTTCTTCTATCGTATACAGGAACTGGAACAGAAGAAGCATCCCAAATAAAATAAATGAAGGGATTTTGGAGCAGGAGGCCAAAATCTAAATAGGCTAGCTGCATTTCCATCCAAACTATAAAATAGAGAACAACTATGATTTACCCATGCAAAAATAGATTCACATCTTTTATTGTAGCTGTGCTTCTGTTCTGTGTTGTGCATACATTTAGGCATAACTGTCAGATTTTCAGTATTTTGAAGTGTGTTATTCAGAAGGCCATAGGTGGCACCATAGCAGAGATATGACAAATGATGAAGAGAGAAAAAGGGGCAGCGTAAATTGAGTCTTAGGAGACTACATCCATAGGAATGAGGAACACCTATGCCCACTTTCTGTAAAATTTCAAGTTTCCAGTTGCATCGTCTTTCTTATTACAGGCTAAGTCTAGGTTCTCACATAAATTTCGCTGTATGTATAAATATTTTGGACCTGTACCTAATATATACCACATAACTAGATATATCATGGATTGTGCCATCAATTGACAAGAATTGTTTTCTGTTTCTTGTATAGCATATATTCTTAAAACATAAGTAAGAACACTCAGGTCAGTATAAAGTCTTACTGTGAAAGATATCTCCCTTTAGGAGAATCATTTGCCTGGGAGAGTATTCATTCTAATAACTTCAAATGATCCATTTTAAAAATCATGCAAGAACGGTAGCATGTTACATTTTCTGTTGTTAAATCTTTGAGCTATATAGACATTTCCTGTTTAAAAGTTTTCTGCTAACATAACCAAGTCAACTGTTTCTCCAAGAGAAATGTCTCCTAATATTTCATTGTCTGTCTTGTCATGATGGAAAATATGCAAACTACTGTTAAGTGACAATTACTTTCTCTGAACTTCTTTGAAGACAGCCTATCTAGAGATCATTTTCATCTGGTGTGGAAATTTGGACCTAATTCTGCATTCATTCATACATACTGAAAAGAATTGTTGGTTGAATTTGTTGCGAGGTTGTGGTAAAACAGGAATAAAGAATGAAGGGTTAAAAGTGAAACCACACAAGGGCATATATAATAATTCACACACAACTCAAATGTGAGTGCAGCTGCTTTGCAAAATGTTCTGCGTCTACTCATGTTTATTATCTTGTGATATTTGTAATTGCATGGATTTTCTTGCCAGTTAAAATTAGAATTGATTCTCGTAAGAAGGCAAAATTAGAAATTAAAAAATACAAAGTGAACACATCCCTGTTATAGACCCTAAAATGAATGCCAGTTCTGTAGTAATTTCGTGTGAATTCTTCTTACAGACAGCAGAGAGCAGCAGTGTGATGACCTGAATCAGAAGGAATGATGTTAAGGAATAATGAAAGTAACTAAAAAGTTAAATACTTCAAAAAAAATCAATTCTTGCTTTTATACTGGTAGAATTTCTTTGAGACGCTTTTGCAAAAGTACTTAGAAGACTGTGGAAAAAAATGACATTAACAATAGAATAACCATCATGGAAATAATTTTGAAGAAAGATGTTTATATACAGTAAAAAAAGTGAAAGAGTGTGGGTAACTGAGTGTCTAAGGTAAATGAGGGATGGATTAGTGTCTGAGCTGTCTATAGAACTGTCAAAAATGATGATATAGTGTAATTAAGAGCAGAAGACAAGCATTAGCTCACAGACTTAGTTTAAAGAATAATTTTACTTGAATGCATATTGAGTAGTCTGAAAGTTGATGAATTCAGTGAAATTAATTTTCAGAAATCATTAACTGTGTCCACTAGTAATTTACAAATCAGTATTTTTGTTCATCTTAGGAGTTCATAGGTGCACGTCAAACTACATTAAAACTTTCAGGGTGTGAATCATCATGTAAAATATGAAATATTGTTTCTGAGGACTTGGAAATAGTTTCTTTCATGTATCTCTCTTCCTCATTTGGTATTTTATTACAGCAAAACCAAAATTTGCAATTTTGTTTTTCATCAGTGACTGTGTTCTACCCTCCATTATTTTCCATTGTAAAAGCAGGATGTAGACTTTTGTGGTAATGAGCAGATATAAATACCTATGAGTCAGATAAATTATGCTGTATCCCTTCATTCCAGAGAAACTGCTACAGTGAAGGATGCAAGCAGATGCTGTTGTCTTGGTGACTGCTCATTTGAGTCTGGACTGCACCAGACTGGCATTCCTTACTTCTTAGATGTTTGCATTTATGTATACAACTCATATGGACAAAAGCTACTAATTAAATGCAACTAAATAAAACAGTATACATACAGTATGTATGTGATGTGTTGAAAATTACATACATTTTATAAGGAATATGAGTAAAGATTGTCCTGGAATAGTACCTTATAGCTGTTAAAGGAAATCTGAGAAATATAACTGTGACATATGATACCAGCTTGTATTTGTCTTTGTCTCATGTCTTTATAGCGTTATTCAGCTTAATATAGAACTAAACATAGAGGCATGAAATTTCAAGTCTGCCAAGCTGTTCTGAGTGCCTGAATTTGTGTGCCCTATCTGAGATACGAGAGTCAGCAATTGGCATTTTCTGATAATTGAATTACTGAGGTGTCTGTGTGGGATTATTTTTTTTTTTTACTGTAGACCACAAGACCTGATCTGAAGTGCACTGATTTACAAATCAAAGCTGCTATGTTCTACAAATTATCCTCCAAGCTCTGAAAAATACTGTTAATCTCTCAATTTTCACTCTGTGAATTTTTTTTTCATGTACTTCTCAAGATATTGCATGTTTCTAAGGTTCTCCCTTTCTTTGCAGAGCCTTGGCATTTCTTGAGCCTGAGAAAGCATGACTTAAAATCTAGAATAAGCTGTTATGCAGCAAGTTGCTTTTCAAAAAGATGTGATCCTGAAACTTTTTATGTTGCTATTATGTAATTTCATGCTCTCGTGACAATTGTTTGAACTTGTATTTTCCACACATTAGCTGATAATTCAGAAAGCTTAAGCTATATGTAGAAAGTCTATATTTAAGTATTTTGGCTCTGCCCTCTACACTCTCAAATCATGCAATCACTACATCAGCAGAGTATATTGAACATAATCCATTTTATGCTTTCACTGCCCACATGTATCAACACCTGCATCTACGAGCTGGCTGAAGTCAGTATGACTTCTCTGATACAGCTTTTCATAAAATAAGAATTATTTGCTAATTTTGTATATTTTTAGACATGATTTGACTGATAGGCTTAAGTGATTTAAGGTCAGTAACAGTGCACTTTCTGAGAAGTTTGTTGTATGATGCCTTTTCTGTTCAGATGCTTGTTGACTGCATTAAGGAGAAAACATTTTGCTAATTGGTGCATAGTTAGTAATATAAATGATTCAATGTTCCTAAAACCACAATAGCTTTTTGTTGCAAGGAGTAGTTTTGGGAACATTGAACCTTCAGGTAACATTAAAATCATGTGGATAGTAGACAGGCTTTCTTATGTATCCTTTTATTTTGTCCTTTCTGAAATTGCTTTTTGGACTTCTGTGCAGTTCATCAATGAATTATGTTTGTATGAAATAAATGTCTGTGTCTGCAACATTATTTCTAGAATGTTAGTATCATAATCAAATATAATTGCCAGTATCATCAACTAGATGGTCTTAGTGTATTTTCCTTAGATGTAGTCCACTCAGAAAAGACTCCTGATGGTGCTATCACTCACAATGTATCTGGTTTGCTTTCAGTTGCCAGAACTGCCATCTTCGAACATTAAAACCACTTTTAAAGCATAAGCTTCCAAAAACTTGGAAGAAAGGAAGTATCACTGTCAATGTTACTTAAAAAATTATCGGAAAAAAAAAACCCTGTACTTTATTACCTGTATTTTCATGTATCTTCTGTCTTTCATGAGGGGAAAACAAGTTCTTGGTAAAGTCCCATAATGTTTGCAACAGAGCTTGTACATTCTTAAGTTCTTTTATAGTGTTTCAAAAGGCAAAATAAAAGTGCCTAAAAGCAAAAATCCCAAATCAAATTTGCTAAGTGGAAGACAAAATCCACACCAATGCAAAAGCTTCTATTCCAGAGTATCCATAAGGTTTCCTATGGTATGGGAGGATGTAAGGATACTTGGTGAATGGTTGGGTAACTTTGGGGAAGACTGTGTTACCTTGCTAGCTGTTAGGAAGTCTACTCAAATCTCTGTGGATGGAGGTCAGTTGTGTCTCAATATATCTGAAATCAGGGGAGACAGAATGTCTAATTGGTTATACCTGATTTGTCACAACCATTGTTTTAAGTGATTTTGCTATTGTAAATATTGCCTAGTATCAGCATTCCTTCTCTAATACAAACTTTCTGTCATTTAACTCACTATTACAGGATAATTATTCCAATAGAAACACCAGTCTTGCAGACTTGGTAGAGCATTAGAATCATAAAGAAATCAAAATTGACTTTTTAAGTATTCTTAATTCCACTTGAATCACAGAAAATGCTTAAAGCAGTCTGTAGATGGATTTTTTTGTGTGTATTCTGGCTGTAACATTTCTTTCTAAATCAGAAGCACAGAAAGAAACTAAGAAGTGAGGGCAAAAAAGCCCAACCAAATGATATGACAGTGTGTAAAAAATACATGTTTTCTATTTTGTCAGTAACAGTTTCTGGTTGATGGCACATTCCTGATCATCAAGTTCTCAAATTTTATGTTTGAATGTGTTGATTGATTTTTCTCCAAAATCATCTCTATGGTAGGTGTTAGCTGGTTGGTTTTTAATTTTGAAAAGAATTAAGCTCCTTTTCAGGAGACAGCTACTAATGTAGTTCTTTTATCTTGTCCAACAAAGGAGTATGATGAGTAGAAGTGTGGCAGGTAGCTGAGAATGGGTCTGGTGTGACAATGACCTTATTCTGATACTGAATAAATTTGTGTTCTGTTATGGAGAACCCATGATAATGATTGATTCCCAGAACAAGAATTAGACTCTGGGTTATGACTTAATGCAGCAAGAATGTCTCCTACAAACAGTAGGAAGTTAATGCCAGCCATATATAATCTGTTTTGGTTTTTTTCTTCTATTAATTCCTTGCTCGAGAACTCCATTCTTTAGGTGGGAATCTTGTGTTCAGTTGCAAAATTAAAACTTATTTCAGTTGCAATGAATAGGTTAATGTTAATTTACATCTTTAGTCTGTAAATTAGTCCATTTAAGGAAGGGAAAGGAGAAAGGGAGACTGAGTCATGCTGTGGTGGGTTGACCTTGGCTATCTGCCAGGTGCCCACCAAGGTGATCTGTCACTCCTCTTCTTCAACCAGACAGGGGGAGAGAAAATATGCTAAAAGGCTCGTGGGTCAAGATAAGGACAGTGAGGTCACTCAGCAATTACTGTCATGGGCAACAGATCTGTCTTGGGGAAATTAATTTAATCTATTGCTGATTAACACCAGAGTGGGGTAATAAGAACAAATCTAAACCAATTTCCCCCACCCCTGCCGTGTTTCCAGGCTCATCTGCACTCCCGATTTCTCTACCTCCTCCCCCCAAGCGGTGCAGGGGGACAGGGAATGGGCACTGCAGTCAGTTCATCACATGTTGTCTCTGCTGCCCCTCCTTCCTCGTGCTCTTAGCTCCAGCGTGGGGTCCCACCAATGAGAGACAGTTCTCCACAAACTGCTCCAATGTGATTCCTTCCCACATGCGGCAGTTCTTCATGAACTGCTCCAGCATGGGTCCCTTCCCATGGGCTGCAGTCCTTCAGGCACAGACTGCTCCAGCATGGGCTTCCCATGTGTGGGTCCCCTGCGGGGTCACAAGTCCTGCCAGGAAACCTGCTCCAGCCTGGGCTTCTCTCTCCATGGGGCCACAGATCCTGCCAGGAGCCTGCTCCAGCGTGGACTTCCCATGGGGTCACAGCCTCCTTCGGGCATCCCACTGCTCTGGCATGGGGTCCTCCCCAGGCTGCAGGTGGAGATCTGCTTCCTCGTGGACCTCCCTGGGCTGCAGGGGGACAACCTGCCTCACCATGGTCTTCCCCACAGGAACCTCTGCTCCGGTGCCTAGAGCACCTCCTGCCCCTCCTTCTGCACTGACCTGGGGGTCTGCAGGGTTGTTTCCCTCACATCTTCTCACTCTTCTCTCCTGGCTGCTGTTGCACATCAGTTTTTAACCTTTGTTGAATACATTAACACAGAGGTGCTGCCACTGTCACTGATTGGCTTGGCCTTGGCCAGTGGTGGGTCTGTCTTGGAGCCAGCTGGCATTGGCTCTGTGTGACACAGGGGAAGGTTCTTGCATCTTCTCACAGAAGCCACCCCTGTAGCCCTCATGCTACCAAAACATTGCCATGCAAACCCAATACACGTACCCAAATTTTTTTCTCAAACCTACAGCTAAGTAGGTATACTCAGAACTTTAGATTGAATGAACAAACACTTTCTGGCACAAATGCTTTTTCTTTGCAGAACTGATGAACCAGACTTTATAATAAATTTTGGTACCACATTTTTGACACAGCACTGTAAGTACCCCCAGATCACTTTGATATTACCTAATGATCAAGTCTAGTTTGTGAATAATAGTCTAGTTTGTGAACAAATAATGCTGGTGTTCTTTATGAGTGTCTCGAATGTTGCATACAAATGGTATAATAATTTCATCAGTTAAAGATTGAATTATTAGAAAAAGCCTGTGTACTGTCCCTGAAATACAAGGACTTCTTAATTTCTGTTGAGATATCACAGTAAAACTGTAATTAATAAGTAACCTAGAGAAGACAGTGAAAGAACAATGATTTGTTAAGAGAGAATTGTGAAAATAACCTTGACAATAGAAGCCAAGTCAAGCTAATGAGGTTTTTATGAGGAGGTAAAGCTTATTGAACTTTTCCTACCAGTTAGCTTTTAGATGATGTTATAAATTACTGTGTTTTGGCCGTTACAGTACTGGTTTCCCCTGTGGACCCTGAAGTAGTTTGATGCATCAGAACTAATACTTTCCATTAGGTATTCTGTTTTTACCTTTTTCCTGCCTGCATGAGACTGCACTTGGTTTGTAAATGGAAAAGCTTATTAAAGACAATGGGGGCTTTGGCACCAGCATGATTATTCTAACAGTTTATTGGTGCAGTGCATTATAAAGAGTAAGGCATAGAGCTAATTTAGGACCTATTCTGCCTTTTATAATTGTGTGTGTGTGCACTCTTCTTGAAATCATTGAGAGATTTTAATATAAATTCAGTGTGGTGTGAAGCCTTATTCTTATTTGTGCTAAAGCACTCAAGTCTTATCATCAGTTTATGATGTTTGTCTAATTTATTGCTAATGATGCTGCTGAACTGTAGACAATGATAAACAGGGTTATCGGGCAGAATACGTTAACATAAACACGCTCTTTCCACCTCTTCAAATAGACTTAGTATTTAAATGAAACTCTTACAAGTAGAATGGAAGTTTTATTGTGTTCTTTTAGCAATATTATGCCTCTATTAGACTTCCCAGTATGCATTTTGCTATGTTTGACCTTTGAATAGTGAAGAATCCTAGTATTCATCAAAAGGTTTTGTGTTAAACTAAAAACTTAAAAGGCAAGTAAAAAATTTTGACTCAGCCAACATGGACAGAAAACTAGAACATCGTGTTTAAACGAGTAGACAACTTTGATCCTGTTGGGAGAGGGGCAGAAATCAGTGTGCATCTTGATTTTTTTATGAAATGTATAAAAAAAGGATCTGAGTTCCATTCTAGTTCACAGCAAATTATATTAAGACGGAAAATATTAATTAAGATTAGAAAATTGGAAAAAACAAGCTATCCTTGAGGTGTTTGGCATACAGAGTAGGGATTCTGCCATTATGAAATGTCATGGACCAAGTTTATTAGTAATATAAATGGACATTCAGGTTGTCCAAACAAAAATAATCATTTGTAGGTATTTTTTGACACAGAGTGAAAAGAAAACAATGTGGGAGAGTTGTATTTCCCACTTTTTTTTTTACATTTCATGGAAATAGTCCACGGGGAAGTAACTTCAATAGGTAGGGGTTTCTAAAGGACAATAAGACATTTAGGTGTTCTGCGACACGATATTTCAGGCCAGACAATGGTACAAACTGTGACCAGTCATTTGCAGTTTTTAGTAAAAGTATCTGTGTTGTTATGTCTACCAAGAAGTCAAGGAATTTCTGAGTATCTTTTTATATCCTTATTGAGACAGATGTAGATACAACTGTACAACATGTAGTTCTGGTGTCTTTGTGACTCGGACCAGACATAGAAGGCCAGCAGAAAAGTTGACTATCAAGCAGGAAATAAATATATTTTTTTTTCTTTTTCTGACTGCTTGTACATTTATGTGTTAGGAAAAGGGGAGTGTTTGCACCTCAAAATAGACCTTACGCTTCATTTTTGTATAGGAAATAACCTTTGCTTTATGGATGAGAGAGACATATATGCAAATACATGAATGTTTGGGTGTGATGCCTTCACCCTCTAGTGTTTGTCCTCTCCCAGAGAATATCTGTTTTGTTTAGTTTCCTTTGGTTTGTATTTATCTTTCTACTGTAATGGAAATGTGTGCCACAGTAGTGGTTGCGTTACTGCTTTTTTCCTCTTATTTGATCTTACAGTATGTACCTTGTCTCAAGTTACTGAAGACTTTTCTTCCTACAAGTAAATTAACAAGACTGTCCATTAGAAAAGAAATCTGTTCTCTGGCACCACTGACAGTTCCTTGATAGTAGAATGTTGAGCTTGTTGAGTCATCAGATTGGCTTACTCTGCATAGTAGCTTTTAATTTTTAGCATTTTATTACAACTTTGAAATGCGTGATTCTTGGGATATTTTGGCCAGACGTGTCAAACCTTAACCAATAATGAGTAATTTCACTAGGCAGCAGTTTGTCAGTTCGGCTTTTACTGTAGTGGCTCTGTCAGATTAACTAGAGATACAAGATCAGATATAAGTCTTGACAAGCTTGTTCTCAATGGATCTGCAAAACTTGCTACTTTTTCAGAGATAGGAGTTACTTTGTTGTAACCCGCTAAATAGAATACATAGCTTCAGAAAAAACTCTGTTTTATATAGAACTATGTTAGATTCCAGGAATATAGTTGCCTGGGAGAAAAAGAACCTTTTCATTTGGATTTTCTCTTGCTGTATGAGGTGTGTGAGGATGTCTTTGCTTTTTTGCAAGGCGTTGCAGATTTACTTCACGTTGCTTTCTACGTCCTGAACTTAGGATATGAGTAAATGCACAAGCTTAGGTTTACAAATTATTACAGGGTTCTGAAGATTAAGTATGGGTTACATACTGTAAGCCATATTCACAGTATGGACTATTGGCTTACAAAGTGGTTACTGAGAAAGTGAACACCAGTGTGTTGGCAAGTTTACAGATAAACCAGAATGCAGTAACAGCTCTGTGGACTATATCCTTCTGCATCTACCCCTCTAATAGCTTATAATAATTGGGCTGTTGTGGTGGGTTGACCATGGCTGGACGCCAGGTGCCCACCAAAGCCGTTCTATCACTCCCCCCCCCCTTCGCTGTACAGGGGCGAGGAAAAAAAATATAACAAAGGGCTTGTGGGTCAAGATAAGGACAG
>JANZLQ010000040.1:10320737-10335772 GCA_026212715.1 Elanus axillaris
CTTAGAACCGGCTGGTATTGGCTCTATCGGACAAAGGGGAAGCTTCCAGCAGCTTCTCACAGAAGCCGCCCCTGTAATCCACCCGGCTACCAAAACCTTGCCACAGAAACACAATACAGTTGTCTTAAGTCAGCTCTTATGAAAAGTTTCCTTTTTTACAGGTGCAGAAAGGTGCACATAAGGAAACCTACCCATAAGGAGTTAGCATAACTGTAGCAGAATTAACACAGGAGCATATGGACAATTTTCAAAAGCTGAGCCCTTGGCCATAGAGAGATATAGAAAACCCAAGCACAGTCAAAGCAGATTAAAAGCTAGGAACAGTGAAAGGTCTTTTGACTAGTTTTTGAAATAGATTTCTAGAGGCAAAAAAATATTTATCTCTGAGATATGATTATGATTGTCTTTTTTTTTAACTCTTGAATTTTTCATCAGAGAAACGGTTCACTTTTTCTGCATTTTTAGTGATACAGGTGAGATGATCAGACATAACTATGATAGGGTGTTTTTGAGGGAGTGAGTAGGGGGGGACTAATTCTATAAAAACAAACTCCTAGTATCCAGTTTGCTGAACAACCTGAAAATGACATATCAGGACCATAACTACATGTTCTGAACGTCTCCATAAGTTTCAAAAAAAGCATTCCATTGTCCTAGTTCCTGCTTTAAACACTTCTGATGTAGGCAGACAAAATGTTATAGAAGCAGGGAAGCAGAAAATGTAGTTAAACCAACTGTTCTTACTTGAAAAGTGTTGACAGACCTAATTAATCGCTGAGCCCATTGATATGGGTGATTATACCAACAGGTGCTTTCTGGTGATCAAGGGCTAAGAAGAACAGATTATAATACAAGAAAGGGCTTCAGAAACTGCTGGGAATCAGTGAAGCTGGATGGAATCTGCACATACATATGAAGTGTAGGGAGGAAATAGGATCAGAAGTAAATAAGCCCACAGCATGGAGGTCAGCTTCAGTTGTGGACCATAAGGTGCAGAAGGGTGCTGCTGATAGAAAGAGGCTCTCTCTGCCCATATCACTCGTGATTTTCAGAAACTGTAGAGTGGTGCTTACTTGGTACAACGCTGTCTGAATTTCTTCTCAGATACATATTATTTTATGGAGTGGAATTTTCTGTAAATACATGTTAGAAAGGGCTGAAACATTTTAATTGTCTCCTGGGTTGTTTTGGTCAGAAATTGTGTGGATAAATATTGTTCATAAAAGAGCAAGATCACAGCCACAGCTGCCTCTGAAAATCATAACTGAAGTTATAAACCTATTAATTTCTTGGTGGTGTCATTAAAAGAAAAATATTTTATGCAACGATTGTGGTGGTTACTTTACTGTCTTTTTAAAGACATTTGCTCTTTCATATTTGCCATTTCCAGTTCACTCTATCAGAATTGGTAGACACACTACATGCTAAAAAGCAGTGTCGAGCTTTAACTTTTAGTTCCCTTAGTTGATTATATGATGGAACATGACCAGCAACTAAATTTTAAACTGATGTTAAGGTAAAATGAGCACAATCCTGAAAACTTCAAGTATTTTCTTTTATGTTCGGCTCACAAAGCTGTCCTCTATTCAAATAAAGATAGAAAATACGTGACAAAGCCCAACATTGTGAGCAGGACTATTGTCTTTTGCTATTCATGGATTGCCTTAGTAACCAGTAAATAGTTCAGCATATCTCTTACCTTTATATAACTCAAAAGACAGTACAGCTCTGTGTGGTAGAGTTACAAACTCAGTGATGTAACGTTTCAAATTAGTAAACTAATTCACTACAAGCTTATCTGAATTTGGTAAAAACAGTAAAATTGACAAGTAAAATTCTTTCTATGATTCTCTTGGATACAATGAGCTGTATTGTGAACCAGATTTGGCTCAGTATCTGGAAACAGAGCCTAGTAGACCCTATTGAATTAATGGATACCGATTAAAGCCTTTAGAGATTAAGAATATCTTCCTGTTCAATAGCATTCATTTTATTCATTTTCAAAGCTCATGATATTGTTTTCTATTCCTGAAAATGATAGGGATGTTCCTAGCGGAACACACACTCACATAGCCTCATACCCAATTTATTTTACCAATCTGTCTTTGCTTTTCTTTAACACATCCTTAGTCATATGTTTGGCATATATCATGGCAGTACAAAAAGCCATATTTGCTGTTTCTTGTTTTTTGTCATCTGTGTGCTCTTCATCTTATAAGCATTAAAAGAGCCCTCCATCTAGAATGTTAGGTGATCTTTATTCCTATTTCATTATATCAGTGAAAGAAAGCAAACATTATTTTGAAGATGTAATTGAACTTAAAAAAAAAAAAAAGAAATCCGATTACACTAGCAGTAATGAACACGTACCACTCTAAATTTTACTTTCAATGAGTTACATTTTTTAATATGACTATTTCAGGTACAGTAGGCTACAAAGTAGATGAAGTTTTGCAAGGCATAATTTGTTATCTATTATAATAGCTTTCATTGTGTAGCAGGTTAAAATGACTTCTGTAGTTTTAAATTAGATTTTTGCATATTAACAGCTTAATGGCTGTGGAATTTTTATCAGGATCATGGTCATTTTTTAAGCTTTAAGCAAGCTATAAAGAGAGTTTTAAGACAATACAAAAAGCTACTCAAATTATTAAAAATTAGTTTTTTCCACTAGCAGAGAAGCAACAGAAGAATTTGTGAGCTATCAGAAAAGCTGAACATTTGTACAAGGTACAAAATATTCCAAAAAGCAGGTTGCATTCATTATGCGTTTCATCAGTAAGCACTGTTGGTACACTTCTGCATTTCAGTGCCAAGTGAAGTTCAATGCCAGTGGAAGGTCATCAGACAATGAATGGATTCCAACACTACTATTACTTTATGAGCTATTGCTCATTTTACCACTTCAGTGTTGAGAGAGATAAATTTTATAATCCTGAAGTTATTTGGATTAGCTGCTTAGAACCTTTTTGTAAATTATAATACTCTAAAGCACCTCATTTTTACATTTTTTAAATAAGAAGAACTTATCGAACAAAAACACTGCATACTGTACCATGTGCCATAGTAGCTTATGGGAGGTTTGAGTACCTCTAAATGGCATGGTGCCAGCGACATCTTGAGCTGACTGTACTGTCTTAAAGTAACAATCTAGAAACACTTTTTAAGCTTAAAACAATGAAATCTCCACTATATAAAGCTCTTGCTATTTATAAGCAAAATAAAGAGAAGATATTTTAGTGCAGTGGGCCAATAGGTATGAGATGATGAGATTGCCTGCTTAACTCTTTTCTGAGCTAACATAAGGAAAGGATGAAATGGGTGACAAAGAGAAAGACCTAATTGCATGCACTTAGAACATGTCTTCTCTGGGTCTTGCTCCATCTTCTCCAGGTGACTGTTTTGAAGTAGGCATAATAAACTTGCCCAGTAGAGAAGGTACATGGGGATTGTTGATTATGGGGTATTATATAGTTGAGAGTTATAGAGACAATTCATTTACTGAAAGTAAAATTGATACCATTGTAACTACATTATTTTGCTTCCAGTATTTATAGGGTAGCAATTAGGCCCAGCAGCACTGGTAATGAGTCAATAGATCCTAAAAGTTTTAAGTGCAGGATAAACATTTATTAGCAAAGGAAGAGACGCTTTCAAAACTAGAAGCGTTTAGGCCCCAAATGGAAAGTTACAGACTGCACAAAATCTCATCCTGAATAATTTCTGTGGAAAATAAATAAGGCCTGGAGTTCTGCTGACCTCTCTCCAGCTGTCAGCCAGTGGTGATGACAAAATCAAAGGAGATTTTCTAAGGCATTTTTTTTTCTTCTTTCAGATTCAAACCAGATGATGTGAATTTCTAGGGGTTTTTTTTAGTATAAAGCTAAGGAACAGTACCAAAGAGGTATGTATAGCCCAACCTCGGTTTTCAAGCTTGGAATTACGTGGGCTTCATTTGCATTGTCATAGACTTATTCTCATAGAAATCTCATCTTGTATGCATGACAAGATCTCCATTTAATGACAGAGGTGCAGTGTTTGGCAGGTACAGATTAGGTATTAATTAGCTAGCCACAGGAATTGCTGTTGATCTCACCTAATGCTATTTCTGGCAGCTGGATGCAACTGAAAGAGCCATCTCCTAGCTCCCTGTGATGGCACCTGTACATGAGCATACACTGGGCTCTTTAATACATTTCACAGAGAGAAAAGCCCTCATTGAGAAGCTCAGTGATTTATCTTAAGGCAAATAGTTACCAAGTTGTAGTACTACAAGAGAAAGACTGTGGTCTCTGTGAAGGATTATGCTGCTGATGGTAAGTGCTAAGCAGAGTCTTTCATATTTTATCATTATCATTCAGAAGGTATCAGTTTTTTTAAAAAATTCATCAAGACATTACACTGGTAGAACCTTATCCTTGATTTTGGGTGCTGGATGATTTGTCTCTTTCAAGCTTTTCTCTGTATTTCAAGTGTGGACACAGGATTTTTTTTTCTTTAATGAAAGCTTAAATCCAAAGGACATAACCTGACTGCAACTGCCAGGATTTTCAAACATGGCCAGGTAATAATGAAACTCTTTATGGTAAAGTAGCATGGTCAGTTACCACCAGAAAACTAATGGAAATTCTAGTGTGACAAGGACAACAAAACTATCATAAATAGCTATGCGTGTGGACATTTTAGTATCACAAGGCCTGATTAAACACCCACTCAAGATCAGAGGAATCGTAACATGGGACTAAAAGACTATGACTTTGTTATAACTTCAGTATTCTTTCTGTGACTTCAGTGGAGTTGTACTGAAACCAAACTCCTGAATGGGACTATATTGTGTAGTATTATTAGCAAAGGAAAATTACATGAAAAATAGATGAAAAAGAAACATGTTAAATAGCTCTCAACAGCGGATTTATCCAGTGCTTAGAATGGCATTGGTTCCACTTACAACATCTAGGTAGTATGATAATGGAAACAACATCAGAAAAGAAATGACCAACAATAGCCCTACAGTGTCAGATTTTTGACTTGAGATCGCATGAAAAGGAACAAAACAAACAAACTGACAGAAGCAAAGGGGCATTGGCAGTTATATCTTAGTCTAACAAAACAACATCTATTTTTTTATTCCTTGTAATACCAAAGTAATATTATTCTTTCGGTAGCAAGGGTTCTTCATGGCTTTCTGTACAATTATCATTGCTAGATTTTTCTTTAAGGTAACTTCAATGACATCATGCAACTTGTGCATTTGAATTTGACATTCTCAACCTCAAAAAGCTGAGGGACAGCAGTACGTCTTGAAACTTAAAGTTCTTCCCCTCATTTCAGTGTCCTTTTGGCTAGTTTAGGAGCTTTCCACTCAGTATTGTGCTTTTCATGAACCACTTCTTTGTGTTTTAAGGTGCCTCATGGTTCATGCATTTATAAGGGTCTTGGTTACCCCACTGTGAATACCAATTAGTAGCACAATACCCAACTACCTACTGTATTTTCTGAATCTAGTTTGAAATGTCTTACTGTTCCACCTCCCAGCACAGATCTTGCATACTTTCCTTGGTCCTGTCCTAAGGCACAGGCCCTCATTAATGTCAAATTAAAATGGGCTGCAGAGTTTTGCTTTTTATTCTTTGTCAGATATTTCTTGACAGCCTGGAATTTGCACTAACCTCTGTTTGATCTTTCACACTCTGACAACCTCAAACTGGAAGTTTGTTAAAGGGTGCCAACATATCTTGCATGTTAACATCTATGTTAAACTGACTTTTTAAAAAGCATTTCAATAGCATTTGGCACCAAATAACTTTTTAATGGTGACGACTGTATGCTATTGTCATTGGAATTATTGTTCCTGATCATATCAATTGGCATGTCATTTGGCAGTGTTTCTTGAATTCTCTCTGGAAAAAGCTACAGGTTTTACTATATCTGCACATTATATTTCAGGAATATTTAATGAAGTCACACATTTCTCAGAAGTAATCTTTTGGCATATTCAGGTCACATATACGTTTTATTGGGCTATAGGTGAAGACAAGAAAATGTGATGGACAGAATTGTACAATTTCTATAATATCTATTTCAGTGTTAGAACAGAAGCTCTTCCTTCTGTCTGCTGTGAACCATCGAGTACTGCAACAGGAAAGAAATATTTCTTCTTTCTGTTCATGAACTAGCTTGATCTTGGTCAGCACAGGTTGAGTACAAAGGGCTACTGCTCTGTCTGATTCTTCTCTGCGATGTGGCTATGGCAAATAGTAGGGTGTAATTCATGGGTGCGTGGACAGTATAGAAAAATAAATGCAAAGAGTAGTTTTCTTTGAACACAGTATCACCTACATCAACCCTTGCAGCTGTATATAGCAACAGCACCGTCTTTGCACCGGTTTTGACTTGGCAAAATACTCAGGCAGGGTCATAGTCTATCTGGGAGTATATTATCATGCTTAAAATGCTAACAGTTTAACTGTGACAAATTTCAAAGTTTAAGAATCACTTCACATAAAATACCTCTACATCCTATGCTGCTGTTTTCTCTGGAGGTGGTCATCATAGTTCGCAGATTCTTGAAAAATTTGAACTTGCTGTCTTTTTCTCAGACAAATTAGCAGCCATTACAACTAAGGAAAGACTGCAAGCCATGACATGATAATTATTCTAAAAGATAATTAAGCAGAACAGAAAAATAGTACTGAAGGATGAAGACAGCAAGCTACATTATAACTTAAAGCAAAAATGCTGAAACTCGCATCCATACATGGCTGTATTTTTGTGTGTCGGGTTATACTATAGAAAATGTAGTCATCTCACCAAATATCTATAATTTCTTTTTACCTCAGGAGGTCACAGTCCTAAGAATTTGAACCAGAAAGGATTCTGAGAGCTTGTCTTATTCCAACCATTCCATCATCTTTTTCTGAGTCAGAATTGACTGTATCTAAAGCATTTTCTCAAAAGTTCTCTAACCTGTTTTTGGAAACTCGATGAGTATTGCATAGCATCCCTAGGCAATTTGTATCCATGTTCACTGCCCTAATTGTTAGAAAATATGCCAAAACCCAACATAAATTCCCCTTGCCATACTTTAATCCACTTGTGCCTACTTTGTACCTAGTGCGCACAGAGAACAGCTTATTGACTTGTTCTTTACAGTAGCAAACATGGAAAATTATTCTTGTGTTTTCTTTCAATCTTATCCTCTGTGAAGTTAGCCCCTAAAAGCAGTGACCAATCCAAAGAAAGTTAATTCACAATGATGGAGCATGTTCAGCCAGTTAACTTCAGGGCTTGATCTGATGCCGATTGAAGTGAATAGGAAAGTGATCTTGATTCACAGAAACTGCATTTTTACCGCATAAAGTGCCAGTGCCCTCATTTCTGCTGTAGCCAGACATGCAGATGCTGGGCAGCACAGAGCTGGCTAAGCTTCTCAACTACATTAGCAGTGGTAGTCATACCATGTCCCAGCCCCGACCAGCTGGATGAAGGGGATGGAACGTTCATGCTGTCCAGGATACCCAGATGGTGTTCTTTACTTTTTATTCCCCATGCTTTTGCTGTCTACTTTCATGGTCATGTTTGCCATCTATTTATTTGTGTATGTAAAATTAAATTTCCTTGTTTTCTCCTCCTCTTTTATTTCCTCTAGTTATTTTACATAGTGGCATCTGTGGAATGCTGTGACCTTAATTACATGTTTAACTTGCAAATTGAGAAGGCAACAAAAAGCCAAGACAAACTTAAAAAAAGAGTCCTACAGTTCTTGTTAAAAATTCCTACAGTTTACTTTGCAGTTTGACAGCATGGGTTAGTGTTCTCAGTATCATTTCACATTCTAAGAAAGCATGTACCTATGCTGACACATAAAATTAATAAAGCAATTTGAATATATAGGAAAATACAAGCATGTTAGAATTCACTCCATTAATTCATGCAGCACCTAATTCTATCTTAGATACTTAATATTGTAATATTAAGAGTAATCATTCAAGATCAAAGGAGAGAAGTTGAAGTTATTTAAGATTTCTTTTAAATTTTTAGTGAAAAGCTTATTTTTCAGGAAGTTTTATGTGTTGTCTAATGCACCTTATTGGGGAGACAGCAGGATGGTCTTTTGAAATGTCTGATCTAGTCTCGTGTTCTACTTCTATCTGGATGCTTTAAAATGTAATGACAAGTTGCATATATGCTAGAAGCCTCTTGAGTTATACATATTACAGTTATGGAATTTATCACTTTATTGTCTCAGAGCACTCGGGGGAGCTACTGGCAATCTACTCTTTTCTAACCCAATTCACATATGTCTCAGAAAGGGAAGGTTCTGTTCCTCTTCAGTGCTATGCTTAATCCCAGGTAGGCATTTACTGGTTTATGTTCACCTGTCTACAATAAAACAGCAGCATCAGCCATATTTAACAAGATCATTTTGGGGTATCAATTAATATATATATGTATCTCACACATATGCATACACCAGATCAAAAGAGATATTTATATATGTATATTGGGCTGGATAACCTAACCACGTGACTTCAAGTGTTCCTGAATATGATAGCTTGTGTGAATGGAGGTGGCTACTGTGCATCTTATTACTGCTGCTTGAGTGTCATCTTAGTGCTTTATCCCACGTTATGTTGTGTAGGCACTCTGAACTTAGCTGAAAGAATGTTGACATCAGTGGGCCAATTAGAGTGACTTCTTATCTCATTCCCATTCTTGCCTGTTAATACAGTCGATTTCAGTGCCTTTTTTTAGCATTCCTTTGTCACGGTCTGCAAACTTAAGAGTTCAGTGCACCATAGGAAGCAGAAAGACAACACACTGAAGTTATCAGAAAGAAATTGCATCCTGTAAATGAGTTTTGGGGTAGTTCTGCTAGCCTTTCTCTGTAGGTAATCTTGGGTATTCAGGAAACATGCATATCTATAACTACTCCTTTTCTTTTTTGATTTTCAGTTCTTTATATTTGCATTTGCAATTACTGGGCAACTTCAAATCTTCCATGCTGGCGTAGCCTAGATTGGCTAGGGTACCTCCATCCAACAGGAATAGAAACCCTCTATGCTGGCACACAGATAATGAAGTGGTATAGTAGAAACATCAGTTGCATAATTATGCTTCAGTTTATGCTGAAGAAAAAGCAGGCATTTCCAGCTTAATTGCTGCCCTTGTGTATGAGAGGTCTGTTTCTTCCAAATTCTTTTTCTCTTAAGAAATTCAGCTACAGTGTAATTAGGAGTGCAGAAAAACCAAGGAACAAAAATGTAAGTGTTGGAGGATATGCAGGCAGCAAAAGTACTTCATGGAGGTATGCAGCATGAAGACATTATACTTTCCCTTCTCCTCATGTGATCCAGATTCATTAATTTACTGGGACAACCCGGTGGTGTAAATAAGCGTTTCTTATACTTTCAGGTTAGAAAATGAAATTCAGAGTTTAAGGGAACAACTGGTTTACAGGCCATAAGTAATGCTTCCCAGATAAAGATATTATCCACAGTGTTTTTCTGTATCAATAGAAAACTCTGCTTTTCATTTTTCGGTCATGGGGCTTTGTCTAAGCCTATGGTGTTCAGTAGAAGAGCAAATGCTGTATAAGGCTAGAAATATAATACAGTAAATATGGCTTATTTTTTATTAAAATACTGGTAGATCATTTAAAAAGTGCACTCCTTTATTCAGGCTGCTAAAGTAATGTTGAAATGTTTAAATCATTCAGATAGTGCAGTAATTGCACACATCTGATGCCAAGATTACAAAACTTTGATAAAAGCTGTAGCTTTGTTTTTGCTGTAGATATGTTCATTGCTGCACTGAATCAAAACAAAGACTTCTGTAATACCTTTCCATGTTCTATTTAAATCTTGTGCTCAGAGTCCAGTGAGTCATGTCAGTGGCAGAGCTAGTAAGTGACTTTATATTTGTATCTGAATAACCATCCCTTTAGGTTTATAAATGGTTCTCCTTTTTAAGAGCTGCTAAGTATGCAGCAGTTGCCTGAGCTATATGGACTTCCTCATTAGGCTGATGAACTTCAAAGCATTTGGGGTGCCTTCCAAGTATGAAGGGAGGACACACAATGCATTTCAACTGAAGTTAAGGGTAAAAAGAACATTTTTTTTTTAAATAATGTTCCAAGTCATTCATTTCTATTTCAGGTAAAAGACTATGTAATTTTTCTTGTTGCCACTTCTGATCTGTAAAATAAAGTTTTACTTGAGTGAACACCTTTATTGACCTCATATGTACCAGATTTTCCTCTGTGGAAGTCAGCATAGGTACATAGCCTATGAATGAATTCTGACCACATTTTACTGCAGAGGGGTATTTAGCAGCATTTCCACAATTCTTTAATTTTCATGCCTCTAAGTTCTATTTTGCTATGGTTTAACCACAGCCTATCCAAGTCCTACTGGGTATGTTTAAGTTAGTCTGGATATATGTTTGGTTTTATTAGAGTTAAATTCTAAAAGGTGTTCCATAGAAAGCCTCTTATTTTCTGTTTCAGTAAATCTCATCCTGAAGACAGATTGTTTTATTGATCTTAGTATTATGCAAATAAACCGCAAATTCTACTTGGGGTCTTGAGTCTGGGAATAAGGCTTAATTCTTTGGCAAAAGGTGTGTTAAATGGGCTGTAATGCAGTCATCTTGAAGTCATTTCAGGTTTGAGTCCAAATATAACGTAATACCTAGAACAGTGTATTTCCACATGGTAAAATTCTGCACTGTGGTGAAGACAATCTTGTTTTAATGACTTTTAAGAAGCTGTGAGGGTAAGATTTTAAGATAAGGATTGAAACTGTTCACCTTCTGGAGTTTAGTGTTCCTTTTCTCATCTATTAGATCCTGGAAAATATCACATAACCAGAAGTGGGAGGAACCACAGTACACTTGGGTGCTGTTGGGGAGGGAGTCTTCTAGAGGATCTGTAAAAGAATGGACAGCCCTAGTGTATCTGTGTGGTTTTTCCTTCCATTTCTATGTTTAATGTGAATTTTGTATAAATAAAGATTAAAGGGTTGGTTATTAACCTGCTTTGTGAAGGTAGCGGATGTGTTCTGCTTTGAAACAAGGAACACTTGCCAGTGAGGCTACACTCCCCGAGGTCATTTCCACACAAATTGCTGCTGCACTTGGTACTTGTCCATACCTGTAGGCTAGTCCCTGAGGATGCCTGTCCCTTATAATCCAAGGCATGGGACAGCCTATTTAACTATCTCCCTCCCAATGCTTTAACATGAGCTGTGGCATATGTATGGATGGAGAAGAGGTGAAGGGATGCAAATAAGTGTCACTGCGTAATGCTTGTTATGCATTATAATGAAGACTGTTTCCTTGGAGGGGTTGTATTCTTATGGGATTTTCAGGTACTAAGGGTATTAAGTATGCCACTGATTTTATGAATCAGGCTGTTAAAATCATAGTCTGTACTTCCCACCTGAAAGAAACTACAGCTTTGGAAGTCAGTGGTATGACATGACATTTACTTTGCATTTCTTGACTTTGGGTTACATACTACCATGCAATATGATATACTTGGACAGTACTTAACCCTGTGTGATAGGGAATCCTGACTTCAAGAACTGAAAAGCTAACATGATTTGAAGTCTGAAAAAGAAATTTTTGCAAGCTCTAGAAGCTGGCATTTTATATTAACTTTTTTTTTTTTTTTATCCCCAAGAAGGGAGAAACAGGAAAAATGTATTTCGTAAGTGTGCATGACTGCTTACAATTCTAGCAGTGGAGCACACAGCCTACTGTCCCTCAGATAAAGCAATTTGCTTTCTTTGTTTCTATGGACATATTAAAAATGTAGCATTTTGCAAGAAGACAGTGCAGCAAATTACAGATGATAATCCATGTAGTTTGGTGAAATAATTTTACATGATATGACATGACTTTAGAGAGCTTGATCTATCAGCACTGCTTAGTAGTATGTCAGTGGCTTTAAGATGAGGGAGAAGTCATCCTCTATTCAAGTTGTAGCTATTTTAATGAAAGCACTATGGTTTTTATAAAAGTCAAGTTTTAAGTGTGCTTGTCTGAGATGCAGAAAGGCCAAGATGACAGAGAAGTGGTGTTCAGATGAAGTTGTACATGGGAAAGGCAGCATTGTACAAGGAACACATTGTATTACTTATTCTTCTGCTCACTGTTACTTTTCAACTGCTTGTGCTTCTGTTGTCAACTGTTCCAGACTGAACTTGATGTTTATCACAAATCTAGTTCTGTAGCCATGAATGGCTTGAGTATTATGCATATCATAGATACTGAAACAAGAAGTAGTTATTTCACAAAGTTTACTAGAAAGAAGTGGATCGTGAAGAAAAGATGTGGATTGTTCAAACGATGCGACGTGGGCATTAGTGGAACAGGTATTACTCAGATTTCCTGTAGTACAGGTGTTTGGACTGAATAGGTGATTCACTATCAGTTGAACAATGAGTGCGGCTGGTATTAGTGGTGCTGTACAGCATATAGGAAATCACTGACAATTTGTGTCTTGCACTAATCAAATTAATTGGCATTCCAAAGGAAGGATAAATATTTTCTGTATATCCACACTATGTGTCCTGCTCAAAAAGCTGAGCTGAGATATTCTGATCATTATCTTCCAGTTGTTCCTAATTTTCTCAAATCAATGAAATTCCTTTGGGAGGCTTTAGTCTAGCAGGTAGAAGCAGTAAAAAGTTCAGTGGCTGGACAAATTCAAGTAGGAAATAGGGCCCAAATCTTTAACAGTGACTGTATGAAAAATTTGCCAAAGTTCTGTATCACCTGAAATCATTAAATCAGGGTGATCTTTCTAAAGCAGAGCTTATAGTTTGTCTATAAATCCCTATAGTTTGTATTATGCTGTTGATCTAATAATACAATTACAGTGGTTCTATTTGGTCTTACAGGACCAATTTTTCTTGTACTTTTTCCATTTTTAAGCAGGAAGTAAAAGTTTTTCTTTAATTTATGCAAAATTGGTTCGTCATGTTATACATGACATCTTGTGGCAATGCTTTTTCAGATTTGTAGTTCCAGTGAGTGCCCATGATTTATGGAATAAAATAGTAGAATGTATTTTTTATTATTACTTTCATTCATTATTTTGACTAACTCAGTGTGACTGGAACTCCCTTTAATCCTCCTGTATTGAGAAGTCTGATTTGCTAATTTCAGTTCCTGCCTGCTTTCTTCCCATGAAATTGCTTTAGGGAACATAAGGGAGTTCAGTTATATAGTGTTTTTAATGAAAATAATACAGGTTAGACTCAAATCATTTGCATGTAGCAATGCATTTTGCCCTGCTAAGAATGTTTTTGAGTTACTGCTGTTGGAGGTATTCCATCCTGAAGGATATACAAAATTGTATCTTCAGATTAATTTAAGAGAAACACGAGGAGTGTCTTTGAAATTACACAGCTCTGCTAGTCCTGATAACAGGAAGTAGGACTTTTCACAGAGGAAACAAAGCTGAGTGAATGACATATGGTCCCTCTATGAATTCCTTCCAGTTTAAGTTGCAGGAAAATATGTATAAGTAAGCACAGAAGGTCTGCGTTTGAAATCTTCACATAAACATATTACCATTTTGAAAATTCCTCCCTTCCATCTACTGTGATTGTGCTATGCACATTGGTGGGAATCTTGTGTGTGCCTGAAGATACTAGCAAGATAGCAGTGATACAAAACTGGTGTAACAGACTGAGATGGGGGAAACTGGAATGAAAAACATGGATCAATACAGTGTCCTATTTGATTCATGAAACGCTACAGTCTACAATCTCTTTACTTCCTTAGTTTTGTTAAGGGCTGATTTTAATTAACAAATTTAGCAATTATATAAACTGAAATGATGCATACAGAGAAGAGAAAACGAGTGTTCTCAGTTCATGGGAGCGTTATCTGTATTACTTGCAGAATAGGAGCTCATTATGTTGTTTGCCTCCGGAAATCATACTTTCTGTATTCCTTTTTCTCAAGCGGCAGCTTCTCTGTGACTGTGTTGCCTGGAGTATTACGATAGGAAAAGGTAATCCTGTAACAGTTGGGATTCAGTAGCTGTACAGAATAAGGAGAAAAAAAAATGAATCCTACTGTGCTCAGAGAAAAGACCAAACCCTATAATTAAGATAACACTTCATTTGACAACTGAACAGGAGCCAGACCATCAGTCATTTTGGAGCCGGTATATTTCCACCAATTATTTTAAATATTAATTATATATATTATTATATATATATTATTATAAATTATTTTAAATCAGTTGCCAGATAGTGTTGCTCTTCTGCTGTCTGGCAGGACACCAGTGATGCTGATCTATGATCCAGCTGCATAGGAAGAATAAATTAGCAACAGTGTAATTGGTACATTCTCAATCCACCAGAATTAACCACAAGTGCAAATGAGACCTTCATGAGATCATGACTGTGTCTGCAGAGTAGACTGTGTTTAAGGTGCGCTACTGAAAGAGAATGTGGAAAGGCTCCATGACCATAAGACTAAACTAATTGCTTCTCATATTTCAAGAGAAATATTTTTTAAAGTTATAACATCTGTTTTGTATTCATGTTATAATTGCGTACCTTGAGTTTTCCAACTCAGAGATCAAGGTCATCTGGCCAAATTCCCAATTTTTGCTGAATTTTTACATATTGCTGCTATTTATTGTCGAACATACAAGACCAGGTATATCACACTTGGAGAATTGTTTTGAGTAGAAATCTTGCAGATTCTTCTGCAACTGAAATACTATCCTTGTAACCTGGGTATGTGTTTCACAACTGTTGGTGGTTCTTGAGTAATCTTCTGTGCCAGGATATGAATTTCCCTGTAACAGCTTGTCGTGGTTTAACGCCAGCGAGCAACTAAACACCATGCAGCTGCTCACCCACTCCCCCCCACAGCGGGATGGGGAGAAAATAGGGAAAAAAGAAGTAAAACTTGTGGGTTGAGATAAGAACAGTTTAATAGAACAGAAAAGAAGAAAGTAATAATGATAATAACAACACTAATAAAATGACAACAGTAATAGTAAAAGG
>JANZLQ010000040.1:10335872-10348741 GCA_026212715.1 Elanus axillaris
CATACTGAACTCAAAACACAGCACTGTACCAGCTACTAGGAAGACACTTAACTCTATCCCAGCTGAAACCAGGGCACAGCTTTTAGATTTGCTGATGTTAGTGCTCAGCCCTCTTAAAAAAAATTCCTCCCTCTTAATAGTAAGGCAGTCTCCCAGGGAATAAACCTCTGCTTGTCACCCAGGGTGGTACTGGTGAGAGAAAGAGAGTAGAAGGGAAACTGAGAACCCTTGAAGTGCTTTGGTGAAATTCCATTGTATATCACAAACTTTCACTTCTGAATAATCTCATACTGTTTGCTTTTGTTGCTTGATACATAGTTTTGTTAGAAATTGTTTGTTCAGATACATTTTTGAAATTGATGCGATAAAGCTTTATAAATGTAATTGGTGTCAAAAGTTTTCTGTAATGGAATGGAAACTGATTTTGTAGAATCACAGAATGGTTTGGGCTGGAAGGGACCTTAAAGACCATTTCGTTCCAACCCATGGGCAGGGACACCTTCCACCAGACCAGGTTGCTCAAAGCCCCATCCAGCCTGGCCTGGAACACTGCCAGGGATGGGGCATCCACAACTTCCCTGGGCAGCCTGTTCCAGTGCCTCACCACCCTCATAGGGAAGAACTTCTTCCTTACATCTAATCTAAATCTACCCTCTTTCATTGACCATTGTCCTTTTTTTTTGCTAGTAACTAATATGCCACTTAAACAGTGAGCTCGTGGACTGTTTTCCTTACTGTGTATCATAAATATGAAATCCTTAACATAAGCACATTTTGTCCTATTTTGTGAGGTTGTTTTCTAGAGAAAAATGAAGTGCATGTTTTTAAACAACATAAAAATAAAATTAGATGGAAATCTTATTATCTGTAGATTTGTAAAGGGAGCCCTATATAGGAGCTTAATAAAATTTAATGTAAAAGCACAATTGTTTTGGTTTTTTTTTCTTTAAATGAAAGGGTTTGGTATGCCCAGAAGAAAACATTTCATTATGGCTTTGTCCTTTGCAGTCAAATAACTCCTCTCATCTAGGTTTTGTGTATTTAGATAGCATACTCTGATTATTTTTTATTATTATTATTGATTTTGGAGACATTGAGTCATTCTTTTGATAATAAATGTTCTCACAAAAAAATGGAAGTATATAATTTTAAAACTTGATTTTTAAATATATGAATCAATCTTCTTACTGATGGATGCTGAGAAAGTTGAGGTTGGTGTCATTGGGAATAAATACAGAGCTAAATTGTGTATGGAAAGTCTTGTTGCTTCAATGTACAGTCATGTTGTCCTTTCTTGCATCCTTATTTGAAGTGGCATTGCCTTTCAAGCTAAATACATAAAGTAGCACTCACTATAAAAACAAGTTTTCACAGCTCTGCTTTAGGGTACTGGAAGGTTTATTTATATGTTATATCTCCAAATCTTACATCTTAGGCTGGAGCCCTGCCGTCTGTGGTCAACTGCGCATTAAGGAGACTGCTGCCAATACAAATATACAAGTTGAGAAGTAAAATGAATTGGAAATTATCTGTTAGAAATAAGACAGAAGCACATTTCTGATATAACTATAGCCTTGGATTAAAGGAGTGTTTCAAGTTTCTGTTACTTATATGGTTGTTCTTTAATGTTTCCCTACTTTAAATCCTCTGTAGCTCTCAAAGGATGTTTTCCCACATCTTCTTCCCCCAGACAAGTAATTGCCAAATAAATGGGGCTTTGCAGTATTTTTGAGAATTAGTTCACAGATTGAGCAGTGAAAAAAATACCTTATAGTATTGGACATATCCTGATATGCAGAGAAGATATATAGTATGGGTGTGCATCACTCTGAAGGTCAGCAGCAACTGCATTGAAATCAAGGAGATTTGTCTGAAAGACACTGTAATGACTGCCACTCTGCAGAGATGCCAATGCCTGGAAAGTCTCTTAGTCTTAACTCTACAAGGCCATACAGGCCTCTTGTTTCAATGAGATGTGCAGAGCATGGTGCCATCCTATCATCTGGCTGAAACGCGATTCATGATTTGTGTGCATGTCTGAGCAGTGTTTGTCATGAGATTCTGGTGAGAAGACATTGATGGCTAATGAAATTTGAGAAAGCACTGGGGTTAGACATTTTCCAGTGCAGGGTCATAGCATTTCACTGAGGAGAGGACTTGCAGTGCCTTAATACGTACGTATATAGACTAGGATGGCATGTGCTTGTTTTGGATTCCTGTTCAAAAGCTGAAGTGCAGAAATGCTTTTAGATGTTTAAATCCATTCCACATATTGTCTACCATATGGTAACTATTTTTATGGCTTGTTTCCTTTTTTTTTTTTTTTTTTTTAGTATTTTCACAAAAAGCTCTGTTGCTGCTGGTAGAAACATCCTAAGTTAATAAAACTGATATAGGAAACAGGAGACAAAAAGGCCACTAGCTTGATGTAACAGAAGTTGTTTAAACACAATATGTAGTTACCCATCTTATTCATATGATTTTTGTGCTCAAGTAAGATTTTAGTGTACAGTTATGGCAGTTAATTCCATGTATTCACAAAATAAGGTGACCTGAGAAATCAAACAAAAATGGTTTATGATTTCCAACAGTGTTGGTATTTTTAGTGTATGCTCATTGTTTCTTGATTTCTTTCTCACAGATGATAGAAATTGGCTGGTAGAAACCAATAAGGTAGAAATACTCTGATAGCTTAAAGAAAAATAATCACCGATGTAGCATAGAGGAATGAATAGTTTAAAGAATTTCTGCACATTGATGGGTTTGAAATTAACTATAGCAACATATCAAACAGCTAGATAGTGGTATTGATGGAGAACTGTAAATGTAGGCGTTGGGAAAGGAGGAAAGTTTTTGAGCTTAAAATGATCCATTTGTATTTGAGCCAAAATTACTAACATTTTCTGGGTGGGAGGAAGATGGGAAAAGACTGTCTCATTTTGCCTGCAGATTAATTTTTCAGATAAGAAAGGGCAAGTTTCATTAGAAATGATCTCCCTGTGTTTCTGAAGATGAGGTACAGGAAAAGGCAATTTCTGGTTGACATTCATTTGGGTTTGCTTTTCTTGTATGTACAGCAGTCACCTAAGCGGAGTTCTGGGAACGTGTATGGAAAATATATTAGTTTGTAACTCTTGTGCATTGAATTACTGCATGACCTCTCCCTTACTTTTCCTGCTCTGCTGCAAAAGATATTGAATATCTGAGGATTTCTCCCCCCTCCCCCAAATTTACACGTCAATAAACCAGTAATATACACAGAGGAGCAACGAAGGAACACAGAAGTTAATTAATCTTTAGATTTCACAGGACTGAAATATAATTTTAGAAACTGCTCTCAGTTTCCTGGGTAATTCTATTATCCCAGGAAGAGCAAAGAAGTCCTAGTACTTTTCTGCTCTAACATTTGATATCAGAGGAGTAAGTTGTTTCCCCTCTTTGAGCAGCTAATTCCCAGCCATTCAGTCAAGCTGGCTCTTGGCAGAGCTGTGCTGCCACTGTTCCATACTGCCTGCTCTTTGTGAAGAGGCACAGAGTAGTAGTACTTATTCCTGCGATGATCAGAGCAGCAGCTGTGGCATCTCAGGGGCAACGTTTCTGTGCTGGGAAGCAGAAGTGAGGGTTACGTGGCATGGTATGTCTTGTCCCTTTCTGGCCCCTGCTGTGTTCCTGATGTGTTGTGGGGGATATGTGGTGTGTCCCCAAAGGCCAGGACTGTAGGAACACTTTAATGACCACTTTTTCCACATTACAGACAGTGGGATCTTCATTCCTGTGTGAACAAATAATGATAGTGATACCTGTTTAGACAAAATGGACTCTACCATTGGTGCATACAGAGAAGCTGCTCTAGTGGGTGATTTGGAATAGGATCTTAATCTGTGCCTCCCAGTTGCCTGCAGGAAGGACTGGACTCCTGGATTTATTTCTTTAAACCTGCATGGTAGAAAATAAAAAGTTGCACAGTACCTCCCTAGGAACAGGATGTGAGTGTCACCAAATGTAATTGCTTGCTGTAAGAGATACAATCCTATCAAGTCCATTGCATTAGTTTAATTGGCAGCCAATTTCAGGTGTACAACTCCTCTAAAACAAATGTGAGGAATACAAAGGCACAGCATGCTTTTCTGAAAACAAAGCTTTACTTTTTCTGTGTCGAATAAACGATAAGCCCTATTAAAGCTAGTTGCCTGTGAAGAGTCTTCTGTGGGTGATGGTGTACAGGGACAAGAGAGGAAGACTTTTTGCCAACTTGTTAGAAGCCAGCACACTAATGATAAACTATATTTTATTTTTTTTAAACTACATCTTTTTAAGGAAGAAATTTAACCAAAGCACAGGCTTGCCATGTGGGAGGAGGTGTTTTCTTTTAGCTGAGAACTCATTTCCAAGGCTTTACATCAAGGGAGTTTTCACTTCAAAGCTGTCTATACTGAGGAATAGTAGCATTTAATGAAACTGATAGTTAAAACCTGAACTATCACATCATAAGTAAGTCGATATAATAGCGCCCGCAACTGTTGCACATCCTCTTTGATTTATTTCACTTTTGATCTTTACCACCTGGTGGACCAGCATAGCTTTGTTCACCCTGTTTCTTGCTGATATGTTTTTAAATTAACCAATATACCAAATAAAAATACATTAACAATCTATGCTTATCTTTACATGATCATTATTTGGGCTCACTAAAGAAGGATGTGGATAATAAGTGATCAGCTATCCATAAAAAAAAGAGCCTCACACAGAAGAGAGAGATCAAGGCTACGTTTTAAAATAAAACAAACTCCTGTCGTTTAAAGATGGCAATTTATTATGCGACATGCTGGCTGTGCTACAGATTTCCCTATACTTTACTTAAAGACCTGACATTGTATGTTCTTATTGTAACACTGTTGGTGCTCTTGGGCAACCAGTATTTTGAAATGCTGTTGGTTTCTAGATTTGAAAAGATATTTTATAAGTATAAATTTGAAAGTGATTGTATGTTTTGAGCTTGCTAAAGATTGGGTTTGCGCATACAAAATATGGATAGCTTTCATATTGGTACCTGTATTTCTTCTTAGTCAAGTATTGTATCAGTTCAGGTTATCATATCACATAATATGTGAGAGTGGGCAGAAACCTATGTGGGTTTCCTGGTTAGAAATAGGAGAAAAAGTCCAAAGTCATCCTGATGATACAAAGAATCTACAAGTTTATATCACTAGTTATTGAGAAAATAAATATAGTTTGATATCTTTGGAAACTAAGTGAATGGTGGAATGTTTACTGTTTTGTATGCTTAAAAATAATTTCTCTAACCAACTCTTATAGAATGTCCTTGTAAATAATATTTTTATTGAATTTTCTTCCACTGGGAAGCAGAGGCACTCTGACAGAGTAACATATATGCATTTGCTGTATTTGTTAGTTTTACAGGAGTCAGTTAATACTCTGTTAGAAAGAAGTGATGTGAGTCACTAGTAGAAATATTCAGAGTATTTTATTTGTAATTACTTCTGCTAATCTTCCAAGCACTGAATTTACTGTATTCCTAGAGAGTTTGTGACGCTTCTGTTTCCTTTCTTTCATTGTCATGTTCTCATCCCTAGTGGAATGCATTTATTTGAGTTTTCTTAAATAAAAAAGGGAGAAAAAAACCCAAACCAAACCCTTGAGAATGAAAGCTGGTTTTGCAGGGCTTTTAGAATTACATTGGTAGTCTTTATGTAAATCACACATGTTATCCGTTTACAGAATTAACATAACAATATAGAAAATCCTCCAGGGTGCTAGTATATTATGAACACATCTGCCATCCAAGACAGTCAGTAGATACAGAAATTAGTTTGGTTATGAAGATTAGCAGAGTCCTACCAGTTGAATTCAGTGCGACATTTCACTCTGTTTGCCTTTATAAATCTTCAGGTGATTACAGAAGAATTTCTCACAGTCATAAGACAGCAGCTTGTTCTGTACTGGGTTGCCTGTTTAGGAAGGCAGGAACTGGAACACTTAAGCATCCAAATCTCAGCCCAGGTGGGGGCTTGATCTACCCCCAGCTAGAGGGAACATTTTTATTTTCTTAGGATATTAGGCAAAGGTCTGCTAAGATGATTAAGGGATTGAAGCACCTCATGTATGAGGAAAGGCTGAGAGAGCTCGGACTGTTTATCCTGGAGAAGAGAGGGCTGAGGGGGATCTCATAAATACGTGGAAATATCTGAAGGGAGGAAGAAAATGGAGCAGACTCTTTTCAGTGGTGTCCAGTGGCAGGACAAGAGGCAGTGGACACAAACTGAAACACAGAAACATAAAGAATAATTTTTTATTGGGGACGACTGAGCACTGAAGACTAGGTAAAACAATATGTTTAAAATGTGATTGTGAGAATAAAGTACTTTATCATTAAGGCAATGAGGCAACAGTCTGCCAGCCACTTTTTGATACTATTTGGTTTCCCTTATCCAGGGAACTTCACTTTCATGCCGTGCAGTAATATGGTGCATAGGCATGATGAGGTTATCCAACCTGACAGGAACCGTCTATCAGTTTATCACAGGAGGCATGTAGCTTCATTTGATCACTGATTAAGCAGACCTCAGCAGGGCTTGAATAGACTGTGAAGAGAGCTTAGTTCATGTATCTACACTGCAAGATTTATTCAAGATTCCCCTAATATAAATAAAGAGGAGCAGATGCTTAGATGTTGGAGATTGTGATAACATTCACTGGATTAGGTGGTTGGTCTTTCCTTTAGGTGTGGATTTGAACACTGCACTGTTACAGTAGGTCTGGTCCAATCCAGTGAAAATGGATTAAAAAAATGCTTCTCAACAATTTGAGAATTTGATCTGACAATAATTGTTGTCTAGCAATTTGAGACCTAACCATTACGTAGTTATAACAGGAATTGTTTAAATTATGCAGGTATATGTTTAGTCAAGTAAAAGGATTTCATTAGAATTACCAGCTGCTTGATTTGTTTCACTATCAAGTTATTTTTCAGTTTGAAAAAAACTTACACTATTTTTCCATAAGTATGTATTGTTTCAGAAACAGGTTAAAGGGAGTCGGTTCATTGACTATAAACACCTCATTTATTTGAAGTAATTATGTGAAAAATTTCTTCGAGGAAGAATATTTGATATAAAATGAGTCAGTAGTGTCCTAATGTTTCTGCATAAATGAGGCTTTGTCTCAATAAATTAGAGCCTGTAAAGCCATAATCTTAATAAACTTCACAAATTACTTTGTTAGTGACTGTTGAACTGGAAGTGTTATCCACTCTAGGGGGAAATAATTGTTTTCATACTTGTTTATTTCTGAATATCACAGTAATTGTAAGGCATTCTTTTTGATGTAATCCATTACACAGTTGTATTTAAAAAGAGATATGAGCCATTTTGTGTTATAATTTAGTAACTCTGGAAACGAGATATTCAGTCATCAAACATTATTAAGTGAATTCACTCAGAAACATTCAAGTAATTACTAGAAAGAAATTAAGAACATAGTGGGTTTACTCTTGGTTTTTGAAAGTTATTCTCTGCCAAGTAAGGTTCTCTATTATTCCCGAATAGGAATTTGTATGCATGGCCTATTGACATAAATGAGCTCCCATGCTCATTCGATGAATCACTTAAGCAGTGGTGTAATATTAAGTTTATTAACAGGTCCTTTTAAATCACCATGATAAAGTGCAATTTTCATCTTCCTAGTTAGGGGAGGCAGGGTATTGAAAAGCATATCTGAATCATGATTTGGTGGCTTTTGCCTTTTCTTCCTACCCAGACCTTTCTGCTTCTGTATTGCCTTAACTTATTCCCTAGACCCAGATTGCAAAACCAACTAGAAACTCTGCTTCCCCTTTACATCCCTCTGCAACTCTTACTTTTGTCACTTGTTTTCCAGTTGACTGACTCTGGGAAGCTTTATAAACATAAATCATGTTTTTAAAATGGGCTTAATTATTTTTTTCTATATTAGGATATAAATATGTTTAACATAAAAATTTGTAGATGCAATTATTTTCATAAATATGACTAAGAATTCTGTAACACACAAGAGTTAATGAAGTCTTTCTTAAGAGGGTTTCAAAATGTGTAAGTCAACTCTTTTGGTGTAAAGAGTAATTTAAGGAAAATAAGTAATCTATTTGCCATGTTTCTGGTGAGTTTCTGAAGGCATTGATATGAAGCCCTGTGGTTTTATTTTCATCAGTGATTTTTGGAGTAAGTGTAGAAAGACTACATATTAAATTTATCATTTAGAGATTGTAAGAATTAAATTATAGTGGTTACAGTACAGTGATGGTTTTCTGAATTGTGTGCAGAGGAGACCCCATTCGGAAAGTCTTTTAGATTTGTGCCTAGGATCTAAAAACACAGGAATACTCCATGGTAGGGAATAGATTATTCTGAAAACTGGCAAATCTGCAAAGTATTTCATGGTCATAACATGCAAGGAATTCATTGTGAGTTAAACTGTAGGATGATGTGCTAGAATGAAATTGATGTAATTTTTGTATAGGTAAACAGGAAGGGGAAGTAAACCAAAGGCTGTTTGGAGTCAAAAGTTTAGCATTTTTTTATCTGATGTTCCCAATTGTTAAGGATTTGATAGGAAGTAAAGGGCCACGAAAATACTTGAAAAAGAAGAACTTACATCAGAGAGATTTTTAAGATGTCCATTTCTTATACTTATCAGAAAGCAGATTGAAATGAAGCTTTATTGTGGTGCATGAGAAACGATGAAAAAAATGCTTAGCTCTAAAGGGATATTTATTTCTGCAAGAAAAGGTGCATTCAAATGGGAAATTTGACTTTTTAAATAGCTTTGAGGGTGATAAACATTTGGAACAAACTAACAAAGAACAAAATTGATTCTTCATTCCTCGTGGAATTTAAGACAAAACTGAATGCCTTTCTGGAAGATACTCTTAACCAAAGTTAAGGAATTAGGCTGAATACAGGGAAAGTTAAGCTTGTAATATTCTGAAATTCATTCTAAGTGTTCTAGTGGTTCCTGTGGATCTGAATTTGACAAGTCTATAAATTTCCACTGTAGTTCATGAAACCTAAACTCCTTCAAGTACTTTGATTAGCAGAAACAAAGGGAAGAGATACCAAAAGGACAAGAAAGGATGAGACAGTTGAACAAAGGAAATTCTTAAGAATGATATCTGTATCAGCACATAGAGTTACTAAGAAAGCAATTTTGGAATTATATAGCACTGTTTAGTGGCTTCATGAAGAGAAAAACAACAGCCATCTAATCCAGCCTTTTGCCAGTGTAGTCTTGTTCTCCAAATTACTGCATGTTTTCTAGTCCTTTGCCTTGTTTTGTAATGGATCGTAAAAATGAAGGATGTCCAGATAATCATTGGTACCTCATCTATTACAGTATCACTGGCCTGAAAATTACCCTTCAGTGGTGGGTGATTGTACTATTAAATGGAGAGGCTTTGTATTATAATGAAAGTTAATAATTAATAAGGCTGTGAGAGAATTGCCAGAGTAAATTTCTAAAATACCCTGTGCTGCAATGGAGCATTTTCAAATATCTCAATATTTCTATGTGAAAGGGATCATTAATTCCCCATCTATAGAATAAGTGGACTGCTCAGGGCTGTGAAAAACCCAGAAGCTTTCTGTGATGAGAAGTGATTTCAGGGTTTACCTCCAAGTTTTCCTTTTGGGGCCAAGGATTTGGTATGTAAGGACTTTGAAGATTCTTTAAGCCACTGGTCTATGTCCAGAAAGTGACACTGAAGACTTGGAGTAGATGAGTTTGCATTAAATTCCTTGGGTATGTAAAATTAAATAATACTTTTGATCGGAGTGACTAGCAGGAGGGGGTGCAGCCCCATCCTGTGAAGGGATCAGCCTTTTGCTTCTGAAGTGTTTTTCATGTGATTCAGGCACTTGAACATCAGGGCTCTTAGAGTGTACGCCATGGAAATGTTACTCCCTGTGTCTTGGACTAGAGTCTGGGATTAATGGCAGCACTGATGAGAATTGATGCACGTAATATTTTCTTGCTGAGTTTTTGCCTGGCTTGCCCTGTCACCTCAACATTTTGCCAAGTTTGGTTTTTTGGGGGGGTTGTTCTGCATATTATTAGTGGTAAACAGTATTTTTTGAAACCTAGCTTGGTTAGAAGGTGCATAAACTCTTGCTTCTTTGAACATGAAAGATTCGAACAGGAAACAGCTTGCAAATTTAAACCTCTTTCCAAACAATATTTTACTCAGTGTTCACTTGAATTCTGTGACTTTAGACTAAACATTACTTAGCAACAACTGAAAACATCAGTGTGTTATCAATATTCTTCTCACACCTAGCTCAGAAACACAGCACTGTACCATCTACTAGGAAGACAATTAACTCTATCCCAGCTGAAACCAGGACAGACAAGCCATAAGTGTGGTTTTGCCATGCTATTGCTTCCTTGCTGTCTTCTGTTTCTGCTTGGTTTTTTCTGCTGCTTCGCTTTCACATGGGCAAACAACTACAATCAGATCAAATCCTGTGTCTGCAATTAATTCAATAAGCCTCCATTTAAAGCTTCTCAAGTATTTTATGGCAAATTATTTTTTATGGCAAAAGTCCTTCTTTCTTATTTTTTCTTTTTTTACATTGAAAAAGTCTTTTAAGGGTTTATTTTTACTTTATTTTTAATCTTTTTCTGAATAAGACTTGAGTATTTGTAACATCCTTATGAAACTGAGGTTATTTATAAAATACTATGCATATGAGATTACAATCTTTTAAAAGTTTAAATAGCTAGGTAGGGGTTTTTTAAGCCCAAATTAGAACACTTTGCAAAGCTGTTATGGCCATCTGAATTAGATTTTGTGCTGAACTTATCTTCTTTTTCTGATTCTTTCAATCTGCAGCTACAGGGAGAATATACCATGAGCTGTTGGAAACTGATGTTCTCTTATTACTATTAAACATATGGCATAGAAAATTGCAATTTAAAAATAATTGTTAAGTGAAAAATCCTAATTTGAAAACTACTTTTTTTTCCAAAATTCCTCCTTAATAATATCTCCAAAAACCAGCCCAGAAGTATATACAAAATACATAATCCTAGCTTTTAGAAGCATTACCTAATCAAGACTACAGCTAATGAATTGTGAGGCCATTGCAGGGGAGGTTATTTTGTGAATATAGACTAGAACTACACTAAAGTTTAAAGCAGATATCATAAAAAGTTTCATGAATATATTATTCGACTTCCAACTGTCATAAAGAAGTCATGGTCCTGCTGGTTAAAAATACTTTGTGTGACTATGGATTTTATAAAAAAAAAAATGATTTCACTTCTGTTGGTTTATCCAGCCTCTCTTTTTTGCTGAGCTCTTTTACTGGCTTGGATCAACTTTATCTATTGAAGTTTTCTTTAGTCTAGCTATCTTGTAAAGTAAATATATTTTTTTGCTTTTACTCCTTAATCTGTTAGCTTCCTTATCTTGTGAATTTTTGCACATCGTTGTTATGCCTGGTTTAAAATTTTGAGAGTTGTCTTAAAAGCAAAACCTTCTATATATAGGTATTGTGGATGAGAAACTTAACAGGCATGGTCTCTGAATAGGATTGGTAATGTAGGATTGTATGCTACCTAGCTACTTTTCAAAACTCCATCATCATTTGAGGGCCAAAAAAGCTGAAGTCAGGGAATTCCATTATTACTCTATTTTATTCTTAAGTAGTGTTTACCTTTACTATAAAGATTCGAATGAAAGGTTGAAACCATGCTATTAATTTAACAAATTAATTTTATATAGGGGAAATAAATAAATAAATCAGTACTCTATCATAATGGATAAAAAGAATCTTAAGACTGTGCTGCATGTGTGTGATGTCTCTTTTGGTAAAGAATAAGGCACCAGAAACAAAGGAGATAGGGAAACTTAAACAGTTTGTGCTTTCATTTCTTAAGCACCTCAACAGGAAGAGTCCTTTAAAGGAGTACTTAAATACTTACAGAGTCAATGAATGTACTTGCAGCTAAGGGGTGAAGACCTGTAGTAGTTTAATAGCTTATTACCATCTCGTGGAGGCATGTTACGTGTCTGAGTGCTCCTTATCTACTACACTTCCAAGTCAGGCAGATCAGCTGCCTTTGCTGTTGGCAGTTTCTTTATACTGTCTAAGGTCAGAATCCCAAATAGGACTTAAACTGCATCATTCTGTTACTAATTATTAGGGGGTGTGAATTCTGTATTCATGTACCATGAAGACAGGTTTCCCCTGAGAAGCAAACACTAAAAATTTATTCTAGGACTGCTAATCTGTGTTCTCATGAACAGATGCTCAAGTGAGCATATCCTAATGTAAAGTCGGATTCCCAAACTTGTCAAGTTTCCAACCTGGATATGGGCTGGAATAGGTTTTCTCTGGAGATCCCAAATTCTGAATAGGCGACACCACTGTTGCGGACTCCAGAGCAGAGACCAAGCTAATGGTATATCAGTAAATTGTTGATCAAGACTTTTTTTTTTCTTCATTTACTTTGGTTTGGGGTAATTGTGGTGGGTTGACCATGGCTGGACGCCAGGTGCCCACCAAAGCCGTTCTATCACTCCCCCCTCCTTGGCTGGACAGGGGAGAGAAAAATATAACAAAGGGCTTGTGGGTCAAGATAAGGACAGGAGAGATCATTCACTCATCACCGTCACGGGCAAAACAGACTCGGCTTGGGGAAAATTAACTCAATTTATTACAAATCAAAATGCAATAGGGTAGTAAGAAATAAAACCAGATCTCACACCACCTTCCCTCCACCCCTTCCTTCTTCCCGGGCACAACTTCACTCCTGGCTTCTCCACCTACCCCCCCCAGCAGCACAGGGGGACAGGGAATGGGGGTTGGGGTCAG
>JANZLQ010000040.1:10348841-10371910 GCA_026212715.1 Elanus axillaris
GCTGGCTGGTATTGGCTCTGTCAGACATGGGGGAAGCTTCCAGCAGCTTCTCACAGAAGCCACCCCTGTAACCCCCCTGGCTACCAAAACCTTGCCACAGAAACCCAATACAATAATTAAAACAAAAATTCCAGTAAACTGTTTCTTTTCACGCAGTTCCCGACCATCTCCAAACTTGAAGAAGGATTTTTTTAAACATTTTTTTGACATTTATATTTTTATTACTTTTCCACATCAACCATATTGACAATAAAGTGTGTTTTGTTTTTCACTGTTGAACTCTAATTTGAAGTCTTCCAAGAGCTATGGCAAACCTACTAGCAGGTGAATGAGTAGTTTTCAGTGTTGAAGAGCACAGCTAGGCACCTACTTTGCATTTAAAGGCAATGACGAGAGACAAACAGTTCTCACAAATCACAATTTCTGGAGCAGAATTTTCATTAGATGAAATGATACATAGGCTTCTGTATTCTTCTGTCAAATTTTGGAAATATGACTGGAACTTCCCATTTAATTAGGTGGTAATTCGCCCCTTTACACTCTTTAAATTTTGTCCTTTACATTTATGACAGGTGCAGATAAATTTATGGCATGTAATTATAAGAAACAGACCATTGCCTGCCATAGTCATAATGTCACAGAATAGTTGATGTGGAAATTAATGACAATAACAGATACTTTTTTCTTCTTACTTTACGAGTAAGGGAAGGTATTACTTCAAAGATTGTTCTACACTTGAGAAATATGCAGTACAAAATGCTGAAGCAGTCATGACATCAAAGTGAGAATGTGAAGATTTAGCTTGGCATATGGTGATAGAAAGAAGGCAGTATGTTTTGACAGATATCATAATTTGACAGTTACAATAAATACACCGTCAGACAAAAATGGTGTGGTTGATGAAAAGTATGTACTGTATTCTTTTCCTGAATTTTCTCTGTTTGAAGAACATATAAACATTTATGACACTGGTTATCTGGAACATCTGTAGACTCTTTGAGTGAGAACTAATTATATTGTATCTCATATTATAGTGATGCATTTTCTTAAATGAATGATTTTATTTCCAGAAAGAATACTGCAGCATCCCACAGTAGAAACTTAGCAGTGGGAGTATTACTCACAAGTGAATTATGAAGGTTACCACAAATGAATAAAAAGACAGAACGACAGAATGATCTTCCAGGTTCAAGAGCAAACAGAAATGTTTGATCCTTTCTTTTCTGTCCCTTTGGTTATAGGCAAAGGAGAAGGGGTCCACAGGAGAGATGAAAGCACTCAAATCTTCAAAAGTTAATTATATATGTAACTGCAAAAATCCTGAAAAGTGTCTCGTAAGGGTCAAACCACCTAGATGCTCAAGTTTTTTCATTAAGATGCAACACTGTGCTAGAAATCCTGGGACTACCTCCAGAAGTGCTGCACAGGTCTGCTGCAAGTTACAGCCTTTCACAGGTAGAGCCGTGGCTTTCAGCAGCAGTGCCATGGGAAGGGCTAAAGAGCTCAGGCCGCGTGCTGCTGCAGTGTGCTGGGCAGAGGCTGTGCTACCTTGAAGTGCTTTGGTCGGTACTCGCTTGGATGTCTCTTTGCTTAGCTCTCTATACTTGTGGGAGTTCAAGAGCTTCATGGAGAAATACCTTTCATATGCAGACATGATTATTAAATGGTACAAATTACTTTTTGGCTTCATGAAATGTGTTGTTTTATTCAAAGTGAGGATCTGACTCATAGCATCAGTTTTCTTCATCTCTGATATTCCCTTGCATTACAATATTCCTATTTATTTTGTCCAAAATTTTGGAATAGTTTGTAAGGAAACACAGGAAGTAAGACTTGTGTTAGATGCAAGATTTTTCTTTAAAGAAAGTAGATATTGGCGTGTACAGTGGCCAGCTGCTGCTATACTTTGGATACTTTGCTTTTCTGCCAGGAAAAAGATCTGAATGCGTAAACAATATATTAAATGTAGCATAGGACAACTTCCTTTTATTTGGTTCCTTGTTCCTGTACAGTTCTTATCAACATAAAGGTGATTGCTTCTTAAATCTGTGTTATTATAGAAATGAGATAATCATAACTCTGCTAGTGTCAAATTTAGATTTGACTCAAGGCTTATCTCATTTTCTGTTACTAGAAATAGTAGTTACTTTCTAGTTACTTTCTGTAACTAGACTGCAATATATTTTGAAAGTTTCAGAGGACTTCTTTGTCAGTAGCTGCACCTCTCTGCCCAGTATATGTCAATATGTTTTTTCATTACATCAGAGAATTATCTGGAAGCTTAAATAATCATGGCTGGACCATTTTCCAGGCCTGAGTCTGGCCTATTTAGTTTCTTTTTGTCTGGGAGCTGTTCCATAACTTTCCTGTTCTCTGTAGTTCCATCAGTTCTGATTGTTTCCCTTCACTAAAGAAAGAGGGATAGAACCACCTACAGTATTTCAGTTGTGAGCTTGTCATGGATTTATTGAGTGGCATTATAATGGTTTCACTACTGACTTCAGTGGCATCACTGAGTCTGAGAACCTTTTAAAATGAAATTTCTAGGAGTTTTTTTAATTAATCTTGTGCGTTTTCTCCTCCCTAAACTTCATGTCTGATCTGTCCCTCTAAAAAAAAAGTGGAAAATTTGTAATTTTCCATGGAATGGAGGGTGTTAAAACTCTCTGAAAAAGCAGATGCGGCAAGGTTGCCAGAGTTTAGCAGTACTTACTGCAAATGAGTATCAGCACTTCAAGATCTCAGGTTGCCTATTTCTTCCTTTTTTAATTACTAGTCAATGAAGGCCACGTTCTTGAACTAAAACGTAGGGGGAAAAATAAAATATGACTTAGAAACTCTCTCTCTTTTCCATGTTTTTCTGTTTCCTTAACTAGAATAGATGAAATTTCTGCAACAATCAAGATGGCTCCTTTGAAAATCATTTAACGTTATGTTTTTGCCAGTCTTCAAGAAGTCTGGACTGATCAGCACTGATAAAACACAGGTTTAGAATTGTGCGGAATATTTCATTTCAGTTGTATCAAAATCATGTAAATTTTAATTTTTAAAAGTGCATGAGAACTTTATGTGCACATGATGCTTCTGCATTGTGTTATACAGAAAAGATTCTCTGCATCACTTTACCATTTGCAGTATACAAATACAGAAGGCTCATTTTAAGAAGAGACTGACTGATGCAATATTTCGCTAGGTTCATTGGAGTTATTTCTATTTTTTTGATGTATTTATAACCATATTTAAAAAAACAAAACTGACAGAACCAGTATCAGCTAGCCTAAACTCCCCATCTCTGAGCTTAGCATCTTTGGTTGGGTAGTTACCTGTGCATTAACAAAATGCATTGTGAAAGCTTGGCACCCAAATTAATGTGAGTGCCAATGTCAAACCAAAAACTTTGCTAGCAAAACAATTTGTCCAGTACTAAGCAGACACCATCATGGCAGATTGAATGAACATTCATAAAGGGATACCATCTGTTCATAATGGCTTTTGAAGAATAGCAGATGAAAATGCACTGAAGACATGAAAGTGCAAGACTGAACATCAATGGAAATAGGATGCAGTGCATACAAAGCAGTGGTGGAATAGGCCAGCTAATATAGGCAATGGAACTGAAGTCACTGGCACAGAGGAGAATGTGAGTGTACTTGTGAAAAATAAAATAGTTTGGGGGCAGTAAGAGAGAATCACCTTGAATAATTACGACTACCAGTTAGTGGATAGCTATTATCTTTGACTGAGAAAGATTGTTAGAACAGTAGAATATGGGAGGAGCATCCTCTCTTCCATGATAGAGATGGTCCCATATAGGATGAGCCTGTCATGGTCTTAGATACGTAGCCAAGTTTCTTTGGTCATTTTCTGCAAAACTCACACTCTTTGATCTGGTGGTCCCTGTTTCAGCCCTGGGAGTGTCAGCCAAATTTACAGTGATACAAAATGAATTATTGTTCAATTTAAGTCCTGTAGCCTCTGGTGCCTAAGATAATGCTAATCAAGGAATGATATATGAATATAGAATTCTCTGCATTCTGTAGAATTCTGTGTATTCTATAGAATTCTCTATTCTATATGAATATTGGATAATATTCTATATTCCCTCTTAGAAATGTGTTACAGGTCAATCTTCAAGTTCTCTTTCCTTGGGAATAAATTCCAAAGTTTAGAGTCAAGTAATTTGTATGCTGCAAGGATGGAGTCCTATGAAAAGGAGGTTCCTGTGGCCAGCTTGTAGGAAGTAGTAAGCAGAGGATATACCTAAATTCCGTTCCTCTCTGGAAGACAGGTGCCTAGACTGAGCAGAAATCTCTTTCTGCTGAAGAACTAGGTGTTGGAGTCCAGTCCTGAAGATATACTGCTCTTTGAGCAAGGCTCACTGGTTTTGGGTGGTGATAGGTCATCATAATGGTAGTCTTGTGCCCAGCAGCTCTGCTTTGAGGGAGTCTGAGGGTGCCTCCTTCCCTCCAAGTGCAGCTAGCTGTGCTTTATACATAAAGTGGCTGTGGATACGTTTGAGGGGCAGGCAGGGACGAAAATCCTGTTGGTGACTGTAGAGGTAGGTGCTTTGAGTACTCTTACAGGAGTGGGTCTTTGACAGATTTTGTTGCAGTTTTACCTCGATATTCCAGTAGAGTCTAGGCAAATGTTGATAGTCTGATTATTCCAGCTGGTTAGGGGCTAGGCAGTTACTCAGGAAGGAACTCTTTTATCAGAAGTGGGAAATAGGACATCTAAGGCAGGATTCAGCAGGTATTTAGCATTGTTTGAGGTGCGTCAGGGCCTTCAACCAGGCCTCCAGATACCTCTCCAGAAAGGAGTGGATCTCCTGCAAGTTACCAGTATCTGCTAACCCTGCATAGGGTGTCTCAGCCTCAGGCATGAGAAGCTTTGGTTTAGACAACTCAATCTTGTGCCAAAAATCCAGCTGCATCTGGTCCAGGTACCTTGTGGATCTGACCTGAGTCTGTAGAAGTCTAGAATAGGCCTGAAGGACCCCAGAGTTTTTTGTAATCTGTTAAACAGAATATGTAGGTAGGTCATACCATATGTCACCTTCTCAAGCTGGAAGAGACCATAAAAGCAAAGAATTTCTTTTTTGTTTTTTTTTTCTTCTTAAATGTATAGGGTTGAATTTTGATCTCACATCAGTTTTAAGTATATTAGTACATTTACTTCTGTTTTGTTTATCTGAATATCAAATCAGTATATCTCTAACACTTTCAGTTTATTTGGATCCTTTACTGAAGACAGTAATTTAGATACATTTTTCATACAAAAAATGAACAATTGAGGGGTTTTATGATTCAAAACTATTAACAGTTTATGAAGAATATAAATAACTTATAATCTATCCCACTTTTCATGTCAATCTTTTTTTTTGTTGTAATTTTTTTAAGTGCTTCTTTAGTTGTGACATAATATTTCTGGAACTCTAGCCAGTAGTTTCAGCTAAGGAACTGAAATTAGCTTATTTCAGATACAAAGTGCATGAGAAATAAAAGTTATGTAAACAGCAACATTATATGAGCTTTGTTTCTATCTTATGTTTTTGTTGTGGAAGGAAATGCACACAACTAAACCAGACTTTGTATCAATTATTTTAGTCATGTGTAGAAATGCCCTTTGTTTCTGAGTGAGGATATGGGACAAATGCTGCTGAAATTCTTCTATAGAAAGATATGACCACATAGCAATAAATCTTTCTGCTATTCACACTGGTGCACTTTGTGGTGTGCAACTGTCAACACAAGGGTATGCATTCCTGATGCTGTGTTGTATGTATTACACCTCTTTGTTCCACAACAGTGATTCTCAGATGTGGCCACAAGGAACTTTATGATAATATACTCATTAAATTCACCTAATACGATACTATTGCTGTTGTCAAATCTGTGGCCATTTATGTAGCGTTGCAACTTCTTGAGAACCATGTTACTAGACTCCGTGGATCAAAGAGGAGTCTGATGAAGGATTTATTTAGTTTGACACTCTGAAGATCCTTTTCCATCCTTTGTTGTGAACTGCAAATGATGATTTAAAATGTCAGGATATATCACAGGTCTATGTGATATAAATGCACTTCGTAACAGTTTTGATACTTGCAATTGCAAGATAGGTCAAGACCCCCATATTGCTTACTGTTCTTGTAAAAAGTAGTTGCAAAGATCAAACCAGGTAGACTGCTTTGTTTTGTCCCAGTTCTGGATATTTTCTTCAGAGAAATTTCCTATGATTCCCAGAGATTCCTGAAAATCCTTAGAGGATTTTAGAATAATCTCCTAGTGATGGTATGTCTAACAATGACTGTGACATTCTTGACTTGTCCAGTTCTTCTGATAATGTGCTTTATCCTTAACTAATTTGTTACTTATGCATGTGTTTCAATATTCTGTATACAGTGGTCCTTCACTGCAGAACTTAAACTAAAAGAAACAAAAAATGTTATTCTCCTCAGGTTTCTCTCAAGTAAGCATAATGCACTGTAATTAAAATTAAAGTATTTGTTGTCACTTGCAACTGCTTTACACTGCAACAAACACTGAAGACAAGATACTGCTTTTGGGGGCATTTTTGTCATTTAGATTTCTTTTCTGGCACAGCTGTGAATCACTGAACTGCTAATTTAAGAGAGTTTAATTAAAGTCTTTTTTTTTTTCCCCTAAAGGAATATCTTGTATCATTCAAAAAACCTCTATCAACAACACTTCGTGGTTCATTTGAATGTTCTTATTTTGCTGTTCCTGGTGTAATCTGGTGTGGTTTATTGTTTGAAGAGGAAAAGGTATCAGGGACTCAGCTGCCATTTGCTTGATGCTTCTGCAGGTGCCATATTACATTGTCAACATTTGCCTTACTACGCTGGCAGTAATTTGATTGGCACCATGCTTAGCCTGATGTTACTCATTTTCAGGATGGTTAGATATATCATGGCTGTTTGATGCTGATTCAAACCCCTTTTTTAATGGCAAAGGAGCATTGCTTTCTTCACCAAGACAAGTGACCAGGGAGTCATGTTTACAATTTATTCTTCAGTATCAGGATTCAGAGGCGTTCACTATTGAAAAAAATCTTCTTATGCTGAAAAAAATAGTACCATCAGATGATGCAGTAGTTCCTGTCATTTTTGAAGGGTTCCCCACGTATTTCACAAACTCTGTTGCAATCTGAATCTCTAGGGTTTTTTTTGGTTATCAGTATAGAGACACACTTTTATCAAATCCTGTTGAAATCTTATCTTGGACTTGTATCATGGTGTCCTGATGTTAGCTATGATTTGACTTATGTATGTGCAATCTTGCTATAATAGATTCTGTACTTTTTTTTCCTGATTAAAATTTTCAGTCAGCATTAATGCAGTGAATGTATCAGTCACCAGTGTGAGAGCAGAACTTCCCAAGTTATCTGGATACAATTCTGAGATAAAATTTATCTGGGATTTTGAGAGCCTTGGGGAGCCAGAAATCTTCTGTTACAGAGGGAGTATAATGGCTGTTGGCACTGTGGAATTGGTTCTGGAGTTGCCCAGAGAAAGCATTTTGGCCAAGTGAAAAAATGTTCTTAAAAGGAGAACATTTGGCATTTTAAATTTTTTTCAGGTGTTCAAGTTTATTATTAATAAAAACAAAACAAACCCAAAAGCTCCACCAACAAAAACCCAAAGCAACAAAAAGAGAGACAACTGAAGAATGTAAGAAGAGAAATTCGGTGCCAATCTTCATAGTTTTTATATCCTGAAAGATATTTTTAAGGTGTTCAGTGAAGACACAGAAATTAAAAATAAACAAATTGGCTTACATTTAAATTAACTTTTATCAAAAATTATATTACCAAGAACTTTTGATGAGATTTAATCAGTTTGAGTCCTGGTGGAATTCTCATTTGCAGATGAAAATTTTTTTTTAAAACAAGATAAAACCAGAATCCAGTGATGAGTAGCTTATTATGAATGTAAGGAAAAATGTTTCCTTAAGTTCTTCAGAGCTGTAAAACCAACATGATTAGAAGTTCTTTGCATTTGTTCCTTTCTTTTTCTCATTATGTTAGTACATGACATGCTGGTAGAATTAAGTTCTTATTACAGATGACTAGAAGAAGTAAAATTGCTTCTGTTTCTTATCTCAGAATTGCTTTATAATACAGATACTACCTCATTGTGTCTGTTGCAGCCACACTAAAACAATTTATGAAATTATAGGACAGCAAATGTCTTGTTGCAGCTGTCTTGTGGATGTATAGGAAAATCCAACAAGCCTAAGCTTTATCATTATGGTATATCTATTACTTATTCACATTTTGTTATTAAATCAAAATTGGAATTGTATAAAACAGCAATGTTTTTTTCCCTAAATTTATAAGGGGAAAGTATATTTCTAGAATTCAAGCTTAGTTATTATATAAGGAGAGTCAGTTCCTCTCTTTTTCTGTTTGTTTATTCTTCAGGATGTCTATATAACCCAAGCTTTCAGGATTAAAACAAATTATCCTAACATTTTTGCTTTAGAAATAGACTTCTAGCATGTCACTTCCATGTAAAAAAAAAGTTTTTCATGAACTCCTATCTCAAGGCATATAACAATTATCTACTGATAGTGATTACTGCCCTGTAAATCAAGAATCAAGTACTGAGAGAGTGTGAACACCAGTTGCACTGGAAGAGATATTCTTGTACTATCTGCTGTGTAGAATTGTATTACTAAGGTGAAAACAAATACATGAAAGTTCAAAACTGCATGTAGAACAAGTCTGTTTTAAAATATCTACAAGATCCATTTGGTAGTGCATTGACTTAAGTCAATATATCTTTTTTTCAAAATATTTCAAATGCTTCAGATTGCCTATGTTATAATGTGAACTTCTTGTATTATATTTACATGCATATAAGCTGTGTCTGTAAGTTTACATTATTTCTTTTCTAAAAATTTCCAAATGAGTATTTTAGTCTGAAACATAGCCAGGATCTGGCTAGATAATGATTGGCTGTTAGAGATATTTTCTGCCAGAAGGCTAGCTTCACTCATTTTTGCACAATCAGATAATGAGATGGTTCCCTATTAGTGGTGTCTGCTGTATTTTAAATGATTCATAGTGTTTACATGACAGAAATTATATTAATAAATCATGCAGTAATAAATAGGTAGTTGGCAAACGCAAGAATAGCAAAGTGGTAGATGGATACTGCATGACCAGCTCAGTTTAACCAGTATAGATCTCTGTCAGAGGAGAAATTTTGTTTTTTGTTTAACACTCAAACATAGTAAAACAGGCCAAAGGAATTAGAAGTGATTGAAATTACAGTAAATGAGCAATGAAAGTTACAAAGCCTCCCCAAATGTGAAGGTTGCCCAGATGTTTTGATCAATTGGCCAGTTTTTGCAAGAAGTTTGAAATGTGTGAATGCTCTTCAGAATGATCCAAAAGAATAACACCAAGAGTTCAGCAAAGTAGAATTTTATGGGCGTTGGATTGAACCTCTGAGCCAATTAAAAAAAAAAACAAAAACCCAAACCGCAAAACTTGTATACCTCTTCAGCAAAGTCATAAAACACACTAGTAGAAGAGGCTGTATAACATTTAGAAGTTTTCACTATGCGAATCATAGAATCATAGCATATCTCAAGTTGGAGTCCAACTCCCTGCTTCCTGCAGGATTACCTAAAACTAAACCATATGACTAAGAGCATCGTCCAAACGCTCCTTGAACTCTGGCAGGCTGGGTGCCGTGACCACTTCCCTGGGGAGCCTGTTCCAGTGACTGACCACCCTCCCAGTGAAAAACCTTTTCCTAATGTCCAGTCTGAACTTCCCCTGATGAAGCTTCATACCATTATGAATGTCAAGCTGAATCTGAAAAGAATAGTATAAAGTTGTCAGTGATCCAAGGGTTTAATATTTTGTCATTTCTTTGCTGCATAATTTTTATGATATTTTGCCATTGACCAGAAGACATTTTACCTAAAACTAAGGTGTGACCACTGGCAAGTACTACAGGTTTTTTTAAACTAATGCACTTTTTGGAGGGAGGAAAGGATTTTGAATTTAAACAAATGCACAGAACTACTCATGTGTAAGAACAGCATTCAGCTCAAGGGGATGGGGAGAGGGACACTGGACACCAAAGAAAAAGAAAAGACTCAAAGCATGTAATTACATGAGCGATCTGCAGTTTTACAGTCTGTGTTTTGGTATTACAGTCCTCACAGTGTCACTGCATGATGAACAAAGTGGAGCTTTCAGAACTGGTGAGGCAGGTTGCACATCCGTAGCCCTGTGATTGAAAATTTGGATGGTTTCTTGCATAGAACTATCTTCAATTAAGTGCATAAATTATTTTCTAATTGGGGCAGAGAAATGCAATTCTAATTAATGGCAGAGCCATAAAGTGCAACCTCTGTCCTCATTTGCAATACCTTGTTCTGTTCTAGACAACTTTCCACAAAATTCACTTTGGGGAACTTTTTTTAAAATAAGACTGTTCTCTAGCTTAAAAAACATAAATGATAATGCCTTGTTAATCAGTGAATAACATTTGAATGAATTTAGGCTTTCAAATAACTTTCTGGTGAACTTTATCTGCCACTGGAGCCACATGTAAAAGCACATGCATGAATTTTAATGAACTTAGACTGATGGGAAGCTTGCAGAAGCCAAGAGTGACAAAGATTTCTTGACCAGGACAATGAAAATAATGTATTTTAATGCTCTTCATTCTAATCTCCTTTGCTAAATATGAAAATAAGACAGACAGTAACACACAATTGCAATTATTCTTTCATAGCAAATCTTCTTAGTAAACACATTTAATAAATTGCCCATCAGAGGTTAATGTCAAGGTATGTTATCTAAACACATCTCTTCAATGCAGAACTGAAAGACAGAGCAGGAAAGGAAATGTCAGACATTAAATTGCCTGAGAAGGTATCTCAAGTATTATTTGAGAAGTATTCTCAAATAATGAGGAGAAATGAATGAAATTTTATTCACAGAAATTACTTGGATGTTTGAAAAGTGTATGAGGAAGCAATTTCATCAATGCTGATGGATAATAATGCCTTTGAAAATGAGGGATGTCAAACAACCATGTATTTTTGTTCTTTCAAAATGTATTTGTGAAAGAAAAAGAAGTAGTGAATGTAAATCCGTATCTAGATCATCAATGACAAAAGCAAGCAAGTTGGCTTTACAACAGTTCCTATACTGAGTTGTTAAAATGAGAAAAGAAATGTGACCTTGGGTCAGTGAAAGACATTTTAACAGTGAGCATCCTTTGGTGATTCCACCTTATAGCACCTTTGTGCATCCCAAATGATAAAAATTAATATTAAGCAAAGACCATGCTAAGTGTAGATAGTCCTGCACTTGTTAGTGTGTTTTATTCACTCGATATTTTCTACTAAAATTTAGGCATTTTTTTGAGATGTACAGGAAGAGCTGTTTAATACCAAATAGCAGCACAACAGATCATGAGGAAGGGGGAATAATACTGTAGTTTCTGCCGGACAACGTACACTAGAGCAGGAGTATTAAATAAGTAGAATATAATTTCCCATTAGAATTTGACTGGGACACCTAATTTCTCTGGCTTCCAGCTGAGAAAGTCTTACTCAGTTACACCTCTCTGGAGAAATAACTACTTAAAATGACTCACAAACCAGTATGAATAAGATGGATGCAAATGTTTACAAACTGGAAAAGGTTGTTTGCTTTGCCTAAGACTCTAATCCCTGCACACTCAAAAGTCAAAGACTTAAACCAATTATTGCACTACACACACTTCTAATGAAAAGGTTCTTGTCATAACATAGGACTGACAGAAGGAACACAGAAAATATTTACAGAATCCCTGCTCAATGCATCTTACTACTGTAGAGGGGACATATCTTTGCAGAGCTACCAAAGTCTGCCTAATCCAGACAGCTGCTTACATGTTCACAAAAACCCAAACCAAACAAAAATCAACCAGCCAATCAACCCCCACCGCCTGCCCCAAAACTGCCCCCCCCCCCAAAAAACCAACCCAACACACCTTGGAGAATCATGTCATTGCTGACTTCAAAGTTTACCAAGTGTGGGTTATTTTCTGTGTACATAAATCTACCAAACAAGAGTGCTCAGAGCCAACTCAAGGGTATAGCCTGTTCAATTAATGTCCTCAAATATTTGTGGTTTATAACACTTACTGCAATACTGTCATACAAGAATACAGTTTATGTGCATTACAGCCACTATGGGTATTGAACCACCAATAGACTACCTATAGCGCTAGAGATGTATGCAGTTGGCCTTTAGCAAGGCTGTTTGGATTAAAGAAAGCCTGTGAACAACTTCTTGCATTGCTTCTGGTGTTCCCCACTGTTCAAAGACTTCTGCCAAGTCATTTGTTTATTTTTGCTGTGCTTTTGTGCACTTCTGTGGAATTATTGTTTTCCAAGAATGCAATGCTCTGGAAATGCTTTACAAATTCTGGAGGACTTGCTACATGTTTTAGTAGAAATGTTATGCTTTTTCTTTTTAATCTTGGGGTTTTTTTTAAGAAAAAATTAAACAGTTTCTGCATCAGTATATTTATTGTTGTTGTTGTTATTATTATTATTATTATTATTCATTTTAGTCAACCTGTAGAAACTGCTTGGCACCCTGATAACAAAAGATGTGCTCAATAAACGATTAAAAGTTTGGGCACATTTTAGGAGTATCCATAAAGCAGTTCCATGTAAAAGTTGAGATTTATCGACAAACAGCTTGTGCAATAACTGCAACTGTTGCCATTCAGATGTGTTAAGGATCATTCCCAGAACAAATATCTTTCTAATGGTGTTCAATCATCAGCTTCCTACTCCTTATGACTTTTTTTGTACCTTTTACTTAGAACACTTGCATTTTTTCAAATACAGCCATGCAACTACACATTAACAATTGTATTTACTGATTATATTCACACTGATTCTGCTTCTATTAAAACAGTAAATTTTCTACTGGAAAAATTTATTTCTTGGTGATCATAATAAAATAGAAGAAAGACTATGGCATTGACAAAAGCTGTAAAATACATAAGTAAACCTAAATTTTCTTCTGCCATCATCTGTCTGGGGATAGCAAATAACAAAAGGGTTATGAGGAATAACATTGTACTTTGGACTGAACAGTAAACCAGAGAGAATTTAGATACTCTGAAGAACTGAATATGCTAATCTTCAGCTATAGCAGAAAAACTCCGTCTCACACTAATTTTTCAGTTTAGGTAATTTCTTTCTGCCTTCTCTACCTAAGGTGCCCTCAGTTTTCAGTTATACTTTCAAGGCATTCTTATGTGATCACCTCTTCTCCAGGAGCTTTATTTTCCTAGTAAGTGAAATGATTCAGGTTTATCTGCAGAAAATGTGAGTAATAGATAAATGTACAGAATTGCAGGTTCAATTTGAAAACAGTATCTCCATAGCTAGCCAAAAGTAGTTTGATTGGGCTTAGAATAACCCCACAAATGCTGAATGGTGGGGTTATTATGAAGATGTATGGAGATACTTTAATTCAGTGATTTTTTCTTTTGAGTGAATACTTTAAAATACACTTCTGTTAAGTGTAGAAAAAAACTGCACCCACAACTTTAGAAGAGTAACTGGTTTGTATTTTGGTTATGGTACTTAGTGATGTGCAGATGTGTTAACAATTCTACTTCTGGAAGTCCTGGGAGATATTCACACTTGGAAATATACTTAATTTCCCAGTTCCTTTTGCTTAACAGCAAAACAGGTAAAATGTTAAGCAGGAGCGATACATAACGAAACAAAGGAACTGCAACCCTCACATCACTTACTACTGCAGTATTTATAAAATAATTTACCAGAGTTAATTTTCCAGTTCCAGCTCCATGGAGAAAATGAGGTTTATCATATGAAAACAGATGGTTTCCTGAAATTAATATCTTTTTCTGTATTCAGAAGACCATGGTAAAATAGGATATCAGCAATCCCTAGTGAGGTGAGTCTGTGACCACAGAGTTTATACACAGGAAATTCACAGGCTTTGCTCATCTTTACTAAAGAAGAGATTTCATCTCTACACTAAAAAGTAAATAAAGAATTGTAAGGAGGTGAAGACATTGTCTCAAGCCTCTGGTTTTTGGTTTGAAGATGGAAGGTAGTAATTCACTTTAAAAATAAGATCTTGTTTTGAATTATAATTTTCAGAGAATGTTCATCTGAAGCTGAGCTTCTTGGATGAAACAAAGTATACAATGTTGAATTAGTTTCCCACCTGTAAATTAAATCATCAATCTTTTATGGTACTTTTTATTATGACAAATTTTATGGTGCTGCTATACCTTCAATGATTATTTATACACATCACAGAAGTGAAGATAACACATTATGAAGTGCAGGGTGTGATTGTAATAATGAACCTTATTTACACTTGTGGAATTGGAAGGATGATAATGAAGTTTTCACATAAAATCTAGTGCATAATGTGATTTCAATCCTGATTCAGCTGCTTTTGAAGTAGTTATTCCATTTCTTCATTCAGCATACTTTTGTGACTAAACTCTCTCTAAAAATGTAGACTAATGACTGGGGAATGAAAACCACCATCAAAATTAATGAAATAAGTGTATATATTTGAGCTGTCATTCAGCTATGATTCTTTCTCCCAGATGAATGTGTGACAGGGACAGTACTCATGGGATTCACCATGCCTGACTTCAGCTAAATTTAGCTATAATTGCAGCCATATCTGAGATAGTTCTCTGGATTTCCTTTATTTTCAGTGGAGGCACATTTTGACTTCCAATTTGTTTTGGCCTGTTGCACTTCAGAATACTTTGAATCATACTTAGAAGTTAAATCATTTTATTAACCATAAAGCTGTCTATGCTGCTAGCTCAGGAGGTCTTTTGCAAACACTGAGCAGAGTAAATGGTTTTCAGGTTTTGTTCGGAGATTTGGATGAGGGGTTGGATTCAATAGGAGACAAAAAAGAAGTAAAAGACCTTCAGAACTTTCCTCAGAATTTCCTAGATCTTCTGCCTTGGATGCTGTCCTATTATTCCAAGACACTGCATTTCTCATAATTTCTTTGTAGTACTTACAGAAGTCAAGGTGATATATATATGCCAGTTATTTTTCTTCCTTCTACTTCCACTTCTGTTTTCATACTATTTATTTCCAAGATTTCATTAAGTTAAGTACGAATGCCAGGAGAACATGAGTGACTTTGAACTATGACAACAATTTTGTTTCTATCATAAGCTGCAGAGAGCCTGCGTATTAAAACACTATGCAAAAATGGTGTATGGGAATGTAAGAATTAAGGAAAGCTATACGCATATCATGTGAATGGGTAGGTGTTAAAGGTATCACAGTCTGATAATAAGGAATCTTTTGGCTCACTGGAATATTTCACAGTCAATAACAATTGACTAACTATGAATTAAAATGAGAACTTTTTTGAAAATTGGAGGTTTGGTACATGTTTTCAGCTTTTTTCCATTTCATTTTTACTGTTTGCCTGATTGACTGCCTGTCAAGTCTGATGAATTATTAGATCAGAAATAGTAAAGGAGTGCAGTAGTGTTTGGAAAGGGATAGAAATATCTTAATGTTATCACAGTGTGCACATCAGGTTCACATTTCAGAGACCTGGGAGAAGGCTGGAGCCTCTATCCCTTGCATTTGGGACCACATTTCAGTGCAGGTCCTTGCCTGAGCAATGCCTATTGTCTGGTCATGTACCTCACTACTCCTGATCTTGCTTGATTTGTCTCATGTCCACAGGATGATGATTAGAGAGCTGATGAACTGGAAGCACTGCCTCCTGTGTAAAACCCAAATCTGCCTAACTCTGTGCCCCGTATGTTGTCAGATGCTCCCATCTTCTGTCCTTTGGTACCCTTCTGGCTTGGGGTCTAACCCAGCAGGGAAGTAGGGCAAGGTGTAGACCAACAAAAGGTTCATACTTGCTACTTCAGCCTCTTAAACCCAAAATGTAAACCTCCAGAAATCTGTGCTCAGCTGCCATCTCTTAATTCCAACCACCTAGGTTTCTCTTAGAGAAATTTCCTAGTTAAATATTCAGTATTGGGTATGTATAGAAGTACCAGCCTTTTGATGGTATTTATCAGAATACCCAGCTCACCTCCTAAATTCCAGATGGATTTACTAGCTAAGCATAGCCTTTTTACCAGCATAGGTGCAAGCTGTGTGTTAGCTAACTCACAGATAACTCGGTGCAGAGCCACTGAACGTACCTAATACTCCACAAAATATGAGTGAAGGAAGAGTTACCATTCAATTTTATTTGGATTAAAGCATTCCTTGGTTATGGAACCATGGGTAGAGGTAGAGATGAATGTAGAAGAAGATGCCCTAATCACTTAGCTGGAAGTATTTTGCAGTGAGAGTCTTTAAATCCCTCTTTTTGAAGCCTTTGTCTTTCTTGGGATAATTAAGTTACTGTTGACATTGAGTGAGAAAGTGTGCCTTTAGTTTATTGATTAGAGGCTCTTTCTAGGAGAGGGAATAGCTCAGTTTCTTTCAAAATATTTAAGCATTTCTACAAATATGCGACTAGAGCCTGGAACTGATGTCTTTCTGGTAAGCACTCTAACCAATAGGGTATTCAGTAATTCTTACTGGTATAATAACTAGTACGTGTCACACAAAGAATCGGTTACAGGAAAAGGGATTGACAGATTCCTGCCTGAGTATTCCCAGCTGGCTGATCTAGATGATTCTTTAATCAGTAAATTAACCTTAATGAATCTCAATGCTTACATTAATTGAATATTTGCACCCTGAGTTAGTGCTATAGTGCTAATATTTATTTGCTGAGTAAAGAAAATTCATTTCCTGGGCTTGAATTTAATTTTCTTTTGGTTGTTCTACACTGGGCATTTAAGGTGATTAAACTTGTAGCTGATTATCTGCTGATGCTGTTTCCATGAGACACTTCTGAAGTGAAAATGCTCTCAACAGAAGGTGTCTGACTGGAGGGTGAAAGGCCTTAAATTCTTACAGATATCTTAACATTTTGTGATATTTCAGGAAAATTCTGCAGGGGAACATTACTGGAGTTTTTGTCTCTAGTTTTCCCATTACCCAAAGTAGCCCTTTCTTGAAGTATTTTCCAATGTGTTTGAGGAGTGTGGTTGCTAGTGAAAACTGAGAGTATTTCTCTTTGTCCTCTAATAGAAAGGTATTAATACTAGAGCTGTTAGGCGTCCTGAACTTTTATGTTCAGTACTCTGGATACATGAAAAATATATGATTATTTTAAAAACTGGAAAATGCAATCAGGATGAATAGTTTGAATACTTGTTTTTATTTGAAATTCATAAAGTTGTTGGGGCAAAAATTTGTTTGATATTTCCACGGCTTTTATTAATTAGAGCCTTCTGCACTTTATTGTATTGTGAATCTCTCAACTGTGGCTGTGTAATAAGCATACATTTCCTTATTCAGCTTGACGCTGCTGATAGCTCTTGTAATTAATTCTCTTGACTATGTTTGGCAACTTATAATTTGTTGGTAGCTGGCATATCAGAATGAGTGTTCCTGATGATCATTCACACCATTAAACTCTCATGACATAACTTAATTATAGAGTATTACCTGAATGTTACCCTTACTTAATTTCCTTATAAGGGCAGTGTAAGGCAAATTGAGTGTCCATTTGTCCATTTCCAAACAGGAAAACAACCAACCAACCTAAGGCTTGGTGGTTAGGGAAGTTGCAAAAAGAAGCAAGTCAGTCCCTTGGCTCTCATTCTGGTCTGTCTCTTAATGAGACAGGATATAAATGAGGCTTACTAAGACATGACAGGAGAATATATTTTTTTACAATCTTGTCTGTAATTTGATGAATACTTTATTTCTACTTGTAATTAGAGGTTATCAGCTTGCATTTGTTCACATGTATTTTTGTGTTTTCATAAAAACCTTCATTACATCTTTTATTCACATACAAGTTTTGACCTGTGCATGATCAAAATCTGTAACATAAATAAGCATGTGATGAATTACAACAGGTGAGAATTTGAACTATGCAAACTAAACCAGTGACTGAATGGTGCTATGTCTTCTGCCACATGGCAATCTAATGGAAGAAGCTCTTCACATTAAAAAAAAATAATCAAGAAACAACCCCCCAAACCCCAACACTATATATTTATAGTGTAGAGAACTTAGGTAGTTCAACAGAACAGTTAACAAATGTGTTAATTTGAACAGGTGGTATAGATGCTATGTGCAGTAGAAAAGAAGAATGAGCTAAGGACTAAACTAAATAAAGCTGTCACTAGATTTCTTTTGTATTAAAACTTTTTTTGCTAGACAATTTTTGCCAAACAGAATCTGCCTATTGTCAACTTGCAAAGCATTACAGGATTCTGTCTAAGACACTTTGATTTTAATTGACTTTCTGTAATTGCTACATTACTTTATTGTCAAGAATATTTGGGGAACTGGAAATACAATTATGAGGACTGTACAGAGAACTTTTAATACTAAAAAATGTGATAATTGTTCAAATTCTGGGTAACTTGTGTGAAATATTTTTCTGAAGGGGTAGATACATCTGTGCTTTATTTAGGATTACATGTTTGTGTTCATATGGACTGCTTTATAGTCTTCTCAGCACAGAAATGCCTAAAGTGAATAGATAACATTGCTCCAGCATAGCGTTGAAATCTCTAGCAAAGAATTGCCCTCTACTGTGAGAGATGTGTGTACTAGACAAAGAGCCACCTGTGTCTTTTTTTCCTCATTAGGGCATCTTTTGGGTTAACAGAAAGGAAAGTGGTGTATACAATGTTGTATAACCTCATTGACATTCTCCTGTTACCACCCACGACTGACAGCCATGAATCTGATAATCTCTTAACCCTTCCTCTGTTTTTTCTTTTGATACTTTCACACAAATCTTCATTTACAGTTCACCAGTCTCTTATGATTAAATTGAACTTATTGTTGACTTGCGTCTGATCCTCCAGAGAAATAGGTGATTGCTGCCGTTTCAGCTTCTCAACATTCCTGCTATTTGTCTGGGGTGGGTTGACCTAATTAATGCCATAAGGCTGTCAGAAGGCTCTTCTCCCTTGTCAGCCCAGTGCTGGCTGTGGAGCGTCCTGGCTGCCTCCTGGAATGGAGTGTAGGTTGCTAGATGGCTTTCCAAGATGCCATGTGGGCACTGTCATACCTCTTTGGCTCATCTGAAGAAGAGGATGCTTCACAGCTACCAGGTAGATGGTAACAGCTAGGGGGTTTTGTTTGGTTGTTTTGGTTTTAATTGGATTGGTTTGGTTATGTAAGTGCATTTTGTGGGGAGCTGGTACTTAGGAATGGTGTGGATGGAGTTCTAAAGGTGGGAAATCTCAGTTTTACTCCTTATTCTTGTACTATTTGATCTTTCCTAAACTCTTTCATGCTTTTTAGATCTGCAGAAATGTAAAATATATATATGTATATATATAAATAGTAGAAATGAGAGTAGCACTGCCTAGCATGGTCATTCTAAGTCAGGAGATCAAATGAATGCTACAAAGATTTTCTGTGTAGGTAACATAATCTAAGTGAAATATGAGAAACAAAAATGTCCTCATGAATGAACATGGTTTCCTGAAAACAGCGTTATTTTCCCCTATCTTGTATCATATTCCTTTTAAAATTTTTATTATTTTGGTTTGAGAAACAGTGTTCAGATGTTCCTGGGATGGTGATGGTAGAATTGTTAATGACCCATGGCACGTGTTACAATGATGTCTGGATCTTTTAAAAGCTTTTTGTATCACAGTGCTTTCAAGTCCAATGTATTTTTCTGAGATTACCTTGCAGTGATATAGCCTGAACAGATTGTTTGCAGCTCTTGAAAATGTTGAGAAAAGGATGCACTTTTATTTAAGCTGTAGATCTTTGTAACAGGCAAAATGATTGCATAACATGTTGTGGAAAAGGTAATTTGCTTTTGACTAGACATTCAAATGAGCACAGACTGTAATTGTGAGCTTAAGTACTAGAGGTGGGGGAATCTTTACTTACTTGATTTAGTGATTAAAATTCAAAACAGAAAAGGGCAAGAACTTCGCTGATGAGCAGCAGAGCTGTACTTCATATGTGGATTCCTTGTAGTCAGCAAAATTAGAGAAATTTTTTTAATCACCAAAATGTGATTGTGGTATCTTTTGAAAATTTTTTTTTACATTAAATGTGCCATGCATTTGGTGAGGTATTTAGAGCTAAAAATAGAGGGTTTTGATGTTTCTGGTTTGCCTGAGTTCTGATTTTGAAGTAAAATCAACATTTTCAATGTCAGAATTATTTGCAAAAGTAAATTTGATTTTTCTGATCAACAATTTTAAATGGGCTGAAGCAGGACTTTCAGGGTCAGGTGACAATGTCTGGCTACGTTTTCTTTACCATGTGTAAAAATCTCAAGATTTCACTTCCATTTGCTTAAATATCAATTTTCAGTCTTTGATTATACCACCCTGATCCCATTATACATAACTCCTCTTTTGATCATTCGTGTTTGTATGTAACTCCTAATCAGAATGCTTTCTTCTTTCTTTTTGTTCCAAATAGCTTCTGTTGCTGATTGACTTTTCTACACAGGGAATTACATGTCTACAATACTTGATGAGCATATTTCAAACTCTGTAGTTTGTCAATGTATTGTTTGGTTGCAGGAGACAGCCCTGGAAATTCTGTTCACTGCTTTACTACTCTTTTTTTACTGTCTTTAACTAAGAAGATAACTTTTGCAGTTCATATAGACTGTGTGGTATGAATGAGAAACCATGTTCTATCTAGAAGGTAGGGCAATCCTCAAACTTGTATGTCAGAAATATAAACCACCATGTTCTGACCTTTCATACATTTTCAAAATCAGAGGGGCTTATTGAATGCTAGTAGAGGTAAACTTTGGTTGGCATTCTAGCCAGTGCTCTAGGATGAAAGGTGCTGTGCCTGTTACCTAGCTGTAAATGATCTTTCCTGTGATCAGGAGTAGAATTTATTAGGAACTTGTAGAGAAAACACGGGGTTTTGTTAGATGTTAGAGATGTCACCTGACTGAGACCAGAAGTTTTCATTTTTAACATAGCACTTTTGATGAGAAGAGTTTTTCTAGGCAGGGATAAAATCTTGACAAATGTGAACAGTGTGACTCAATGCCGAAGTTAGTAATCCTGGTACAGAAGGTGTTTGCAGAGAAATTCCTTAAGCCTGACAAGAAACAGTCTTAGGAGAATCAATAGTTAACTACTGGGCTTACTTTCAGAAATGTCTGAAAAAATGTATGATGTTTTAAAACAAAGGAAAACAACCAACTAGACGTTTGTAGTGTTGCTTCACTGTTCAACTGGGTAATGGTCACAATGATCTTTTTTGCTTTTATATTACTGAAAAGCCACAGTGACAGAAGAAAAAACAGATCTCCCACAAAGCTTCTATGAAGGTGGTAGGGTTTGGGGATTGCCTTTTTGAGATATTTTTTTTTCTTCTGCATGTATGTGGTTTTCCATAACATGCATCTTATTATTTGTGGAGCTTTATGTATGTATGAAAAGTAAATCCACTAAATTACTCTAACATTTGTAATGAATCAAAACATTTAATTAGAATAGAACTAGAGAATAACTGGACTGGAAGAACCCTTGGGAAGTGTTTGGTCTCACCCCTTGCTTAAAGCAGAGCCAGCTTTGAAGTTAGATCAAACTTCAAATTTTGATTAGGTTGCTTAGGGTCATGCAGAGCTGTGGGTTTACTATCTCCAAGGATGGAGGTAGCATGACATCTCTGGGAGACCACCATTGAAATATTTTTCCTAATCTCTAATCAGAATATGGTTGGTTTAACTTCTACGTGTTCTCACCTTTTGTTTTAACTTTGCACCTCTAAAATAAGTCTTCATCCACTCTGCAACCTGCCTTTAGATAGCTGAAAATGGCAGTAAGATTGCCTCCTTAATAATTACTTTCTGCACACTGGAGAATCCTAGCACTCTTGGTCTATATTTGTATGTCCTGTGCTCCATGCCCCTGAATATCATGGTGGCCCTGTGCTGGACTCAGTCCAGTTTGTCTGTCTTATGCTGGGGAGCTCAAAACTGGACTGAGTGTGCCAGATGTGGTCTCAGGTGATGAGTAGGAGAAGAATGTTATTCCAAATCACAGCTGTATTAGTCTATTACGTGCATCTGAGTCTCTATTACTCTACTGGGTCCACTGTAAGTTTCAGTTAGCAAACTAAATAACTACCTAGGGAAAACAAAATCTGCTCATAAAGCTTGGAGATGTGTAACAATTGAAGTACTGCAGAAATCTGTCTGAGTTTTCTACAGGGGTTATCACAAGGTGAAAGCAGATTCTGACTTTGAGAACAAACTTAAATTTTCTCCAAGATAACATCTCTACAAGATAACATTCCGAACATTAAGGTGGTTCCAGAAACAGTGAAGGAACTTTTTTTCCTAAATTAACTATTTTTTTCCTCTTTTTTGGTGCTATTAATTGTGGTCCTTAGATTTGATCTAAATTTTCCTGTTGCTTAGGCATTTCACATTTTTCAGAAACTCAGAGAATCATTTAGGTTAGAAAAGATCTTTAAGATCCTTGTGTCCAACCATTAACCTAGTACTTCCAAGTCCACCACTAAACCATGTCTAAACCACCACATCTACACGTCTTTTAAATACCTCCAGGAATGTGACACAACCCCTTCCCTGGGCAGCCTGTGCCAGGGCTTGAAAACTCTTTTGGTGAAGAAATATTTCCTAATACCCAAACAAACCTCCCCTGGCACAACTTGAGGCTGTTTCCTCTCATCCTATCAATTCTAACTTGCGAGAAGAGACCGACCCCCACCTCACTACAAGCCCCTCTCAGGTAGTTGTAGAGAGCGATAAGGTCTCCCCTCAGCCTCCTCTTTTCCAGGCTAAAAACCCCCAGTTCCCTCAGCTGCTCCTCGTAAGACCTGTGCTCCAGGCCCCTCACCAGCTCTGTCACCCTTCTCTGGACACGTTCCAGCTCCTCAATGTCTTTCCTGTAGTGAGGGGCCCAAAACTGAGCACAGCACTCGAGG
>JANZLQ010000040.1:10384485-10395068 GCA_026212715.1 Elanus axillaris
TCCTCTCTCCATGGGGCCACAGGTCCTGCCAGGAGCCTGCTCCAGCACAGGCTTCCCATGGGGTCACAGCCTCCTTTGGGCATCCCCCTGCTCCGGCGTGGGGTCCTCCATGGGCTGCAGGTGGGCATCTGCTCCCCCGTGGACCTCCCTGTGCTGCAGGGGGACAACCTGCCTCACCATGGTCTTCCCCATGGGCTGCAGGGGAATCTCTGCTGCGGCGCCTGGAGCATGTCCTTTCCCTCCTTCTTCACTGACCTTGGTGTCTGCAGGATTATTTCTCTCACATCTTCTCACTCCTCTCTCCACTGTTGTTCCAGTGCTGCAGCAACTATTTTTCCCTTCTTAAATCTGTTCTCCCAGAGGGGCTAATACTATCGCTGATGTGCTTGGCCTTGGCCAGCAGTGGGTCCATCTTAGAGCCGGCTGGTATTGGCTCTGTCGGATATAGGGGAAGTTTCTGGCATCTTCTTACAGAAGCCACCCCTGTAGCCCCTCAGCTTCCAAAGCCTTGCCATGTATCCATAACATGAGCAAATAAAATAAAAAAAGCAGTTATTGTTCATCTAAAATGGAAGCTTCTAATTTCAAGTAGTTAGTGCTTGCTTAACTTGGAAATACAGAAGCAGGTTTTAATAACCTGAAACTTTATAAATACAGAGGTTCTGGTCTATGAGTGCAGCAGATAATCCAGAGGAATCTCTGAATTCTGGAAAATTTGGAGCTATGGGAACTGTAAAAATTTCCCCAATTCACTTTCATTTTCTCATTTGGAAGATTCTCTTGGACCATCTTTTGAATCTGGGCAGCACATCTTTTAGTTCTGGATGTTTTTATCCATGCATCTTCCTTGATGTTGGTGAAATCATGTGTAATTTGCAGGTATAAACTAAAAAAACTTATCCCTTTTATTTCTAAAGTTAGTTTGAATTCATAATGGATAAGTGTTCTTTCTGGAGCTTAAATTGTGGGAAAAAAAGTACATATTCAGTCTGGCTGTAACTTAAAATCTGCAGTTGGATAATGTGGATGGGTAGTACACTTGCTGTGCTTTCACGTGTATTCTCCTGAAAATGAAACAAAAGTTCTTTATACAGAAAGACTTGAGTAGCTGTTTAAGTGAAAGCTTGTTATAAGAGGTAACGTTATACTTCTGTAAAATGAATGTAATCTCTGAGGCTCGTATAGTATATGTCAGCCAATAAACTCGAAGGGCTTCCTGAAAATTGTGGAACTAAGCTTTGCAGAACTCTGCTGAAGTAGTGGATGTATCTGCATATGAGGCTGTGTAGTCTCTGGCTATATTGATTTATTTAGTCCCCATCTCTTTCTACTGCTAGAAAGAGTTTTTTTTTTAACCTTTTGTATTTGGTGTAGTGGGACTTGATGAATGAAATGGGTTAGAAATAAGTATAGATCTAACATTGTGTTTGCTGGCTGTTTGGCATTCTCTGAAAACGTGTTACATTATTCTGAGTTAATAATCAATTAGTAATAAGATTTTCATAATCCAGTAATGGCTGCAATAAAGGACAATTTACTGAGCTGAATATTGTTGGCTATAATAGCAAATACAGCATTGCTTTTGGCCACCATTGAATATTCCCTGGAATTCATCTTGTTGGTAATGAAAATGGTATTGACTATACTTAGTAAATCTTACTGCATAAAAATCAGCAAATGTCCTGCCTAAAAATAAACCAGAAAAAAATTGAACACAATTAATTTTCTTCTTTCTTGTGTTACTAGAAACTTCAATAAAATATGATGGTAGGTAGGTTGGAAAATAGACCTTGGAAAGCTTTTGTGAAGCTGGGACAGTGTAGCTTGTGTGAGTAGGGTGGAAAATTCTGCACTCTGGTGAGGTAGAGTTTTCTGATGCCAAGACATGGAAGGCAAAGAAAAATCAAGTTCTATTCATTTTCAAGACTTTACTAGTAAATTCCTCTCTCAGTCAAGACGATTTAGACATTCAGGTCTTGGGAAAACACTCTAATCTACAGGCTTTCAGTTACTTCCTTCCCATTCCTTTTGAAATGTTCAGCACACAGAAAAGCATTAAAAATTTATTGGATATAAAAGTAGAATTGTTCATTTGAGGCAGTTTCCACATTTCACAAAGTCTACCAGTTACAATCTAGATGCAACTAGATTGTAATTATTTGCTTTCTTCTGTAAGACTGTTTATTTCTTATTTAGAAGTAACTGATGTCTGTTGTTCTACAAGTTAAATATAATTTTATCACTCACTAAGCATCTACAGATTGGGATGTATTTATTAGAAATAACATACTTTGAACAACCTCAGATTTGTAATTAAGTTGTTATGATTCCTTATTGACGTGCAGCTTTTCACTAACAAAAGTATAATCATTTTTATGTATCTTAACTTTTTACATGCTTATTAGAGGAACTCCAAACTTTGTGATACATGTAGTAAGTATCCATAAAACTGTATGCTGCCAATTTGAATTTTAATGAGGGATCCTTACGGTTCTCTATACTGTTCTGTTAAATTGTAACTTCAGATCTAGAAGTCTTCTTTTCCTGTTCTTTTTCTATGTAAGAGGATTACTAGATCTGTACCTTGAACATTTGCTGTTCAGCCCCAGTGAGTTCTGTCATTATTCCAACACTGAATGAGGTCTTGGAACTAAAGCATTCTGACACATCCTGCTTTCTTGCATAGCTATTTCATGTCTTCACAGAACATGTTTCAAACCATTGCACTGCAGTATGCTTAATACTTTTTTTCCCCAAAATCCCCACATTTTATTGTTGAGGTAACAGTTTGGTATATGGTCAATTAAATGTGTGAAAGCTGTTTATAACTTCACAGGGATTTATTAGGAGATGGAATACCAGTGAGACATGCTTGATTTTCCTTATATAGGGCAAGATCTTTGTCAAGCACATTTTACAAGTATTTTATGCTTCAGCTTGGCTGGAAAAACAGAAACAAATTCTGTGTAGTTAAGGACCGTGTTTTATTCCACCCATTACTTATTCCTGGGAAAATCTGAATAGATTGATAGCTAAGTAGAGTTCTTGTGTTCAAGGTGATAGTTACCAAGGTCATCTACAGAAACTTCTTTCCTTCCCCTAGTAATATATAGATTGCGAAGTTACCATCCCTCCGGTGTTCTTTCCTGAGCTGAGGTGCTGCAATTATACTACACTTGATCTTAGCCAAAATGCCGAGAAGTGATTTGACCGAGTCAGTGCTCCTCTGCTATGTTAGTGCAAAGTAAAACATGCTTACTTATGAGCATCTTCATTGGACATTCAGACTGCTGTAGGTGCTGCTTGTGTTTTTCTGGATGGCTTAGAAAAGGATATACCTTCTGTGTTCCATGAACCGTATTTTTCCTTCTCATCTTCTAGGAACCTTTTGTTTCACAGAATTTAATGACCTCCCCCTCAAGTATAGGTGCAGGTGTTATTTTTAATGGATCATTTTGATAACTGGTTTACAGCATGAATTCACAAGTGTCATCAGAAGTGGAGAGAAGGTGGACTGTAGCATGGTGGTAGGAAATGGTGACTAGGGACTGGATGTTGACTTTTTGTCAAGGCAAATGTGCAGAGAATGGTGACCCTATAGCTCAGTGCTAAAAGGTTGAGCCCTGAAATATTTAACAGTAGGCTGCAAAGCTAACCTTTTTGTTGTACCATTTCAGTGTTGGTAAATTTAAGTCGGGGGCATGAGGAACTTACTGAAATCTCATAAAATCTGTTCTCTTTAGGAAACAAAATTGTTCCAGGTAAAGTGATTAAAAATACTTTCCAAATAACTGGTGCCATTTTGATTTTTAGTAATTATCTAATAAAAAAAAAAAAGAAAAAGTTGCTTAGAAATCCTAGTTGGATACGTGATGATGGACCTGAATACACTTGTAATTGCTGGACATTAGCACACTTATCAGCTCAGTCTGTAGAGTCCCAGTGGGTGTCATGCTTAATTTGCTGCTGGTGCTTTTGATGTTGGTGAATGCACATGTAAATGCTGGCCATTAACAGGGCTATTAGTGTAGCCAACATTCTCCCAATAGAATACTATCAGCAGTTCATAAAGAACATCAGAGGTTTATGCATCCTCTCCTTGCTCAAAATGAGCATTTTACAACTGCCAGATGACTTTTACTACCTTTCTAAACTCAGCTGCGTATGTATGCATTTGTGTATGCCTTTGTGCGAAACAGAGATGAATCAGTTAAAGAACTGCACAGAATGAAGAGCAATCCATCCCTACAATACCACCACCCAAATTATTAATGGCTGCCTACGCAAAGTGGTACAATTTTAAGGAGCCAAGGTCAAATGTTAGCCTGGAAACAAGTGAAACAACTCTATGCTCTGAAAATGTTTATTGCCAATAATACCTGATTATGCCAACTGAGTCATTGATAGCTGCTAAAACACAGCATCATAGACTAAGTTAGGAACAAAATATACTTTCTTAGATCTTCTTGGAATTTGCATTGAGGATATTTTGCTCTTGAGGGACAAGAATACAGCAACACAGTGGCTGTCTTGCCACATCTGTGATGTTAAGATTGAATTAATAATCTTAGACAAAGTATGGAAAGGGGGCAGAATGCATGGGAAAGCTATTTTACTAACAGCCCTGCTTGGAGGGAGATGTTTTACCCTGACTTTCCCTTGCCCCAGATAACAGCATTTTAATATTATATTATTTTCATCTGGGTGTGTTTCTATTTCTGTGTGGCCTCTGGCAAAACAATTTACAATGTAAATGCAAGAGCACCTGAATGAAAATCTTTTGATGCAGACCAGCAAAGGACAAAAGAGTAAATGCAGGGATGTGACTGAAGCTCAGAGGACATTAAAAAAAAAAAAAGAGTTAGACTTAATTTCCTGGGGTTTGTTGACCTTCCTCATAAACAACGTTTTGGATTTGGGAATTTCCCAGTAGAATTCAAGTGCACAGAGCACCAGGCCACTCCCAGTGATGAGCTCTGTGAGCTATTTTACCACCACTGAAGTCAAGAGCAAGGAATACATTGCAGCTGATACACCACCTGCAACAAAGTGCTTTGGGTTTAGGTATCAGCTTTCTGCTCCCAGACTAAGTAACTGATTGCGCCTTTCTTTTTCTCTTGCCGCTTTTCCCCTCTTTTCTCATTTGACAAAATAGGTGGCTGGGGCTTGCAGTTATGTCAGCCTGTTTCAGAAGATTAATTTGCCTTAACATCCTTTTAATCGGCTTGAGATAAAGAACTAAAATAGTGAATTTGTGTTTAGGAGTATGGGCTTTTTTGTCTCCTATTGCAATGCATTTCTAATTCACATTTTAAAAAATTGTGAATTAATGCTTTGTACTGATAGCCTATTTGTATGCAAATCTATGATTTACACTTTGAATTTGTATAGGATTTACCGTAGGTGAAATTCAATATAACTAACTGATATTTTTTGTTCATAAAATTAATTCCTATTTTCAAGAGTGTTAAATACCATAACTGCCATCCTTTTGACACCAGGCTGTGGAGTTAACTTGATAGTAAATTAAAGCAGCATAATGTGTTTAAAAATACAAAGGGTATGGTTTCTAAGGAAAGTTAACTACATGAAAATGGTAGATGTTTTATCTATTCAGCCACCTACCTTCTAGGTTTCTGAAGAACTGTAAAGAATAATCAAAAGGTTATTATCGGTTTATGGAACTGAAATGCCAGAAATTAATTTTTATAACAGTCTTTAGCCAGCTATGTTCCCTTAAATAAAATCTATTGGATAAGACACTGGAAGCTTTCAAAGTGTTTCCTATTCAGCAGACCATTATAGCCCAGACTCAGCAAAGCATATCAATCTGTGAACAAAAATAAGCCTTTGTATTTTACTAGATGAGAAAACACTTCAACATATGCATGTATTACAGCTTTTATCAGTAGTTTAAAGTGCTGGCAAACTGAAACATGTTATAAAGCATCTGGCTTGAGAGAGCCTGAATGCAAACTATCTATGCAATGGCAGTGCTTTGAGGATTTAAGAATCTGTACCCTTCTGAATTTCTTATCTGATTTTTAGCTTCGTAAGTGGAACATGCAAACATTTTCTGCCCACTGGGATGTTTGTAATCCCATTTCTAATAATCAGGAAAAAAATGTAAGCTGCCTATTTTGAATGCCCTGTTGATAAGCTTTTCAACAGGATGATTCAACACATACACTGCGCTGGATTATCTGCAATAGATTTCCCTGTCAAAGAAACATTTTACTTGTGATAAATTTTTCTGTGCTGCTATGCCATTGAAATTGTTTTAAAATGTTTTTGTGTCTGACAACGTACTCCTGCAAATGCCATAACATCCATCACATAGGAAATTATTACATTTTTCCATTTTCTCTGCCTAACTTACAATGTATTCAAAGCAGCAGTATAAATGGTCTTTTCTGTACTATTACTGCAGTCAACAATGCACCATTTCCCTACATTCTTTAGTTTATTGAATGGCTGATAAAAATGACATGCTGTTTGTTTGAGAGAAGCAGAAAAAAAGACATACTTGATCTTTGCCAATACTTCTCCTTTTTACAAAAACTCTTCAGAGACTCAAGATGTATGATTATCTAAAATTGCCTTTTCTTTATGACTCATTCAATAAAGTATTTCCATATTTATGCAAAACACATGAAGTTCAAAATTTTGATGGATGCAGCCTTATAACTGAGTCCAATAACCAGCATTTAGAACTGTATCTTGTGTGTTGGTAAAAGTGTTTCCTCAAGTTTTGATATAAAATTCAAAACATTGAAAATCATTTCCTTGAGGGGAAACAAAAAGACTGTATTCTTCTTGTCAGTTCAGTGTGTTAGGGACATAATTATTACAACTGTTAATCTCTTGAAATGGTAAGGCCTGATTTGAAAGGAACTTTTCTACATAACTGTAAATGCAAACCTGATCCATAATACCTAATTTTTATCTGAAAGAAAATTAAAGGATGAAGTGTCTTCTAAATTGGCATGCTGAAATTTTGGATTTACTTCTTTGCTCTTTGGAAAGAGCTGCACACTTGGCTGTGATAGAGGTGGCTGAGCAGGTGCCTACTGATCCAAAATTACTGTTCCAGCTGAGGAGCTCTGCTGCACACTCGGCTGGAAGGCCATGGGAAAGGAGCTAGCTGTTAGAATAATGGCAGAGATAGATAAACTTTTCAGAGTCTTCTCAAGGAGAATTTGGTGTAGGGGATGGGGGGAAGTAAAGAATAGATCTGAATGGAGATGGCGATAGAAGAATGTCATTACTCTAAGATGACAGAGAAGAGGAGAGCTGTATGGGGCAAGCTGAAAAGTAACTTGAATGGATGATGATTTTTCTGGCTGTTTGAGGAGCAGTGTGATGGTCGACAAATTATAGTCAAAGTCTCAAACATTCGTTAAAGAACTTTGGTGGAGAAAACAGCCTCTGTAAAAACGCTGGAGTTTTGTGAACAGGACAATGTGGCCGGAGGAGGGGGCCGCAGGAAGGGTGGGACCGCACTTCTCCAAAGCCACAGTTCCTTATCCTGAGTGACCAGGAGAAGGAGCACAGTGTATGCACCCCAGGAGGGGGCCCCATGGAGGATGGGACTGTGCTTCTATCTTAAGCTGTCATGCCAGCAGGGAAAGAGAGACAACTCTGCAATGAACCCCCTCCCCCCCCCAAAGCTCACCGACCAATTCCAGTGAACCCCGGGAACATGAACTGCGCATGTCGAAACCACCAACTAACACACTATAAAAGAAGGGAGAACGAGTTCTCAGTGCGCGCCCTCCGGAACTGGATCTCTGCACTGGCTGGACCAACGCTGGACCCAGGACTGGTGAAACTCTTTTCTTCTCTTTCTTTCTTTCTTTCTTCCTTTCTTCCTCTCTCTCTCTCCCTCTTTTTCTTCTCTCTTTTCCACAGTCCGTACACCTCACCCTTTTAGACATAAACCGTTGACCAAGTCTGAGACTAAGAGTGGATCCAGCCGCCCCTGAGCTCCTCTTTGAGAAGGAGTCCAGAAAGCAAGGGGGTCTGCTCTGAACCTCGTGACTCAATGGGAGGGCTCTCCTTCTGACACAGTTTTTTGCTCCTTTTTTCTACACCTCCCTTCTCTTTTCAGACAGTGGCTTAATAACATGCTGCAAGGTTCATATTGATAAGTTCACTTGTACTTGGGCAAGGTTAGTTAGGTTGAATAAAAGTTGATTGTTGTTTGAACTCCTCTGGTGTCGTTTCACATTAATTCTGACGAAGGAAATCCATGAACCCGAGTCACTCCAAATTCAGGACACGACAAGGAGGCAGCTTTTTCCAGAAAATGCATGAATTTCTGGAAAGGGCCTGAAAGGTCTGGAATGACTTATCCATACAGGTTTCCCAAGCAATATAGAATAAATCATGTCTAGTTGTCCATCTCCTTTACCTCTATTCCCATGCTACTAAGATAAGAATTCTTTGTTAACACCTTGGAAATCTCCTTGTATCAGAAGGGAGAGAACCCCACTGAATTATCTCAGCATTTTGATTATGAAGTCTTATCTTTAAGAAGCACTGTTTTTTAAAAGATATATCTTATATGTATGACAATATAGTAATGCTGTCTACTACTTAAAATATGTGATTTGAAAAGATGCCCCAACACATTTTTCTGTAAGTTGTTTTAAATATATTCCAATACGGTGACTTACTATATAAAAACCTAATACAAATTAGAAGTAAAAACCCCAGGACTGTTGCTTTGAAATTCAATTTATACACTTATTCAAAAGAAACAACAGCAACAACACAGGATTCTTAAGCCTGTAAATGCCAATATAGACATTTCTATTCAATTTTAAATCTACTTAAAAAATATTTTTGAGTAATTTATGACTTCGCAGTTGAAACAGTTGTGCTTAACTGGCTTACATACAGCAGAACACTTAAGCACCAAATCCAAAGACATCAGTCATTATTACCAGTTAATGTCCTAGTTATAGTACAGTAATAAATAGTTCTATGCATAATAAAAAGAATTTCCAGAAAAGAGATACTGCATTTCTTTTAGCAGTTACAAATTCATTAACAAGTCAAAGTTTTTCAGCTTCACTGAATAAGGGTAAGAAAGTTGCCAAGGAAAATATGGTGAATTGGCTGAAATTCCAGCATCCAGTAAAACAATAGTTATAAAGTACACTAAGGTCAATAAAATATCTATGAGGTAGGTCTCATTTCTTTTGTCTTTTTCATGATTTTTTCTTCCTTTTGGCTATTTTTTTTTCATGGCAATCCTACAAAGATGAAATGAAACCAAGTAAAATTCCCTTCTCTTATCCTCCTGATATTGAGGACAAAGACTTTCTCCAAACTACACAATACAGTTTTTGGTATAAGAAAGAGAGTGCTGTGCTCTATAGAAGTAAGAATCCACGGGAGGCTGCAATCAAAAGACAGTATGAACTTGATCAGAAACAAAGAAAAAAGGACTGTGATTCAGCAGTGGGTTTTGGGTTTGGGTTTTTTTTTTGGTTGTTGTTGTTGCTGTTCTTGTAAGAATTAAGGAGCAAGTCCACTGTTAGCATCAAAAGCAGCAGTGCCCTCCCTGAATAGGTGTCTGGGATAAAAAAGTATTCCGTACTCCATTTCCAACAAAGAATGGAGGTGGACAGCAAAAGAGACAGTGAACATCTTACCTTGCCTGATATTTAACAGTGCTGATAAATGCAGCTCACAGAGTTCAGTGCTTCTATTTCTCTTGATGCCCAAAGAACTAAGAATTTGATCTTTGATTCAATTGCTGCCATCAGCAGCTTGTGTGGCTTTGGTACCATTGAGAAGTACCATTTAAAGCATGAAAGTCTGAGAGACTCAGGGCAATCAACACCAAGGCCAGCAGCCTCTGGTATAATGCAGCCTTTGTCACTTATGTAGACTAAAAGACTAAAATTAATCTAAAATTAATCTGATCTAAATTACAGTCTGTTTATGCCTTCAGCTTTTTTTTTTGTTTTCTTCTGTCGTACGTGTTTTAAATCATTACATTCAGAAGCTGGAAAAATTAGGCTAAATAGCAGGCTGTTCATAACAGTGAAATATATAGCAAGAGCACAGGATAGTACAAGATCAGGGAGATAACACAACTAAGGAAAATCTTTAGCTTTCTAGCTGGCAAATTTAAATTGCTTCATCCTGAGTTAGACCAGGCATGAAAATACCTTTCCAAGGATGCGACCTGATTATGCATCTTAGTAATAAACTCCTGGAAGTAGACATCAGATTGATTTCACAATTTATTTTTCTTTAGTATGTTTTTAAAGGTGTTTGTTGGTTTCTAACTTCAGTTTGCTTTGTCTTGAATAGACACTTGTAGAAATGATGCAGTCACTCTTTTCCTATACCTGCCTCAAATGATGCTGGAAACTATCTTGATACTAAACCAAATCTTTGGGACAGGTATAAAACTCAAAACATGCAACTTCAAATGAAAGACAGCTTGATCTGATGAAGAAGCGTGATCCTGTGTCTAAAATGTTCAGGACTGTCCTGGTTTCAGCTGGGATAGAGTTCAGTGTCTTCCTAGTAGCTGGTACAGTGCTGTGTTTTGAGTTCAGTAT
>JANZLQ010000040.1:10395168-10409649 GCA_026212715.1 Elanus axillaris
TTTTACTTTTTTTTTCCCGATTTTCTCCCCCATCCCACTTGGGGTGGGGAAGGGGTGAGCGGCTGCGTGGTGTTAGTTGCTCGCTGGCGTTAAACCACGACAAGGACATTGTGCTTCAGTGAAATAATCTTTGTTTCTATTTGCTGAGATCCTCTGTACACACTGAGTGCCCTCACCCTGTACTTCAGAATCATGTTTCCTTTTGTTTTCTCTTAGGACTTCTGCCTTATTGGTGTCAGAAAAGGTACAACATATCCTTCCACTAGAGGAACATACCTTACTGCTAAAGGCATATTGCTGGGAAGTGGGAGATAGGTGCTAGAATTCTTGGACCCAGACAAAGAAATTTGAGACAAGGTTTTTGTGTAAATGTTACTGGAAGGTTATCATAACAGCACTCATGTCCCATGCTTGTGAATGGAAATGACTGACTCATAACAAAGTTCTATGTCATTCTGCTGCTTTGTGTGTATTGCAGAAATAATGATGAGTTTCATGACATATCAAATACTTTCTCTCTTATCAAAGTTAAGGTCTATTTGCTTAACTATTCTGAAAAATAATGAAACTTTTTGTAAGTTATGAAAACTTATTTGATGTCAGTATCTGCCTACATCTTAAATCTTTGCCATGATCACTATTCTCTCTGCTTATGTAAGCTGATGTTTTCAGGATTGAAGGAAACTGAATTATGCAATAAAACAAATTTTATAATGCTCTATATTTTGTTCTGTGCTGGCTGTAGTTCAGGGTATGACAGATGACAGTCCTGAAATCTGTATATGCTTGTCTAATCTCCTTCAGAAAGTGCCAGATAACCTTACTTTTGATAAAACCAAGATCAGAGCTAGTTAATCTTTGCTTATTTTTTTTTAAACTTTGTTTGGATATCATCCATCTGCATATAGGTGCTGTTGATTTATCCATCTGACTGTTCTTGAATGTAAATCAAAATGCCCTCATTAATGTAACTGCAACTGGCAATATCTGTGGAAACCAGCTTTTTTGGAATATTAAGGTCTTTTATTGAAAACATTCCAAGTATATATATATATATATAAATAGAAACATCAGATTTGTATGTGACAATTTCTTAAATTTAAGTTCTCTCAATGCTATGACATAGTATGAGGAATACAATTTTACATACACAAAAATGTAGGAAGAAAATGACAAAACACTTCTTACACTTTGCCAGGGTCAAAGCAGTATCAACAATAAGCTACTTAGTGCATGCAGGGGAGCAAAAATAACATCAGGATTATTGCTGAGTGTTATTGATGTTTATGAATCATGTTGTGCAAAAAGGTTCCTGTGCAGAATTTTACACAACCTACCTTTTAAACAAGTTATGAAGCACTGAAACATGCCTAGTCTGGAAATCTTCTTAGAGGAAGATTCCTCATTTTTTAACTTTCTGATGTAACAGCTCACCAGGGCAGAACATCAAGTAATGAAAATACATTAAATTTGACTCTCCAAGCACTTAGTTTTGCTAAACAGTGAAATTAATGTAGAGCAGAATAATGGAGAAATCTATGAACCTTGCACAGTGTTACAGTGTTTTGGGTGGTCAGGTGTGTACATCTTAGGTATGACATAGTGTCATCTCATTATGAACTCCTCATAAAGGTGATCTGACATCATCTTGACTTTTGCAAGAACTTTTTCTTTTGCAAGAAAAGTCACATATGAGAACTGATGACTGAAATATTATTTATTACAATCATCCTTTTAGAAAAATGTGAGTGTGTAATGCAAGTACTGACTAGCAAAAGCTAGGGTTTGCAACTTGTACTTATCCAGTACCTCCAATGGGCTGTCCCTCTCTTGGAAGGGGAGGAAAGGGAGTGAGAATACTTTTCAGTTGAAATCTGAAATATATCTCTCTCTCTCTGGATGTACATAGGCCATGGAAAAACTGAGATTTCAAAATGATCTCTTTTTCTGTTGTGATGAATAGGTTCTCGATGTTGCTTTTGTATGAAGGGAAGATCTGCCTGTATTGTGAAAGTATCATTGCACTTCAGATGTGAGAGGCCCCAGTCCACGATTATTCATTAGTGGTTTTAGGAGACTAAAGCTGAAACTCAGTTTGCTTCTTTCTTCTAAGTTGGTCTCAGGCATGTGTAAGAGTAGGGATAGTTTGGTCTTGATTTGGGGAGAGCTGTTATGAGCACAAGTAGTATTAGATAAATGGATGCAGGTTTTGCATACTAAGTCTGAATTTTTTTTGCCTGTACATATGATCTGGATTCCACTATTTCATTAGAAAATGTATTTCAGAACTTACCTGTCTTCACTATTACTGTTTTGTCATATCAGTGCAAAATCAAACACCTCTAAAAGGTGTGGGAGAAAGCATTACTATAGCTATATGGTTATAACTGTATTCTAGTCTTAGGGTCTATTCCATTTCAGCCAACTGTTTTTTTTTTGGGGGGGGGGGGTGTTTGTCTTCTTCATGCAGAAATACTACCCTTCATGCCTTGTTAGTTTGAAAAAAATAAAAGTAATTCATGTTTCAAGATTTAAATTTACTTTGTATTATGTATACAGAAAACTGTGGAAAAATATTTTCATAAGCAAATTAAAAGCTACAAGTTATATTATGATAGGAATACCTATTTCCTAATGGAGCCATACCTATAAATAGGTCATTATGTAACCTGGTGTTACATCCAGCTGTTTTTGTTCTTGCCACCTAATCTTGTAATATCTTTCATCTGTCTTGACAATGGTATCTGGAAGTATTTAGCAAAGCTGGGCTTCTTTTCTCTTCAGTGTCTATGTGTAAGCTCTAATGAATACTGCTCCATAGCATGTCAAAGTAAACATTTTAAATATGTGATCACTACATTCACTTGAATTTTTTCTGTCCCATTTGACAAGAACATGAGCACAGTACATATGATTAAGCCTTAATATCTTTCTGAATACACAACTATTTTAGTCAAGTACACAAGTTGCTTTTCAATGAGGAATTCTTTGTCATTGCACTTTCTTTCCTATCTTCTGTGGAGTTCTAGACTAACCTTTCTTCCTGCCTTTTTAACATGTTTTTGCATATCAGTAAGAATCTCTTTTCTCTGTTAAGATGAGCTTGCCTGCAGTATTTTTGCCACTTTCAGCAGTAAAATATCAATCAGTTTCTGTAGGTGAAAATCAGAAGCAATATCTGCATAAATAAAAACTGTTGGGCTTTTTTTCACAAAAAATATCTAAATCTATGGGTGCCCTTGCCATTGCACATATTCTGAGCAGGTGTCTTCTTGGTAGATGCTGCAGTTGCTCTATGTGACATGTAAGGTATTTAAACGCTTCTCTGTGTCTGCATGTCAACTTTTCTTAATTTTAGTGGTGGTTTCACATGCCGAGTCCTAAGTTAGCAAATGTCACATGGCCTTATCCTACTGTGATGTCTCACTTGCTTACATGGTCTTTAATGTGGTTTGCCTCAGTATAAGCTTTCCAGAAAGAAACGTATATAAGGCACTTACAGTGTCCAAGAGCAGTGGAAAAGTGGTAGATGCTTATAAGTAGGGGTATGAAAAGTAGTAGTAAGGTGAAAGAATGATGGGGAAGGGAGGAAGGAAGGGGAGACTTAAGAAGTCATGAGAAAAATCATGTTACATGATCATTTTCTCCTTGCCAGCTGTTCTAAACCTAGGGTGTGAAAACCCTTCTAGCTATACCAAGTGCCTGATAATTGCCTTTAATAAAAAATGAAGAGTTGAATTGTATGCTGTCATGACAAAACTGTACCATTTAAATTTGAATTCTTTTCTTTGTGGGTAGCTACAGAAACAAAAGAATCATCCCCCTAACCAATTTGGATAAAGCACTAAAAGTTAAGAGTACAAAGGCACTGTTCAGACCACATAGTTGGGAATGCTTTGTTGCAGAATGTATTGGTAAGTACTTCCTAGGGAGAACAACCACAGTTACCTGCTGGGTTTCATGTTTCACTGTAAACTTGGCCCTTCCGAGGGGATTGTTGCTTGATGAATAGTTTTGCATTAAATTCTCCCACTTTCAGAGGTGAAATCCAAAATTAAAAGCAAACTTTTGAGTCTTAGTGTTACTCTGCAGTCCTAAGTGTTGGTTTTACCGACATACTGCCAAATGATAGGGCTGAGCGACCCAGTATGTCAAATCCTGACTTCATCATCTGTATCAGTGTTGTATAAAATTTATTAAGCCCCGCAGAAAATAAAAATGCGTGTGTGTGTGTTTTAGTTTGTATGCTTACTGTGTCTTTCATAGCTGGAATGAGCAGAGTCAGGGAGCTGAGTTATGTACTTGCTCCTAGAGGCTTACACGTAGGGCAGGTCAAAAAGCAACGATGTCACAGATAATGCTATAAATGCTTTCCATAAATGTAAAAGTTCCATTTTGCTAGACGTCCTAAGTCAAAGTAATGAAAGCTAATTTCATGTTTTTTCCAGGTTTGTAGGCTAAAATGCACCTTTGACACAGCAAAACTGTGAAAGGTGGTTAAAATGGTTGAGTAATTACAAATATCTCTAACTATTGCTATTTTATTGCACTCCAAAAAGGCTGCAGATATGTCAAAAAAATATAATTCTTCAAAAGAAGCTTGTTGCAGTCACAAGAAAGGCTAGCCTTGTAATTGAGGTGTCGCCTGGGATTGTAAAAGGTCTGTTTTGTCTTTTTTCCTGGCTCTGCATCTGCTCTGAGAGACCTTTTGGGAATGTTCTATAGTCCTTATACCACAGTTCTTTACATAAGGCTGCATGTAGTAAGTATCCTGTGAATAGCTGTGGAATTTTTAGAGCATCCAAAATGCAGCTCAGGTGGTTGTAGGGTGCAGGTTGAAGGTTTCGCAACTGAAAGTTAGGCTCAGAGCAGCAAGAGGGATTGCAGGGAACAGGGCAATGATTCCTGCCTCTTCTCTTTCCTCAACTGCTGTGACTCAGTTCACTTTGTTCTTTGTTCTTTGTCTTGTCAGGCCTTTAAGTCACATCGTGCTCCATTTTCAGGGGCATATTGACATTCAGTCTCCAAGAGTGCTGAACCTAAATGAAGAGTCAAGAAATTCATGCCGAGCCTTCACGATAGTTCTGTAGATCAGCCTGTCTGTAGAAGAGTTGTGTAACCAATGTAACTGCTGCTACTTGCTTAGAAACTGATTTCTCATCCTTAGCAACTTCTTTGCAGTATGTGGTTGAGAAGCTAATTACTGCTTTAAAACAGGGATAGTGGGATGTTTGTGCATTGCTAAGGTAAGCAACAATTTGCATATATGAAGATTATCTAATTATTTAGTGATTTTTGAATTTTAAGTGTTAATGGCTGGTAGAGAAAGAGTAACAATTGCTTGTGTGTACAAGAATAATTTACAATAGCTCTTTTACTTGGTATGCTAACTTAAGATGCTTTGTAATACTTCTGCAATATTTTAGCTTCAGGATTGCACTACTGATGTGGAGCTGCTTTGGTAATATCCCATATTGTTTCTTCCCCTCCCTGAGTTCACCTGCATTTCTTTTAAAACGTGAGTATTGGAGTGTTATTTCCCAAAAGGATGTGAAACCTATTTTCCTTCAAAGACTAGTGGTTTGTTTTGTTTTGTTTTGTTTTTATTTTTACAGCGATGCATGTAGTAAAAAGTTGAAGTGGAAAGATTTGTGTTTTCCACAGTAATTAAAATCCAGATGCCCATGTCATTTAAAACACCTGTGGGCAGGGTTGAGACACAGATGTCTGTCCATGTATTTAGCACTGTGTTGAGGAATGTTTAAGGGAAAACAGAGCAGACTCTAATACATGTAGCAATGTAACAGGTGCTATCACTTCTGTGCTGCTGGGAACAGCTGCTGCTGGTGTGATGCTCCCTCCCTGTGCCCTGGAATAGGTCTGGGTAGAGTTCAGGATAAAAACAGTGGCAACTCTTCTCTGCTGGACCCAAGCATAGATACTGTTTTAGAGATCTACAGGCCATATGTTATTCCTGACAGAAAGTATTAGCCTTCCTTGCAAGATTCATTTTGTTAGTTTTGCCTGATCTTCTGTGGTGGATTGACCCTGGCTGGATGCCAGGTGCCCACCAAAGCTACTCTATCACTTCCCTCCTCAGCTGGACAGGGGAGAGAAAATATAACAAAGGGTTTATAGGTTGAGATAAGGACAGGAGAGATCACTCAGCAATTACTGTCACAGGCAAAAGAGACTCGACTTGGGGAGAATTATTTATTGCCAATCAACCACAGTAGGGTAATGAGAAATAAAACCAAATCTCTAATCTGCTTCCCTCCACCCCTCTCTTCTTCCTGGGCACAACTCCACTTTTGGATTCTCTACCTACACTCCACCCCAGTGATGCAGGGGGATGGGGAATGTGGTTTACAGTCAGTTCATCACATGTTGTTTCCACTGCTCCTTCCTCCTAGGGGGGAGGATTCCTCACTCTTCCCCTGCTCCAGCACAGGGTCCCTCCCACAGGAGACAGTCCACAAACTGCTCCAATGTGAATCCTTCCCACGTGCGGCAGTTCTTCATGAACTGCTACAGCGTGGGTCCCTTCCCATGGGCTGCAGTCCTTCAGGCACAGACTGCTCCAGCATGGGCTTCCCATGTGTGGGTCCCCTGCGGGGTCACAAGTCCTGCCAGCAAACCTGCTCCAGCCTGGGCTCCTCTCTCCATGGGGCCACAGGTCCTGCCAGGAGTCTGCTCCAGCGCAGGCTTCCCATGGGGTCACAGCCTCCTTTGGGCATCCCCCTGCTCCCGCGTAGGGTCCTCCACAGGCTGCAGATGTTTATCTGCTCCCCCATGGACCTCCCTGGGCTGCAGGGGGACAACCTGCCTCACCATGGTCTTCCCCATGGGCTGCAGGGGAATCTCTGCTCCGGCGCCTGCAGCATGTCCTCCCCCTCCTTCTTCACTGACCTTGGTGTCTGCGGGGTTGTTTCTCTCACATGTTCTCACTCCTTTCTCCAGCTTCAGTTTCTGTCCCAGCTGTAACTTTTTTTCCCTTCTTAAATCTGTTCTCCCAGAGGCGTTACCACTATCGCTGATGTACTTGGCCTCAGCCAGTGGCAGGTCCATCTTAGAGCCACCTGGTATTGGCTGTATTAGACATAGGGGAAACTTCTAGCATCTTCTCACAGAAGCCACTCCTGTAGCCCCTCAGCTACCAGAACCTTGCCACACAAATCCAATACATCCTCAAAATAGTAGGAAGGAAGGAAATGCTTTCTTCTGCAAAACAAAACCTGTATTTTTCTTACAGGAAATTTTCAGCAAGGTTTGAAGAACATGGTTTGAAGCTGGGGGAGATAAGTTTGCTGAATATCAGATCTGCAAACTGTCTTTTTACTTAAAAGGTCCAAGTAATGTTGTACTGTTTTCCTTTGAGGGCAGTGAATGGGCAGGAAGAAAAGGGAAGGGGTTACAAATACAGTTAAATCATGCTTGACTGGTTCTCTATTGGGGAAAAATGTTACTATTTTGGGATTGGATGCATATTTACATTCTGTCTGTGATTAAATAAACTATTTTTTAATGACACACTAATTAACCACAAGTGAGTACTTGATGTGTATTTGTCAAATGCTAACATACATTTTTTCAGACCGCTATTAGGAATATATAGATTGCAAAATAGTAGTGAGGAAGCCAACAAATGTTGATATATTTCACTAGAATTTCTTTTTTGATTTATTCATTATATATTTATTACTTTGGGTTATGATTTTTGTAGAGCACTGACATACTTTTACCTTCAAAAGACTTCTGCTTTGGCCTACATTAAGACAAATGGTACAAGTCTTGAGGCAAATTAACTCTAACAAAAAAAAAAATGTAGTACATAGTTCTTGCAGAAGTTTTCCCAGTGTATTATCATTGTTGTTTAGCTCTTTTTAATGATCACAATGATGCATCTTCCTCATTATACAGAAAAAACTGTTTTTCTCTACATCAAATAATAAAGGAGTGCATGACTTTCCCATCTGGTTCTACCACCAGCCATCACCAACCCCCATGTTTCAAATGTAAGAAAAACTTCCCTCAGTACCTTGAAATGTGTTGCCTGAGGAGAATGACAGCCTAGTTCAACTGCTCGTGGCTAATAATTTGACTGATTTCCTCTAATTTTGGAGGCACAACTTTGAATTCAATTCCTCAGTCAGAAAAGGGAAAGATAGCTGAGTGCGCTATTTCCTAGAAGAGTCCCCTCTTCAGTGAGGGGCAGATTTTCATGCTTTGGGAGAGGGGTAGATTTTCAGCATCTGGTTTCTTTTCAGTGTGGAATGAAATCACGTTCCCAAAACTCAAATCCTATTGTAAAATGAAGCTCTTTTTTTTCTAAAAAGCCTTACTGCATTAAAAAAACAGAGAAGATTTAGCTTTCTGTTGTGCTTTGCAGCACAACTTTAACTGTGCTTCAGTACCAAAAGCCAGTGTAGTAGGCAGATTGCCGTATCATCTGGCAATGTTGCAGCAATGAAATTTTCTGGTTATCCAGTATGAATCCTCAGGGCACAAACTGGGAAATTAGATTCATTCATACTATATTATTTAGACACTTTAAGAATATATATACTGAGGCTAAAGGCTTTTAGTTTGTATTTTGGAGTAAAGGCATACCACAAACAAACCAACAAATATTTAAGGGTTATATTTAGAGCCACTAGCTGTAAAGATGGGGGAAAAAAATCAATATCATGTTTTCTCTTATTGAATTTTTCCTTAGTAGCTTAACAGAAGGATTTAAGGCAAACTAAATGTCTACTATTATTAAAGTCATTAAGTATCCTAAGAACTAAAAGGGCTTTCACTGAGTGTGACTTTCTCATAGCTTGGTCACTGACAAAGCAAATTAGCCACCTTTTCCCTAATGTTGCTAAGGTAAATTGTCTTGCTTTCCTTTGTTCTTTGTTTTTTCTCCCTTCCCTAGATGAGGCTCCTTGCATAGTTGCATGTCTTAAGTTTCAGCTTCTGCTGTTACTACTACTGTGCTGGGAAACTTGCCAGTACATATAAATCAAGGGTATGTCTTTGCTTGTTTCCTCATGCTGAACTCCCACAAAAGCTCTGCAATGCAAAAGGTATAAATTGTTCTAATTGCACACCTTGTTTTCAGTAAATTGGAAAACAGAAGCTTTAATCTGGGTCTTCTCCATTTAATACTAATGGTGCAACTGCCAGTGTTGATAAAATTGTGGAGTCGGTTGTACATGAAGGGAAGAAAAAGAGGTCTTTGTCTTGCTGTGAATCCTGTAAAATCACAAGTCGCACTGGCTGTAGTGTCATCCTTCTGTAGAGATACGGGGACAGAGGATTCCATGCAGTGGAAGATTGTCCTGATACTGCCTCTGCTTTCCTTCAGTTCACTTCTTTTGGGAGGGAGTCCTTGCAGAATGCTAGTGGCAGTTTCAGAGGTGCCTCTTCCATGTCTTCCCTCATCTGCCCTGCTTATCTTGCCAATAAAGAAAAGGACTGGAGCAGCCACTGGAATGGAGATGAGCATTTATATTACTCCTTTGCTATCATGAGTCATTTACTCTAGTACACATTTGTCTCCTATTCTACTCTGAGGGGGAAAGATAAATGCTCTACTTGCCTGAGAAAACTAAGATGGAAGAAGTCGCACTTACATTTCCTCATTTGTTCTGCCAGTGTGCCACCAGCTTGTGGGAGGCACGATGTGCAGACATGTTTAGTTTTCTCACTCGTCTAATGGAAAGAAGCATGAAAAAGTCACTAGACTAATTATTTATGGCCAAAAGCAAATTCAGTGAGTGACCTCGCTGGGTGAGCCTTTAAGCGCCTGAACTGTTATATATACATGGCTTGGTGTATCTGTTTCTTCCTGGAGCTTGCTTTCCTATGGCATTTTGAAAGACTCTATAGCAATGTTCTGTTCATTTCTACCTTTAAATATCTGCATCGCCTAAAATAAATTAAAATAAAATTTAAAAAAAAAGAACTGAATTGCACATTATCTGTAGTTGTAAGAAGTTTACAATTATGGGAATTGGTTCTGGCTTGTTGAAATGCTCTTTCATCTCAAGGATTGAGACATTCTTTCTGTTCCAAAAGATTTTTTCTTTAGAAAAAGAATTCTCTAAGCAGCGCTTGGCTGTTGGCAAAGATATTGCTTTGTTATTACAACGTTTACCCACTGGCGTTTGCTGCATCTCTTTTAGCTAAGACCACATTTATATAAATGGTCTATCAGTCATGCTTCTTCCCTGTACTCTCAGAAGTGAAAATATTATTTCAGATAATTTTGAAATAGTCTACACCAACTGCATTCATTTCATCAGATTATGTTAAATCCAGGGATTACCACACTGTCAGGATATACAATAAGTAGAGTAGGTCCAAAGATTTTTAGGTGTTTCAACAGTTTGCAATGAATGGGCCGAGGGCTGTTTTTTGAAATGCAATAGAAGTATTAAAAAGATGAGTGTTGGAATTTTAGGCATTTTCACATAATTTCAGTTTTGTCCTTTAGAATGGGCTTTGGTTTTCATTACAATACAATGAAAGCATGAAGTAGAAATAGTTTTCTCTGGTCGCTTCCCTGAGACAGCAAAGAAGCTGGGAACAGGTTCTTTTGTTTCACCAGAGATTCCCCTCAAGAATGAAAACAGGAAAGAGAAAGGGGAAAATCAGGACACTGTTGTGTTTGGAACTGGCGGATTAGGTAACACCAGAGGTCCCTGCAGTTTATGTGCACACCATATGCGGGGACTTAGATTACAGAGCAGGGAATTTGGAGAAGTTGCAAGAAGTTTGATGACTAGGACTTAACTGGCAGTTAGACTCTGCATAGAAGTTTTGTAGCTGGAGGATAATTTGTGTTCTGAACTGTGGTTTGGATGTTTGTACTGAAATTTGTCAAACTGTGGTAAAGGAGCTAGATGCATCTTTGCAAAGCCCAGTCCTGGACAACTTTGGCCAAGCAAAAAAAGAAATACAAGCCTTTCTTGTATATCTTGTCACGTGTATGAGGAAGGCTGCAGTGAAACTTGGTCTGTGTGAGACAGCAGTAATGTAACTGAGTTAATATGTAGTACCATGAAGTAGTTGATGGCAGTTTGGCCTCATTTCTGTGGGCATAAGAGGCAGCAGCAAAGGAGAACTAATGTGGCTTACCTGTACAGGAAGGTAAAATGGCCTTATAGTTTGAAGAACAGGAAATATTCCTCCTCTAGAATAGCTCTCCTTAGGTGAGCTCTGTGTGTGTGGCAAGACAGGCTTAGCCAACAAACCCAGAACTAATGAGGATCCCTAAAGTCTGTCCTGTAGTAAAGGAGACTGCAGAGACAGCCTCTACAAGGGTTATGTTCGTGGCTGTGCACATTCAGTCTGGTTCTGTATGAGAAAGGTGGGAAGATCTGAAATAAGGAAACTTCGTTTTCTTGCTTGAAGATGTATTTCTAGAATGGTCCCAGGACTAAAACATTAGGGATGCTGTCAGTGAAGACAGAATTAGTTCAGTTACAACTTGCAAAGATGGTACACTAATGGCAGAGACTAGTGGCTTTTGATGAGGATGTTTAAGTAAATAAGTACTCACACTGATTTTGTTCACCTTTTAGATGTGTGCCTAATATGCTTGGAATTCAGGCAGCAGGAAAGTAGGCTTGTAGTGTTCTGATGCTTGTTCTTTCAAATGGGTGAGAGGGAAAACTAATGGTCTGAGTTCTGTTAAGCAGGAATCAGTATTGCTTGTGTCTGGATTATGCATGAAAAACTATTTTATGAAAGTTGCTGCTGTTATAAGTGGTATGTTATCCATATTGGCTTCAGATTTTACATCTTGCTAATAATTATGTTGATTTCATGTGTTGTGTATAGTGTAACGCATACCTATCTACCAGTGCTTCATCTATTTCATGAATGACTCTGACCTTGAATTGTGAGCACAGGGCTGAATTTGAAATGCTCACTGATACTTCATTGTAGCTAATCTTCACACATGAAAAGCTATTAGCACTGCTGAATAATAGTTCAGAAGTGAGGTCTTTCATTTTATCAATATCCCTAATAGACTTTGCTACTGCAGAAAAAAGGATTCTAATTTTACTAGAGGAATCTTTTACAAGTTAATTCTATGAAAATGCTAATAACTGTGGGAGTGCTTGAAAGAATTTAGAGACATTCCTGGTTTTCTTGTTAAACTCTGGAAACTACCTTTTTAGTGCTGCATTAAAAGCAATCTATGGTAGCTGGTGTCTGTGGTTTGCTCTATTTTTGTACATCTTTCATAGTCCCAATTTTAAGTGCTTTCAAAGCTACTAATGAAGAGCACTTTATTACATTTAGGCATTAATAAAGCTAGGGATGTAGACTAAACAAAAATTACAAGGTTTATATTGTGAAGTAAACCCCAAAGGATAAAAAAAATTATCCTGCTGTAAAAATTGCATATTTTCAAAGGTAAAAATAGATGTCTTAAATTGTCATTTATAATTAAGTATTCTCTGAAATAAACTTTGAAGTGACAGGCACATACTGCGTGAATGGATGTATTCACTATCTAAGCAAATGTCAAACAGAAATGGTTACTTTAAACTGTTGGAAGCAATACCTTGATATGCTGTCTTTAATCTGCACAATCTTCATCTCAAAGTATTTAGAAATATTTAATCTGGTGTTTACTAATGTTCCTCTATTTTGACAACTCAGTCTTTTGATCATCATTACTTGAGGTTTTTGGAAGGTAAATAGTACATGGCATGTCATATTCGTCTTACTATTTTGATTACCTCCAGTGTCTTCTTTCTCATCCTTTCATGTTTAAATGAAATATCCTTCTTGTTACATTAAAAAGGGCTGGAGAAATGATGCAACTTCTTTATGCCAAATATTGTAAAAAATAAGATATACCCTTTTTCAGACTAACTACAGTATTTTAAACAATTTATCCCATGGGTTTATTTTTCTCATAGCCTCCATGCAGGGGAAAAGGGGAAAAAATAAGAAGAATAAAAACTGTTAAGGATGCAACACGCTTACTATTATCAGTTTTAGAAAGCCTAACTTAGTAGAAAGGAAATACTATTTTCCTCGCAGAAGCCTTTCTTGATTCTTAATAACTAGAAGACAATAAATCTGATATGCTCCATATATGAAAATTTCAGATTATGTTCTTGATATTTTCACTTCCTTCTACCTCCCAGTGACACAGAGGCACTCTGTTTTGTAAGTCTTTGAAGGATCTTCTGCTACTCTCTTGGAATAGTAAATCCAATACAGCTGTTCAAAAAGTCACAGAAAAATTTAATGAGAAGCAGTGTGCAAAATATTTTGATTAATATTCCAATTCTCTGTGTGAGTGCCAGAGTGACATAAGACCTGATTTAGTACTAGCAGAGAAATTTGCTGTCAACCATTGACTTGAAATATATGGATTTAACCCTAAATGTTTGTGATGATTCACTTCCTCAAATTTGAAATGCACTTAGCTGTCGGTGCTGTGTGTAACATAAATACTCAGATTTGACTGCAAAAGATCTCATCTATTTCCTACAAATATTCTTTCCTCTCCTTTTCCTTCCCCAGGCATGATAAAGGATCTGAGATCAGGATTTGTATTTTCATTATGGAAGAAATGGTTATGCTGGAGGGAAAACATTGTATTCCCCTTCCCCTTCTCTCTCCCCTTGTCTCTCCACAAACACCCAAATATGAGCTAGAGAGAAATTCCCTAGAGACATATCTAAACTCTCACAGCTGAGGTTTCTTGCTCTCACCTTGTGTCATTTTTCTCTAAAGGCAGTTGGTGTCTGTAGCAAACTGAGGTAAACATGTATGGAAATAAATTATAAGATTCAGTTGGATACTACTGGAGTTTCCCACAGCTGGAGCCATGGGAAATACAAAGAAATGGGACAAGTAATTTTGCTGAAGGAAAAGTGCCAGGCTTGAGTTGTTCTGTAGATACTTTTGAGTATCTGGTCAGTTTTTAAACTTTATATTCTGAATGTTTCAAGGGGACCAGAGCCCCCCAGTACCTGTAGAAACAAAAGTCTCTCGCCTCTATGCTTTGAAAGAGGACATCTTTGGAGTATGCTGCCTTTTCTGTCTTAGTTTGGTGGGGAGCAGAGCCTAGCTCTATCAGGAATCTGTTCAGAACACTTGTTAAAGAGTCTGATCCTTTCCCAGGTTCTACATGATTAAAGTACAAAGTAATGGGAATATTTTCCCCATTATTCCCTCTATCTCTAATAGGACTTGTGTTTTTTCGTTTTTTTTTTTTTCAATATGCTAAAGGTCTTAAAAACCACGGTGGGAATACGAAGTTGTAGAATTTGACACCATTGTTTTATTCAGTTTGACCAAAATAGACCATGTGTCCTGAAATAGTGGAATTCTTTCCCTTGGTTGCTGTGGGCTACTTATCAAACATCTCCTCTCTCATATTTTGTTTTGGTAAGTGTATTGGGATTCTGTGGCAAGGTTTTGGGGGGGGGGGGGTTTTAATGGGGGGCTTGGGTGTGAAAC
>JANZLQ010000040.1:10409749-10424019 GCA_026212715.1 Elanus axillaris
CGGGAGTGAAGCTGTGCCCGGGAAGAAGGGAGGGGTGGAGGGAAGGTGTTGTGAGATCTGGTTTTATTTCTCATTACCCTGCTCGGTTTTGATTTGTAATAAATTGAGTTAATTTCCCTAAGCCGAGTCTGTTTTGCCCATGATGGTCATTAGTGAATGATCTCTCCTGTCCTTATCTCGACCCACAAGCCCTTTGTTATATTTTTCTCCCCCTGTCCAGTGAAGGAGGGGGAGTGATAGAACGGCTTTGGTGGGCACCTGGTGTCCAGCCAGGGTCAACCCATCACAGTAAGCATTTAAAGAAATCTTCTTTCATTAGTAAGGATTTGTATAATTGAAATTCCATGCTTGTTAAGGAAGGATTAAAGAGATGACTAAACTTGATATTCTATATGAAGTAGAATAAAAAATAACCATAATATTTTATCAATGTTAGAAATGTAGAGAGTTGTCACCCTAATTCTAGATGTTTGTTAAAAGCAAGATAAAATGTTCACTGTTAAAATAAAATAAAAATATATTTTCATGAGATTTTTGTTAGATAGATATTTTTTAAACAGTGAGTGACCTCACTGACCCCCACGATAGCCAGGGATATCTGAAACTGTCAAATGACGTATCTTCCAAGTCCATATCCAAGTGACAGCTGCCAGCTTGTATTTTAGTGTTTGTTTTATAGATCATTGCATGGAACAATTGCTATGTTACGTTAAGCTATTTCCAGTTCTATAAATCAATTGTCAAATATGAAGGTAAATCCTGAGGCCATAGTAAATAACTTCTTCATAGTGACACTTGTCATATTAGGTCTTTGTCCAAGAGTTGTCTTTAGTAGAATAGTAACTATATGGAGAACTTGTTTGTAGGTATCTAAGAATACAACTTTGGCTTTTTAGAAGAGATGTTTCTGTTCTGGGATTCTGAATTTATGGTGTGGATTCAAGTCAACATCTGTTCAAACTGGGGAGAGTCTGTTGACTTTACTGGAGTTTGAAGTGAATTTTAAAACTCTAATCATTGCCTAATTCAAAGTATATTTTGAAGTTATAAATATAAAACAAAAACTGTGTTTTATAAAACATATATAGATATGCCAACTACTTAACCTGTTACATATCATATAACAAAATATGCCAATGTAACTATTAGGTATAAGGGGAACGCCTTCCATTGCGGTATGAAGGAGTTGAGTGTAGTTACTTGATCAAGAAAATGGAATACTAAGCACAATTTAGGCTTCAAATAAGGAGAATTTTCTCATCTGTTCTTTATTATAGCAATAGTGTTCTGCTGATGTCCCAACGCTGGACTTGTAAAGGACTGCTGGTAAGTGGCACATACAGAAGTGTTAGTTACTCCACAGTATATACTTGTTTCGTTATTAGGTATGCAAAAGTACTAAATGCTTCAGAATATGGAGTAGATTTATTCAGAACAATTTCATGGAGTTACCAAATGGCTTGTATTTCTTTTGTGTAATTGAGTTTTGTATTAAGTTGAAAAAAAAAAGAAGAAATAATTTGTTTTATTCAGAAGTAATTTATTTCTATTCCTTAATATTGCAAAGATGAACAGTTTTCAGGGACTAGATTCTACTGCTTTCTGTAAAGAGAAACCTATTTTTATAAATACCTTTCTGTGTTGAGTTAGAGTGCAGTTTTTCAGTGCACATCCATCTAGTCACAGATACTTAAGAACAGTGAATGCCAAAGGGGAAAAATAATTCTTAATTTAAAAAAATGTGAACAAATAATTGAAGAAAATATTTTTTCTTGAAATGTGTTGTCAGCTGCATCCACAGCTAGTTAATTAATTTTCACCTATTAAGAGGGAAGATCTGTGTAAGAATACTCATTCTCCTATATTTTGAAGAATCAAAATAGGGAGTGTTTGTGTATAAAGTGCTGTCAATTCACAAAAACCTTGTTTGGTGCCTTTAGAATCCTGACTGAGGTACGTTTTGTTTTTGTTTAACCTAGCTGTCCACCAAATGGTCAAAGGCCATCCTGGTGTTTGCTGTGGTGTCTAGCATGTTCAACTGGTGGCATGGAAATCTAGGATTATTTGATTCAAATACTAAAACTAGTGTAATAAATTAATCTTTGGCATGTTACATTATACCTGCCAGGTCTCATGAGTTACAGTGTAATGTATGAGGGAGGAAATCTTCGCTTTCAGTAGTGATATACAGCAACCAACTTTTTGAAATACATCTCCCTAATTTTGTTTCTTATTAGTCAATATCAGGGTTGTTGCCTTATTTTTTACTTCCTTTTACTATTAATAATCTAATTAGTCATGATAAGTCAACACAGTGTTTTCTTGTGGTTTTTTCTTTATTTTTATTTGATACCAAGACTGAATACAAATGCCTTTGAAGTATAATGTAATACCATTCACACTGAAGGAATGGAAGGTCTGAATCAAAGGAGAATAATTTTTTTGATCAAAGGGCCACCTGCTTTGTCACTTTTATTGCTACTGAGCTGCTGCATATGCAACCTCAATTTCCATGTCAAAACTTCCATTTTAAAACTATTTTTGCAGATTTGCCAAATCTTGGTTTTCACTACCTTCTGCACTGTTTCAAGATTATTTCTCCATGTTTCTCAGAGTTGCACTAAAGATGTACCAAGTTTATCCATGTTTTTGTCTTTTTTTGAAATATAAGCTGCTGTGCACAGCAGAGATACAGGGATATTAATAGAGTTGTTATCTGATGAGTGAGTGGTAGGATGAATAAAAATCCACTTATTTTATTGAGTAACAGTTATTTCAGTTGTTGTGTTGCCAAGTTTTTTCCAAGTTGATGTTATAGATATATTTTTTCCCATTTGGAAAGTTTACAGTCCTGAATATTTCCAATCTTGTTGTGCCTAAGACAGTATTTCTGTCTTGTTACTAAATGCACAGGTCACCTTGCACGTATCTTCACTGCTGATGGCATTATTGCATTAAGGGTCAGAGATCTGTAGAACTGATCCACAACATCCCTGTTAATACTGGAATCAGTATTTGTTCAATGTAGGACAGAAATTCTGTTGCTTTTAGCACTAGATAGAATTAAGTAGGGGAAACTTTATTTTGTTTGCTTTTTTTATTAAGCCTGTAGAATTAGAACTGGTATTTGAAGCAGTTACAATATGGCATTTGGGCTTAAAATACTAACAGACAATAAGTGAAATAATAATTCTCAGTACATATCACAGATGTTCGTGCTGACTTGTATTCCTTCTGCCCTGGGTTTCAGATTGGTGCCTGGCAGGGAAGAAGCATCAAGTCTTTGGGAGAAGCCAGGTCCTGTTGTTCCAGTCAGTAGTAAATCACAGTTGCCTTTGATCTAGTTGGGATATTGGCTGTTGTGTCTGGCAATTGAATATCTGAGAGATGCTTCAGCACAGTGTTAGTCATTGGCTTAGCTGCTCAGCAAACACAGAACTTTATGATCTCAGTCCTTTGTGCTTTAGCCTCCATGGCTGAATACAGAATTTAATTTGAAATCTCTGACCATATGCTGAAAGTTATCTATGGGACTGACACTAGCAAAAAGATTAAATTGCTGTGTGCCAGACGTGTCCAGTGAAAGCAGATTTTCATTGTAAAAATGAGACTGCTAAGTGACTTTAATTTTTCACAAGTATGGGATACAAAGTTTTTATGGGAATTTGGTTTAGTTAGTAAGTAATGTATTGTAAGACAAGTATCTATGAGGCTCTCTGTAGTTCTTTCTTTTTTTTTGAAACCCTTGAAAAATGCACTTAAATTTAGCATTTTCCTGATTGTTTTTTATCTGTTGGTGGTGAGAGATCCACTGGTGAAGTTTCGTCTTCCTTAATTCCCTTGAAGTGCTAACATAGATCTTAAAAGCTGTCGTTGAAACAATTGTATTTTTCGTCTAAGAAAAAAAAAATCAGAAGAGAGAAGGAAGATATTCCATAAGGATTTTAGAATAGCAAGAGACTTCTTATTTTTGGGGGGAGAGATATGAACCCATCTATGTTTTAAATAAAATGTGCAGGTTGTCTTTAGATTGTCTTTGCCTCAAACCATATGGAGGATATGACCAGTGAAGTCTTCCTTTGGCCTGAATTAGGTAACATGCAATAGAATATGCATTGGGAAAACATTGCCAAGAAAAAGAACCTTTACTCTCCTTCCTGGTCAACTGTCTAGGGTTATTTTGTTCCTGTTACTATAGGTGAAATAGTGGTAAAATTTAATAGGAAAGGAATAGCAAAATGGGAAAGGGGAGGGTGTCCATAGCCAACTTTGTAAGCTGTGGGTAGCACTTGATTGACAGTCACAGTCCTTCTACAGCCACTGTTCCTACAAAACAGTGAAAGGCCAGAACTGGTACCATTTAACACAGCTAAATGCCAAACTATGACAGAATTTTACACAGACATTGTGAGCTCAGAAATCAATAAAATTGATCAAAGTGATTTCTTCTCCTTGCAGAACTGTAGCAAACGTGGAATTGGACTGTTTGGGGCACCTCAGCACAAGGTCACGCTTTAATAGCAGTAATTCCTGTAAATTTGCTAGAGAAGCCTTTGTACAAGGCATGTCTAGTTTCCTCTCTCTTCCTTGCAGAGACAACACTGAAAATACAAAAATTTGCTGGCTTTGAATTCAAAGAGAAATTTTCAAATATGAACTCATGCCAATAAATAAGGGCCTGTGGCAGTAGTTCTTCATCTTGCAGTAAGAAATGTGCCATGTCGATGAAGGATTGCAACGAAAACCTTAAACTGCTGTTAACTAGGATTCCTTCCATAGTGGTAGTTCATGAGAGTGAACTCATGAATCCAGCGTTACTCTCCAGGTGATTCAGATCAATACCAAAGAATGTTAGCTGCTGCCTCCAGGGCTCAAAATCTGGGGTGAAAACTTCATGAGTGAGATCGTTCCCTTCAACTACATTAACATTTACACTGTGCTTATCCCTTTGTACTGAAATCATACTTCTGCTTACTCTGCACTTTAAATGAAAAATTGTGTGACCCTGTGTGGTCCACATCTGAATTCGGCTTTCCCAGTTGTTCTAAGTAGTCATCTCATGAATTGTCCGGGTTTATTTTTATAAGGAATCCTGTTCAGTTTCTTGATTCCTCCACCTGAGTGTATTGTTTGTGCAGAGATGATTTATTTTTTGCAAAGCTGATGTATGCCTGCAGATCTTTGGATCATTTTGGTTGTGATAGTCAGCTTGAAGCAACGAGAAATAGCTACGAAATGATCTCTCTGATTTTTTACAAGGCTACAGTGTTTTGGCTGAAGCAGTAGTAAGAGTAAGACTAACTGATATAAATGTATGGTTTGCCCTTTTTTTATTTTAATGGTAAATGTGATTGTGATGAGGTCACTGACACTTCTTATATCTGTTACACGTCAATAGGCAAGAATGCAGTCTTAAGTAGTGTTAAACAAAATGAAAAACTTTTTTTAACACTATGCAAGATTGACTACATATACAGAAAATAGGCTTTCACAAGGTGTTTAATCTGAGTGAGTCCTTAGGTTAAAAAGGAAAAAGGCAAGAAGCATCACTTCTTTGCTAAAATATTTATAGAAATCTCCAGCAAACTTACAGAGGTTTTTAAAGATCAAGAATATGTCTTACCTGCCTCTTTAGACTAAAGAATCAAAATTCAACTTTTGTATTAGTCCCTAAGAAAGGGAATATTTTCATTGTGGGGGTAAAGAAAAGAAATCATTTCATCTGTATCAGCTCCCTGACACACATCCACATCTGAAAGTCACCTGCATAAAGCCTATGTAATTGAACTTTCTGAGGTTCAAGTGTAGGGGAAATCCAGCTTCAACAGAAGGCTAGACCTTGTGACACTGGGGTAACTCATAGAGCAGCTGATAGGTCTGCCTGCCACCAAATGAATATAAATAGCCTGTGAAGAGCTGAAATGATAGATTTGTTGCTATAATAATTGGATATTTCTTCAGTGTATCTGATGTCATTACCTAGAAAGTACAACTAATGTGCTGGGGACCTGGGAATCAAGGAAGTGAATTGACAGTGAATGGCTAGTTTCCTTGGAGAATTTGGGCTCAAATGAGTGATATAACCAAACTCCTTCAGGAAGCAGGAGTCCTGTTGGTGACCTTCTACTGCAGTGAATGGCCACCCCACCTTTACCTTTTTTACATGTCCAACAATTTTAGCCAAACTTGACAAGAGTTTCAAATCTATCCTACAAATTAGATGAATGTAGGTGGATTGGTAGAGGAGGAAGACTATTAGTCATGGGTTCACGTTATATTATACTCTAGAGTATTGAGAGAGAGCAACCAATTTAAGAAAGCATCGGTTCAGTCTTGCTCTGTATTAGACCCTGAAGAATCTAGCTGTGAGATATGAGGTGGTAAGAAATCAGTTTTCATTAATTCTGCTGCTAGTGAAACTGTTTGCTTTAATAGCGTCACTTTAAGTACACTCTGAAGTGATTTCTTAGTTGGACCTGGGTCTAGTAAATATGGGATGATATCTTGCAATATAGTTTAAGAGTTCAACATTGTGCTTTGTGAAGCCATCACTTGATAGCTCTGAATTAGGATGCCAAGGACTCATAGTGATATTCATCTGAAGAAGAGTTCAGGGATTCCCCCCCCCGCCCTTATAGCAATGCTGTCAACACTTTTATGTAGTGTCTGCACACTCAGTCACAAATTGGAACATACTACTGCATAAACAAATTCTTTAAGGATTTACTGATTTATCTAATCAAAAACAAACCTATTTATTTTCAGAAGAAAAAAAAATACTCCTAGCTTAACTCCAATAGCTTTACTAAAACATGTGAGTTAAGTATCACAAGAGCCCCATATTTATTAGACTTACAGTCTTGTTTCTAAAATTTGCAAATTATTTATTCCCTTATGGGAATTTAACAATTCCCCTTATGGGGAATAAATATGCTTTCTTATCACTGAACCTGAATTTCTTTTACTATAAATGCAGTTTGTTAAATTTGTTATAAATTTGTTTTGCTATAAATGGTTACGTCCATGCATGACAGAAAGCAAGAAGATTATTTAAATTTGTTCTACCTCATAACATAGTTTTATGGTAACCTACTGATGAATTTAATAGTCACTATGTAGTAAAAAACCTCAGGACTAACTGCCCAGAAATAAATAACCTTGCTAGCACTGGTCTGTTGTGCCATATGGGGGACATAATTTATTGCTGCTTGTATGGTTACATGACTATCACCTCTTCCAAAGTATGCTTTAGTTTGTGCACTCTATTGTTACATCACTGTGCATGAATGTTACGTAGCTGTGTGCTTGCAAGTATCCCAACTTTGTGTGCAAAGTGGATTGACTACAGGATAGCATTTCTTAAAACAAGAGAAAACAAAACAAACTTGTAACTTATCAGTGACTCTTGGAGAAAATACCTGGCTTTGTGTTACAGTTAGCTATATGATACAGTTTACACAATGCTAGCTGCAAGAGAGTGAAAACCTTACTGATCTTAAAGTAAAAAAAAGAAATAAGTTAAAACTTGCTCTGAAGCAACCGGCATAATAAGGCATTAGTCAAAACTAACTTGAGGAACTCAAAAGCTCCTTTTAAACAATCTTGCTTGTCAGGTACGTTCTTCTGTGTAATATGTCAAATATGGGAAGTCATATTGCTTTGGTAAGTTACACAGTCATCTCTTTGGACATCCTGTTTTTCTTTTCTTTCTGTGGAATCTGTAGGAGCTACTCTAAAGTAAAATCCCTCAGAATCACTTTGTGCTTTTATGGCACAATTTGCTGGTGGGAATGAGGTGCCTTCTATATCTGTTTTGTAAGCTGTGGCTTGTAATGTTACCATTGAGTTTATTCATATCTTTGAGCTAATTCAGAACTGTTAATTCTGGTATTCACTACTGATTCAAAGCCATTTGACTTGGGGGAGAAAAAGGAGATGACAACTCACATTTTTCCTCCACGGTTTCAAAACCAGACAATAGGTATGAATATATGTAAGGCAGCTATTTTTATTCTTGTGTACTTATTACAGTCATGCATGTACTAGAGACATCCACCAAATTCATAGCTAAATATATAGCCAAAAGCTAGTCTGTCATCTTGCTTGATTAGATCTGCCATAAATGGCTAGACTTTATTTTGCAATAAACAAACGAAACACACAGTTGGCTTCTTTTGGTGGTGGTTATTGTCAAAATTTCTCTCAGAGTACTTTCTTTTTGTTCATGTTATCAGCAAGGATTACATTTTGTCCTTGTCTTTTTTTGTGATCTTTGCTTCTCTCCACACAGTGGTAAACGTATACCCACCCTGATCTGAGCTTATGACTCATTTGATTTGCCTTCAAAAAGACTTAGATGGGAAGCAGTAATTAGGAACATACTCTTGAGCAAAACCAGCTTTTCAGATAGTGAACTCATCATCTGGCTCAGACCATAAGGTGTGGCCAGTAATGGATGGAGCTAGATGAAATGGGTTCTTCCCTACCATGCCAGGCTACAGCTGAAATTCATTACCTTCTCTGCCACCTACTGCCTCATGGTAGGGTCATGCCTTCCAGTTTTCCAAATGAAAAAGGAAAGGATATCTAAAAATGCTAAACAAACCTGTTCTTATAGGGCAAAGAAAAGGGCCTCCACTTTCACTCCGTGCCTTGCACATCTCTGACCTTCTGTAAATACTGAGTGGTGGTGTACATTTCAGTAAACCTTGTGGTAATAGAAGCTGGTGTTACATGGTAACTTTTAATAACAGAGGTTTGACATTTAGGTATAATCTGTCCACTGCTGAGTGTTCTGGTTCATTTTGGCTGACAAATCCAAATGCCTGCTTTTAAATTGGTGAGGCAAAAGCTTCTGTCATGAAACTCAGTAGTTACTGATGGCTGGTAAGGAAAGGGTTTAGCTGAAGTAGCTTAACATCAACACATTAATCTACAACAAAGGAGTCCATCAGCAGCATCAGGTACCATTTTCCAATATATGTGCACAGAAACTTTCCCCCTTCTCTTAAAATGCCTTTGATCACAAAATATAGTGCAGGGCTTTGTCATACTAGCAGTCATTTTCTCATTAGAAAATGATCTCCAGTGTGACACAAATAGACCTAGAAATAAAAATCAAACCTGAAAATGATGACTTTTAGAGGAAGAAAGCATGTACTCCTCGTCCAAATTGTCTACTTTTTCTCCTGGATACCATGTGGCAATAATGATATTGTTTTTCAAGTTGAATTACTGAGTAGCAAAACTTGAGGGGAAATTCATGTAATTTGCTTGTAAAAATAGGAACTGTTCTCTGGGAAGCCTGAAGTTGCAACTGAAAAGACTGAAAGTCTGTTGCAAGCTCTGCATTTTGATATCTTGAGGCTGAAATGTCTTCAGAAGGGGTGAAGTTATGCCTGTGGGTGGGTGACTTGGAGCTCATCTCTCCCAGGCTGTGGACTGACAGACCTGAGTATATTTTTCATAACCATCATTTGCTGGGTTCTGGCCCTACAGTGCCACTGTGACTGATGAAAAGGTTATGATTTTTCTAGTAAGTGTTGCCTTGCTACCAAAGGGTAAGAATCCAGCAATATGAAGCATCGAAAATGACATCTGCTAGAAGGTAACCTCTAGCCAACCAGCAAATCTATCAACATTAAACACTAGAACCCATAAGATGTCTGGTTTTTTTTAAACTGTAAACCAAATTTCTGAGGTTGAAGGAACTGACAAGAGCAAGAGATGTTTCTAACCAGTTTGCTTTTTTTTTTCTTATGTTAGGATTTGTGGGAGTCATTTTTCAATGTAGAATGTCAATTTATACTCCCTGTAAAAAAAAGGGGGCGGGGGGGGAGCAGAAAGCTTGTCAAAGGTTTGGCGTGCAAAACTGGGTGAGAAATCTGGCCAGTATTTCTCCCAAGTTTGACATTAAAATTATTATGTGGGTTGTTAAGAAGCATTCAAATTGTGTATCATAGGACTTGAAGGAGCAACCATAGAGTCTCCAAATCCATCTGGACCCATCTCCTGAGTTTCTCAGCCAGTGGTTCATAATACACCAGAAGGTATCTACAAAACTAATGGAAAAACAACACAGAGGGAGAGAAAATTGCAGAAAATAAAATAAAGCTAATACCTTTTCAGGAGTTTGTACAATATTTATCCTTTTATAACGTAAAATCATTTGTGATTATGATATACAGAAAGTCTGTGGATGACTTCTTCCTCTCCCACAACAAGTTGTGATAGGATTTTGCATTTAAAAAGCTTGAGAAACATGATTTTACTCCAGAGACTACAAAATTTTGTTACCATCTAGTTGCTATTATCCACTAACAAACTTTCACTCTGGTGAAGTGCCACATCTGTAGGCAACTTCTTTCCATCTCTGCTGTGAGTCTCAGGCCCACTGACACTCTAGAACAGCAGATATTAGCTGACCAATTCCACAAAATAAATCTGTACTGCTAATGCTGCTCACAATGTCATTTGTGTCACTACTGTTGCTTTCTGCTGCAATGCCAGCAGCAAAGGCCATGCTGTGACTGTGATGGTTTGTTGGCCCAAGATCTAGGATCACACTGTTTGAAAATTAGAAAACGGAATTTATTACTGGAAATGATTTAATCCTGAGAGAGAGCTTCTGATTCATGCGCTCAGACGTGGTAGCCAGGCAGACCAGTGTAACCCACAGTAGTCTGCACAGATGCTGCTGCCAGCAACAGATTGTGCTTCTACCATCTCACTTGTTTCCTCTGTTTTAAAGTGGGAGAAATCTTGACTGTGGCTTGGGGCCTGTTTCTGCTCTGGCTCCCGCAATTCCTCATGTATTTGCCTCTGCTTCTCCTCCTGCAAATGTTTTCAGTTTTGATCTGTAATTTTACAAAACCATGGCGCTCTGCACACTTTTTGTTTAATATGATGCTGCCAGACTCAGATGCAGAGATGTTAGGCTTTGCCTCAGTGCCTGAGTGCTATAATAAAAATGGGATCTCAAATGACAAGATGTATCTCTGTATCTTATTTTTCCTCCTTGTTCCCATTTGCTGCAATTGGTTAAACTTGTGAAGTTTAATGCGGTTGGATGTGGCCTACTGTGTCTTTTTAAAGTATACTTACTGAAGATAAACTAAGGGAAAATATTCTATTTACCTGATAGGCAATTAGGGGTTGGTATGGTGCAAGCATCAAGACCTGAAGAAGGCCCATTGATCCTGTGGTTAGTTTGCAAATCAAGTGATGTGAGGTAAGAGGGCTTTTTTTTCTTCCTTCCATGAATATTTTAGTATTACCCTAGAATTTTCCTTTCTACTCCAAACAAATAACATGGTAAGAACATCTCATTTAGGTGTGTTTGACTGGGGAGCTTTCACTAATCCAAAATAACCCAGTATAGCCTGTGGAGATAGCTGCTTCCAGTGTCAGTTTTCCCAGTTGCCTCTCACTCTTAACAATCTCAGAAGACATCCCCATGTCTTAGAGATTATTCCTGTGGATCACTTTCATCAGACCTGTAATGCAGTTACCATTTTGGTTGATGGGCCAGTTTTTCAGCAGTTCAATAAAACTGTGCCCATCCTTTCAAGATGGGTTGAAGAAAGCAGTGTAGATCCTGTGAGCTGTAGACCCTCTGCCTCTGATCTGATCACTATGAATCATGTGTGTCCATCTGGTCCATAGAAGCAGAAGCTCCACTGAGAATTTGGGATAGTCCGTCTCAGAACTGGACAGCCTGGCTGCTCCGGTGAAACTGTGGAAAAACAATTGTTAATGCATTATCTAGCCATTGTGAATGATACAACTTTACATAGCTTGAAAGAAGACTGCAAAAGTTCATAGAAGAGAAGTCCCCCCTCCCAAAAAAAGATATAGTTGAGTCTTCATCTGGCCACTTCTAGAACAAGTCACTCTCCATTCTTCCATATTCTAAATAAATAGGAGCTATGTTATAATTTTATACGTTGTGATTTTTTTAGGCTTGATTTCAGTTATTTAAGAACATGAAGTTTTAAGTGTTGTAACTTTTTTCTGCACAGGCAGGGATTCTTAGGGTTAATCTTGCATTTTGCTCACAATCTCTCTATGAAAGACTAACACTAGGAACTTATATGCAAGTTTACATTGATTTTTTTTTTTTAATTGTTTTGAATAGTAGGTCTGAGTCTGTTTTAGGTGAGTATGACAATGCAATTTTTCACACTGTCCTACCTACCTATTTAAGAGAAACACTTTTTAAGGTCTGACTCTTTTTTTGGTAAAAACATTGTAGGCTTAATGCAGCTCTCCAAAAAAACATCAATTGAATGAGGGTTGCATGCAAATTAATTAAAAATAATTATTGTTCTGTATTTTATTTTTAATACTGTATTTTAGCTTCAGTTCATATCCATTGTAAAGTCTTCATCAGTCTCAATGAGAGGAGTATTAGTGATGTTATCTTTATAAGCAGCATGTGTTGTTTTTTTTTCTATGGGACTATAAAGTTATGTATATATCATTCTTTTATAGATAGTTTAACAAAGTAAAATGCTTGATGTAGAATAAAACAGTTTGGAATGAAAAAAAATCTGCCTCCTTCAGCATTTTCAATGCTAGATTCTTGGTATTCATTTAAAAGTTCTAGCTTCATTAAAAAGTTCACCCCATGTTGATTTATGCTCTGCATCCCTCCCTTCCCGGCTCCCCAGCGTGTCAACAAAAGGCAAGTAGAGTTTAGGGAATCAATCTAGAAGTTAGTCCTACTGCGTTCCTCTGACTAGGTAGCAGTAATGGCCCTCACATCTTTTTTTCTACACTCTTCTATATTCTTCTCCTTATTGCTCTTGTCAAGGCATATAAGTTTTATTCTGTATTTGGCATTATTATCCATTTCAAATTTCGTGAGCTGTAGGTACATGTCATGAGTCATGAAGATGTTACTTCAGTCTGTCTCTCTCTCTTCCTCTCCCCCCCATTCCCTGAGGTATACAGTTTTCTTAACATACTCTGTAATAGAAAAATTTTGAGGGTATAATTTGTAGTATCTCTTACTCATTCTGTTTAATATTCTGGACATGTAAGGTGAAATAAAAAAAACACCTGTGTTGTCAGTCTTCCTTTCTCTGCATGATTGCCCCTGTTATTTTTGTACTGAACTTCATATCTATTTGTGATAGCTGAGTTTATATTTGGTAAGACTTCAACTGTGTTGTGTATTGTTGTGACTGTGTATTTTGCTGTGATGAGATGAAGCTCCTACAATGATATCTGTGGTATTTGGCATTATTATTTTATTACTAGCTTTTTCCACCAAGTAGAATATTGTCTCTTTATGGCTGGAATGACTATTTTTCGATTTAGTTGTTTGCAGTATGGCTTTAGATTATATTCTTGTGTGCTTGGGAGAAAAACGGGTAAAATCACTTTCAGAGACAACAGTTGAGGTCCAGACACTCACCCACTGAAGCTGATTTACAGTTGGTCAGAAAGGCAGGTGCTTAATGCATCTGTTCACTTACCCGGGTGGGAAGACTTGTGATAAAAACAATTTTACATCAAAGCTAATTACATGAAAAAGACATATAGCGATGTAAAAATTTATCACATTATGTACCTTGAATCTATTTTATCAATCTGGGTTTGAATCGTGAAACTTGTATTAAATACGAACTGATGCTCAGATGATTCTTTTTACGGAAGTAATGCTTAAAATAGAAATGAGTGGGTTGGCATTTTTTACAGAATATGATTTCTTCCTCTCTTCCTCCTCCTTCCCACCCCATTCAACAAAAGTAAGCCCACGGGACAACCTACATTCAAATTTCTTCTTTTTTTTTATCTATAAAAAGATAAAGCTGATCAAATACCTATGAGAATGCCTAATAACTGTGCTATGACATTATTTTACAAGACAACTTGTCAAACTTACAACCTAGGTAAGCTGCCATAGGTAAATTGTCATGTCTTCAACAAGTAATACTGTTCTACTGTCACCTCCATGGGGTGAAGACTCTTACACTTCAGCTGTGGCTTATGGCAGAGTGCTCTTCAGTATAGTATGATTTTTAGCTTCAGTATAAAATTCAATTTTTATTTTTGCTTAATCTGCAATATTTGACTTGATCCCTTTACATGATTAGAGTAATAAGGCCTGGCAGCCAGAAGCAGCTCAGTCCTGCATTACCTTCATCCGTGTTTTGAAAAGTTTTTCAAAAGATGATTTCAAAAGGGATCATTCCTTTCCAAAGCTTTGATTTTCATGGTTTTTTTTGCTTTTTGATAGTGGCAGAAATGCTTGATCCTGCCCC
>JANZLQ010000040.1:10424027-10442266 GCA_026212715.1 Elanus axillaris
AGCCCCTACCCCTTCTATACCATGTATTTTGCAGCTATTCAGTTGACCATCTGAAAATTTAACTTTCATTGCCTTAAACTGAGAACGCCATACACTGGGTACTCCTGAAAATGTTTTTACTTTCCTGTCACATTTTATCTAAGTAACAAGGAAGAACAGTCATTACTTTCTTACTCGGGTGCTGCAAGGTTGATTTACTGCTTGTAAATTTGGAGGGTAAAAAAGCTCCACCTTCTATTGATCCTTCCATTTTAAAGGTCTAAGGTGCAGGAGAATGTGCCATAAATGAATACGTAATGTTATCACTGGGAATTTTTCAGGAAGAAGTAAATATCTGCATGAGGAAAATGGTTCCTTTCATAGTGTTAGTGGACTGCAGAGTGGTATTTAGACAGCTTTTTCAGTTCAGGTAACTGTCAGTTGTTGCCATTTATGAGGAACAAATAGGAAAGTATGCGGGGAGTAAACATTAGCAGATGCCTTTTCTGTCAGGTCTGTTAGGATGAGAAGATCTGCAAAAAGAACAGAGTAAATCCTTACTCTTGAATAGATGTCTGCTATTCAATGTATGCTCAACGCTGTACACAAATTATTTCTTTATACATTGCCCCCCCTTTAGGTGGGAAAGCATGCAGGTCTAGCAATCCAGTGTTGCTCCTGGAAATCTTGGTGGTAAGGAAAAGCTTTGTCTTTTCTTCTTAAATACAGAAATTATGTGTTTTCTAGTGTTTCAAAGTACATCAGAACAATAAAGACTCAGAGCATTTCCAGTGAACGAGGGAAATGCATTCCAAATGGTGAATGGTAGCAAAGATGCCTGGTCCACAGGCTGGCTCTGGCACAAGTATGTTGACACATTCTTTTTTCTTTTTTTTTTTTTAAAAAAGCAAGCATATTTTTTCACAGTAGACAACCTACTTCAAACTGAAACCCGAAAGCATTTCACCATTTTTGGACTACCATTGCACTTACACTGACTTCTGGGAAGACTGCCCTCCTGCTGCTTAATTCTTTAAGACCAGAGAAAGGCAACATTCAGTACAGCTTTTGTTGACTCCTGATTTCTTTCTTTGAAGGAAATAACTACTTTAATTGTGTATCAGAAGATAAAACAAGTGCTGTAAATGAATTTTTGGTATTTTTAATATTAGCAGTTTGGTTAAATCATTGAGGCTAATTCTTTCAAACTTTTGATAAATATTAGCTGCATACTACAAATCATCCAGGAATCGTTCTTCACCAGAATTTAAAATCTTCTTAGAGAAATCTCAGGCCCCATGAGGCAGCAGTTTAGCAGCCCATTTTCAGCTTCCTCCTACTTCCTATATATTCGTAGCAACACCAAGCAAGTCCCATGACTGCTTTTTGCAGTAATTTTCTATAATGTCTCCACTGTTGCAAAATAGTGTGCAAATTTTCTAATCCCCTTATAGCACAGGACTGCAAAATGCAACAGAAACTGGGTAACAGCTCTTTGGCAGCTGCTTCAGCCTTAGAAATTTAATCTCTTTCATTGCTACTTTGGTCTTTCATATGGAGTCTAAATAAGAATCTAACTAGCTGTGTGTCTGAGTGTAGTTGCAACCCACCGAAACTGCTGGGGTTTCCTGCATCTGTAATCCACAGCTATTGTAGCTATATCATTTAAGGACCAATGGACTGAAATATTCAAAGGTTGCCATGTACTAAGTATTTTCTGTAGGAAATCCTATTAAATACTGAGCTGCTAGAAGACGTCTCTTAAAATTCACAATGCAGTGTTGATTTTTTTCTTTCTCTGCAATAGCTTTTATGGGCTGTCAGTACTATAACAAGCTGTTGACTTCGCTGCATTGGGGGTGGGGTGGGGTGTGTACTACATCAATTACATGACTTTTGAAGGTCCAAACCTCGTGTGATGGAGAAAAGCCAAAAGTAATCAGTCTGCATGTTATGCTTGGTCTAAGCATTGTAACATTTAAACTTTGTTAGCTTGACGTGAATTTGTTTTAACATATAAAATTATGAAATACAAATTTAGGAGAAAATTGAAGTTTTTTGGAAAACCTGATCCCAGATACATGTTTCTTTCTTGATTTGAAGCTGTCTTATAAGTACATGGTTGTTCCCAATAGGAAAATTAATAGCAGGATTTTAACTTTGCTTGGTGAATTAGATGAAAGTGCATGGCAGTAACTGTTGTTTGTGATGTTTGGCTGCAGGAAAAGTACTGGTGGCAGTGGGTTGCTTTTGTCTGGGTCAAGAGCAAGTAAGAGCTGGAACGGTCTAAATATCCATTAAATGTTATTTCAACATTAAAAAGCCCTATAAAAATTCCTTTCCAGGGGAACAAAAAATTCTGTATGCATCCAGTTTCAGTTTTAAGTTCAACCTTTCTTGGATCTTGTTATCTTTTTGTGGGCTTTATGAGGGGTCTACTGTCAGAAACCATACTTGTGTTAATACTCTAGACTGTCATCAGTTCCCCTACTGACTTTCTTTGATAAATTAACTAATTTAATCTTTTCCCTGTGTAATATTTTGATATTTTTGAACATACTCTTTGCTGTTCCAGAGCCTTCAGCTACTCTAAGTGGTTTTTTTTTGTCTTGTAATAATAGTCTTAACATCATGATTTTCTGTTTCAGTGATTGCTATAAACAAGATCTGTGAAGACTAGCTTAAAAAATGCAACAAAGATGATATTCTAAGGAAAAGTGTTGAGCCACTAGAATGTCAGTGATTTGGTAATACTCCGGTAGGAGTGTACTACTAACAACTTATTAGCAATATTGTCTTACCCAACTACTGGCTACTTTGTATTGGTGATTTTTTTCCTGCCATTTGTTTTCAGACGATAGTACTTTTCTCTTCCTCAATCAATAGTTACATGGGTTAATTTGTTAATTTGTTAACATTTGCATGATGCTGCAAGTATCAGACATTCTATTAATTCTAGGATTTATGATTTTTATCACAGCTCTCCTATTCTTAATTAGGGGATTTGGAACATGAATAAATAATTCCAGCATATGCAAAGGCTTCTGTGATGGCAGCAGATTAAGCACTTTGCTCTGAGCATGCAAACAACATGCGAATGGATTTCAGAGGAATGTTTTCATCTTTGACATTTGAGTTAACTAAATTACAGTTACTGCTCCATAGCACAGAGAGAAAACTTAATTTAGAAACCGAGTCACTGCGACTCCAGGTGAGACAGTTTATAATTCACTGATCCTCAAACAAGGAAAATGATTCCACTGTGGTGAGGGATTTAGCTGGTTATATGCAGCTGATCATTTGTAATTGTTTGTCTTACAACCATTGTTGAGATTGGAATGTGGCTGAGTTAGTCTTGCTGCTAAATTTAGTCATTTTGTTCAGCATTTGGAACGTCAATTCAACATCTGTAGTGCTCTGCAGTGCACTGAAGAAGTTCAGGTAACTGACAGCTGTATAGTTACCTGCCAACAGGCTCTGAAGTTGTGGTGTAGGAAGGCATGCATTTTAATACAACTGGGAATTGTAAAGCCATCATTTCAGGGCAGTTAGCTGATGAATGAGATTACATTACTTTATTTACTTATATGAACAAGTAAATAAGGATCTACACACCCTTGATGGCATTTAAATATAAAATTATGACTTAGCTCACCCGACACCCACTTGAGTAACAATGGCCAGGCAAGGAGACAATTAACATTAACTTCTTTCAACCTTCTTCTCACTACCTTTGTCATGATTCTGCACCTGAAAATGCAGGAGATATATAAGAGGCTTCTACTGGAACAAAAGAATTTCCTCAGGAAAATCACAGACCAGTTGAGATGTGTGCTTGTGCTTAAATATGCCACTTGAGACATAGAGTAGCTGATGTTTCTTCAGTGTCCAGGTAAGTTGGATGTAGTTAAATCCATGTATGAAGTGCTATATTGGCTTTACTTCAAGATCACAATTATACTGATGATTATAGAAGACACAACAGATAATCTGGCCTTCTGCAGAGAAGAAGAAAGCTGCTTTCTGCACTGCTTCTTCTTGATCATTCAGTAGCAGCTGGGAATCTAATGCTCGGAGCAAAAGGCCACTGCTCAAGAGGAAGTGCATCATCCTCACTCTGTTTCCTGTGCTGTTGCATTTGCCTTTTTGTGAAGCCTTCTAGTGCCTTCTTATGCAGGTCTCAAACAGAGATGGGATAAGCTGGAATTCTGCAGAATATTAAAGAGCTTCCTATCATCTCCCTTGAGGGTGTCGGTGTTAAAAGTTGAACCATCAGCTATAAGGGAGTAAGAAACAAATGTGCTAGTCATGGAGCTGTTGTTACTTTTCAATAGCCTTGTCTTTCAGACTAAGGGCTGATCTCCATCACGTAGAAGTGACTGTAAATCATTAGCTGGTATGGCCTACTTACTGGATAAGACAAATCCATTCTGCCACCCAACTGGATTTGTTAATCAGCTTCCTGGTACATGTTGGATCTGGCTCTCCATAGATGAGACACTGCTCTTCCAATCTGCAGGGCGTTGACACTTCCATTCTGAGGTGAGAAGCAACCGAGATCTACATTTTTAATGAGAGTGAGTGAAAAAGCTACACTTCAAAACAGAAGAAAACCTGGGTAAGGAATTTACTATCTCTAACCAAGCAGAGATTTGAATCTGGATCCCTCTTCGCCCAGGTAATTGATCCAGTGACAAACCTGTTGTTTTTTTTCCACTCCATGTTTTAACCTGGCTGCTGACACAGAAAGGCTGTTCGTAAAAAAGCCTTTCATCAAAACTAACATGTGTCTGTGAAAAGTTTGTTTCTTATCAGTTCTTTGATCAAAATCCCTCTTTCTTTATTAAGTTCCCAAACTGTTCCACTTGGTTTTGCTTTACAAATATAGGAATAAGAAAAGTAGCTCCAGCCCAATTCTTGACAAGACAAGTGCTGGTGTCTTTTACATGGAAAACAAGACTGAGGTTTCTTCCTCCTTCTACAAAATGATGGCCATCTTTTCAATCAGTGGTGCTGCTATCACTTAATTTTGAATGAGAGAAGTAGGGTTAGAGAGTAGATGACCCAAAAGTAGAACTGCAGTGCAAAAAAGTGCTTGCTTTCATCTCTTCCTTCTCCTATTCCTCCCTAAGTGCACTGCAATTAGGACAGGAATATGTCTGGCCCAGCTGTCATGGAAGCCTAATTTATAAGTACAGTTTTGAAAATGAATATATTATGCTTTTTATAGCTACGGTCAACAACTACTAGGACAGAACAACTTGCGCAGCTGGCATGGGAATCCAATGTCAAAGCTCAATTTAAGAAAACATTCTGCTTTCTTGGGCAACTGTCAGATGTAACAACTGAATTGGGCCTTGATTTAATCTTGCCTTTCCAAATTCACAGAGAAACAACTGTGTGGTTGGAACACAGGTAGAGAAAATAGGTGGGGAAGAGTAAATTAATGACCAGTGGCACTGTGGATTGTGTTCATGATACTGTCAGGGAGAGGCAGCGGGCTCTGCTGTGGGGTTTTTCAGCTGATAGGTTGGCATTTCTTCCCAACCCAGTTGAGAGGATAGTTTGGACTTCAAACACTTATATGCTCTGAAAGGGAAATGAGACAATTCAGCTTAAAAGAGCAAAAGCAAGCAACCAAAGAGTATAGATGCAAATATACCCAAGTGACCGGGGCACTCAGTGAAGATGTAGACATTCATTTTATCATCCATAATCATCTTTCTTAATACTTTAGCTAAAGGTATTGGATGCTCTGTGTTGGAGAGAAAAAAGATGGAGTAGTAACTTTTTAAGTGTTGTGGTAACTTTTTTATTAGAACAAATGTATTATCTATACCCTACAAAGTATTTGGTTAAGTATTTGATCAGAACACATAAACAACCTGTACAGGATTAATATTCACATTGCTACATACTTTTTCTATAGTAAATGTGAATGGGATGTAATGTGTTATCTTATTGTCAAACAGGAGTTTCTGGCTGAAAAAGGTGAGAAATGCTAGCCTTTGGGATGAGATGTCAGAAGGAGGCTGGAGGCTGTGTGGCATGGATTCTCTTCTTGGTGTGGTCAGAGCCCTTTGGGTGCTGGTAGCCTTACCTGCACATTTGCTAGCTATATTGCAGGTTTGTCAGTTTATAGTTTTGACTATATTGTCAGTACTTGTTTCAAATGAGTGTAAGGGTAACAATAGCCTTCAGCTTGAGGCACCACCTTTTTTAGCATAATAAATACATTTCAATTGCTAAAAATGAGCCCAAGAGGCAGAGCTATATGATTTTATTAAATATTGCTTTTAACAGAAAGCTTTTCATCTGCTAGCGGGCAAGAAAATTACTTTCATAGATGATCTGTGAGGAGATTGGCAGTGTACCACTATGGAGTTGGAAAGGCAGGAAAATAGCCAATATTACCATTCCAGAACAAACTTGTTACATAGTCATGTCATGCCTCCTCTCTGACCCATAGATTTTCAAAAAGACAATCATTACTTTTATCATGGATTTTTCTGACCTACAGTTCATACTAGAAAGACACCTCATTAGATTGTTAGCAGTATATGCTCAAAGCATGGGAAGGATATTGTCAAAAGCACTTCACCTGCCTGCCCTCTCCTTTGAAGTATATCAGGAACTTAACTTTCATTTAAAAGTAATTATCCTTTTATTTTGGCATCCTTAAATAATAGCTATAGCCATTCAAAAACTTTTCTATCCATTTCTCCCCTTTATGCTCTGGACATTTTTGTTAAAAATATTTTGCATAAGTAGATGCTTAATATATCCTAAACCTATATATATATTCTAAGTATTCTGACTCCAGAAATAAAATAAAGTATGGGTAATACTTTCTTCTGATTTTTCCATACTGATTTAAAATTATATTTGCAGTGAAAATTCTTCTGCTTTGCTGAAACCTGGAAATGCCCAGCTTTTAGTGGAAATGCTAGTATCCACTAGAAGCTGGATATTTCCCTTAATTTCAGTCATTCCAGGTTATCCAAGCACCTGAACATACACAGACTTCAAAAGCCCTGATCCTGAAGTGGTCGTGCATGACCTCTATGCCCATGTGAGCACAAACTCATGGAATTGAAGCTTGCATCTCAAGAATTTTTGAGTGAAAATGCTGAATAGGTGAATGTTCTGAAACTTGGAAAATTGATTTTACATCTAATTAGGTTGTGAAACTGAATTTTTCACAAAAGGGAGATACTGGAAAAAAACCCATTTTTTACACAACAAAGTGGTTTTTTAACATACCCAGTTGAGATAAAATTTAAATGTCAGCATTTCGGAAGGAAATGCCTTAAACTAGTCAAAATGGAACTGTCAATGTGTGTTTTGACATTTTGCCATCAAAACAGATATGATCTTATGAAATGTTTCTGTTGTGTTCTTTCAGCCAGCTCAAGAAACCACCAAAATACATCTGGTTTAATTTCATAAATTTAGAAATATTCCTTTTTTCTGTTTTTTCCATAAGGGGTAATCAGTGGCTGCTTGTCAAACCCATCTCAGGATAAGTAGATTAGCTCTTCATCTTACTAGATATGTCTGATTTTTTTGTATTTTTTTTTCAAAAGCACCTAACCCATACATTATATGTTTCTCTAAAATTTTGATTTACTGTGAACATCTATTATTTACTGTAACCTTTATCATCCAACACTAGTTTTTGCCTATGGTTTAATCCCTAGCTCTTTCGCTGCTGTATTGTACTGTCAGCACAATTGTTGGTATATATGCCAAGTTCTGGCCTCCATGCGAACCTAATTAATTTTATCCCCTAGAAATATAGATAGCCTTGTGACTTAAAAGTTCTGTAGCTTAATGAGCAAGTATACTAGGACTGCATTCAACCCTGGGTTTTGCTGTGGGTGAAGATATTAACTATTCATCTGCATATTCTTCATGAACATACTGCATTTGGCCTTGTCGCTATTTCTATGGCTTTGAGGTGCCCTGGTCATGGCCAGAAACTGTTGTGCTATATAAAGAGCTAAGAGATAATCCCTCTCCCAAGGAAATTAAAAATGTGTTCATGAAATGAGAGATACCAGATAATTATTGGCAGATGGCACATACAGAGAGAAATAAAGTGCTACTGGAAAGCACAGAAGGCAGTGGGTCCAGTAACTGAGGTCCCAGCCATTCTCAACTGTCTTTTAGCTTCATATTAAATACTTCACAAAAGCTTGTAAAAGAATGATCTACTAAGGACACATTCACAAAAAATGTCTACTTTAGCAGAAAAGGGTATGGATTTGGTCTCACGTTATTATTGCAATGTAAATCATAAATAAGATAACAAATCATCCATCCATATTCAATTATGGGAAGAAGGATGAAGCAGATGATCACTTACAATCATTTGTATTGTGCATTTTGTATTGTGCATTTTATATTAAAGCAATGTGCAGCTCCCTATTTCCATTATCGTGCATGTGCAAGAGTATCTGTATTAATACTGACAAGTAAAGTAATGACTCTAGTGGTACGTAGTCAAGTTAGCTAGCCATGGAGACTGCTACTATATCTGGCTATGCAGGGTCCCATATGTACATGTAGAGTCTTTTTCACGTTTGTGCAGTTGCTGTATATTACCCAGGCAGAGGTGCTTTGGCTACAGGTTACAGATACCTAAGCCTATCAAGTACGTATGTATCCATATTCAGAAGTTTCTTTTGTTTCATTTTTTTGCCCTGAGTTTTTGAGTTGTATGATGCTTTTCTTCAGATATGGTGTAGCAAGCTTATGCGTTTATTCTTGAGTTTTGGGAGGTTCCTGTGGCACCTTGGGTTTTTCTTGAGAAGGGTGCTTGGGGTTGCAAACAAAAGCAAATGTTCTATTGGTTTATGAAGTGGAGGCAGCACACATTTCTAGGCTTTGAAGATCTGCTTTGACTAAATTCCTTGAAATAGTTGCCTTACCCTATTTAGGTAGTTTGGAATTGGAAATTGTGATGATTTGTGTTTTTCTTAAGCTTTTGGGCTGCCAGTTCTGCTTTTCATGCTTACTATTCTTGCAGTAGCAGCTACAAAATCCTCCCACAAGCAGACTCTCACTGTTTAAATATAAGACGCTCCCTGCCCCAAGGAATTTACAATCAAAAGGCTGGGACAGACTGAAGGGAAAGAAAAGTACACACCACACAACACACCCCACCCCACCCCCAAACAGGAAGAGCAGCAGCTTTTCCTAATGCAGGGCTCTAGCCATTAAGTCAGTCTGGGACACCTGGGTGTATGTACCTGTGAAAGTTATTGCACCATCAGTTAGGATGTGAATTTACAGCTCACTGGCTGCTCTACACTGACCTCCCAGGTGGGCACTAACTGTGAAGGTTTTTATTCTGCTGGAGCAGCTAGCGAGGAGTATGCTGTAAATGACTTGGTGAAAGCTGCTCTGCTTCTGGTGTAGGTTACAGCATCCTTGGGCTGCTATAACAGATGACCTAATTCTGTGTCTACTTGCCTGCCTCCCTGCCTGTCCCGCTGCAAGTACTGCTCACCTGGGTACACAGCTTTAGCCCATCGTGCTCTGTAGCTCTGAGCCACAACAAAATTCCATTCCTTTGGGGTAGTTTGTGAGGTTATGGTCCCTTTTAGTTTGCCCTTACCCTAACTGCATAAACAGTAAAGGTGCTTCTGTCAGAGCTGCTCTTACAGCCTGATGTTTCAAAGTACTAGTTTACCTTAAAGCACTGGGGTGTACTTTGCAATTCTCCTCAGCTGTCTGTACAGCAGGGCTGGTGTTACATCTGGAGGTCATAATCCTCTCAGTCATCCTGACTGGGAATCGGAACCCAAACTTGGCATTGGAATATTTTTCTCCAGTGCTATCCTTTTGCAAATCTACTCTCAAGCAATCAATTGAAAGTCATGTGTAATGAACATTGGCATTATAAATCGGCCATAGCAGTTTTTTAGCAAGTAGAAGACATATGTTTTCTAATTGTGAAATTATTTGGTTTGATACTGTCTTTTCCCATTTATCTGGGAGCTGTTTTCAGGAGGTTTGGTTATTTAGAGTATAGTATTTAAAGCATAGATTTATTTTCTGAAGAGTATATGAGCATTTGAGAGGAACACCAAGACATGAAAATCGTGTGTGTTTATGAACATGCCCATTAAGAGGGAAAAAATTACTTTGGGCAAATTCTGGGATAAACTACAAGACTCATGCAGTTGAAATCTGTCACTCAGCTGTGCAGAAGAACAAAACCTGCTGAGTTCCCTATGCCTCTCTGTCCAGTGCCAAATGTCTGTAGGACCTACCTGCTGAAAGGAGTGGGAAGCATTTGAGCATGCTGCTATTTCCAGCAAGTGCTGAGCTACTGGTTATATTCTGAAGGATGGGGAATAGCAAAGCACTGGTATCCTGTCCTCGTTCCTGCTATCCAATTGCCTGGGTGACCAGAGGGATTTTCTGTCAGACCTGTAAAGATTTTGCATGGATCAAAGACTTTTTAGTCTGGCCTTGTTTCATTTTCCTCTGCCCAGCTCTGTGATAATTCATGTGGAGCAGATGTTGCTTGGCTATCTATCCTTGACTTTCAAGTTAGATGCTCTTTATCTGTCATTATATATTGATTATGTAAAGAATATCTCAACTTTCTGCACAATAAGCTGTGTCAAAATTGTTGCAAGTGGCAGTAAAAATACATTCTGTTGTCTAAGGAGTTGCTTGGTGTTCTTCCTGCTTTTATCCCCCCCCGTATGTCCTGTTTGCATTTATCATCCTTTATGCTTTGTCTGGTATGCTACCTTCTCCAACCAATGGCCAAAGCTTCAGCTGGATGAATAAGCATAGACTTCAAACACAAGTATTTTGGCACAATTTCCTTTCGTAAGTTCCAATTCCAGGAGTGAATTGCTATTTTAAGAGAAACATATTAATATTCTTGAATTTTATATTTGGACTGACCATTATTGAACAAAAGCTTGGTAGGGAGAACTGCTAGTTATGATTTGACTTTCTTAATGTGGGCAGCCAATGCAGTTGAGGGAAAGCTCTTTCTGACTACAACAACAATGTTGTCTGCATTATTCTTTCAAACTACTTGTTATGAGAGTACGGTTATGAGAGCCTGCCTGCAGTGCTGCTTTCCTTCTCTTCTTTCCAAGGCATAGTATGCTGCATGCATTTCTCATACTTTATATACCTAATGGTGAATGTGGAATCTGAACCTAAGGTTTAATTAAATGTAACAGTGCATATAATCTCCATTCTCGGAAAGGACAGCTGCTATATCTCATAGGATGAAACTCATACCAACCCAACTTGGTACAGCCCCAAAGCACTGCAGAAGTCTCTGCAGTGCCAAAAATGGAAGAGCCACACTTAATTCTGGGCTAATGCATTCAGGCATCTCTTCAACGCACTAGTGAGTGTTTCTGCTTCTTAGCTTGATGCATATTCGTCTGGGCGTGTCTGTGCCCAGCATGTGCACGAGTAATGTTCTCCCTCTAGAAAACAGTTTCTTGAAATTCCTGAAAGGCAGCTATTGTCTCTTAAATACTGCTTTTAATAAGAGTAGTGGCAAAAGATTGTACTGTTAGGTAGGGTCCTGTTTTACCAGACAGTTAAAGATGGTGAAGAATGTGGGGTTCATGAGTTCAATCAATTAATTAAGTTAATAATTGAGAAAACTATCTTCACTACCTTAAAAAAAAAAAAAAGAGAGGCATGAATCTGGTAGTCTTTTAGCCACAGTTGTTTTAAAATTACTTAAGTTCTTATCTAAGAGAGTGGTTACATTACTTTTTCAATGCTCTCACCCTCTCTGCAGGAAGTCTGCTGGAAATGAATCCTCCCAGCATACTGTTCAGTAACTTCCCTGAGTAGACACCATTTCTTTCAAGCAAAGCAGACACTGAGTTTTTGATTTAGCTACTACAAAATTCCAGTCTCTGTTGGAATTCTTAACATTTGTAATCAAGTATGCTAATAGAAATGTCTAGCTTTAGTTTGCACATTCCCACACTGTAATGCATTCCTAACAAGATGTAGAAGTAATAGATAAATTCCAGTGCATGTAATACAAGCTTGCCACTATCTCACCCCCCCCAATAAAAAAAAAAAAACCAAACTGACTGCTTTTCTGAGATAATTAGCTTCCTGATGAAAAGACCTTTGTCACTTGTTTGTCATTTTAAATGAGAATATAAAATGAATGATCAGGTAGGTTCTTCATTACAGTTGCAACAGAGGAATGAGCTGGTCATAGTTCCAGCACACGTGAGAACTTCCATGGCTGAAAAAAATTGGTCAGGATGTTTGTATCTGAACTGGAACCAGCCACACTGCTTCCTTCAGCTTTGTGAGTGTAGGCTCTTAAATGCTGAATCTAGTGCCTAATGGTATTGCTCTGTGTACCGGCGACAGACGAACAGAAAATGCTATGCAATTTGCATACATAAGTGTTTGAGAATAAGTAAAGGACAGATTTATTACCACTGATTTACTAAAGCCATGATGGCATCTTTTAGAAGCTGTGCCAGCTGAAGAGGAGATTGCTTAGCTTGCTTATCTTCCCCCTCGCCCTGACTTGCAGAGGTCAGTGCACTTCACTCAGCTGCTTGCTGCCTCCTGAGCAATTTCGGGCAAAATGAGCAGGTTTGCAGGGAGCTGTGCTGGGAAAGGTTGTGTTGCCAATCCAACAGCTGCTGAGTGCTCTGAGCCAGTGCCAGGAGCTTTATGAAGGCAGCACAGGCTGGAATAGATAGTTGTTGCCCATCCTCAGATCTCCAGTAAGAGATATTTTAATGTGTCCTACCTCCCTCTTTTTAAAGCATGCTCATTCCATCACACTCAGTCCCAGTTAAGGCCCATGCAGGCCCCTCCCTAAAACCCTGGCTTAGTTTATGTTTTTGTGCAACTCTCCCATCTCCCAGGGCACATACAGCCAGGTTGTCACTGGTCTCCTTCTTGCTAATGAAGTTGCATGCTTGTATTAGAAGGATTTGTCTAGAACTCACCTTGGAAATGGCTCTGGCCTGTTTCGTTTTACAAAACAAGGGGAACCTCATTCCCTTGCATGAGGAGCAAAGTATAATTCTGAAAACTCCCTCTATTCAGAATGAGAAAAGCCTGTCCACAATATTTCTTTACTGAAGGTTGATGAAAAAATGCTTATTCATCTTTCAGTATTTTTTCAGTAAAACCATTTGCTTTAGCCACTGACATGCAGGGTATGAGTAGTTGTTTCAGCTGCTACAATCATCTAAGAATCTCTCAGGATGATTTCAGAAAAACAGGTTTTTACAAGATTTTTAGTTTCTTTTACCTTGCCTATCTCATGTTCTTTTTATATTCTATTCTGTCTTTTTGAGAATTTCAGTGTAATTGTAAGTGCTGTGTCACATCCAGCACCAAAATAATAGCACTGCATTTTTGTTTCATCCTATCATTTTGGGTCTTTATTTCACAACTTGTACAGAGCATTTCCGCCCCTGTCCCCGTCCCCCCCCAAAAACACGACTCCCATGCTGGTGGAAAAATGTGCATCTCAGGTATTCATATGGCTCCATAAAAATCTGATAGTAAATATGAGCAGGTGAATTGTAAAATATTTATAAGCACTCAATGCTATAGGATGAATATGAATAAGGGATGCTGGCCATTCATCTGGGATAGAAAGATGTCTCTTTGACGAACTGTGCAAGTTGGGCCTTTGAGAAAGGTGTTTTAAAGATCTATTTAATTTCCTGTATATCCCTAGCATACCTGCTGTAATCCAGTATTATTGCTGAAAGGTTCCTACTACAGAGTAATTTGTTAAGCAGCTACGTCTTAAAGCACTTAACCTTCACCTTTCATTATAAGTGGCAGGGAAGAAATGCCTCCAGCTCTCACCTGTCCAGTCAGGTATATTGTGTGATTTGTAACTTCATTGGGGAGGATCTGTAATGAAAATTTCTCTTTATCCTTTCATTTTCATTAATTTTATCCATAGGAAATAATTTCCACATCTGCTTGCATCCTATCTGCAAACAAATGTCTTCATTTACCCTAGATGTCCTATACCCTTTAGCCACCCCAAAATAACAGCTTCTTTTTAGGATTTTTTCTCAAATTGCTATACTTCTGTCTTTGCACCACATCTTAGACCTTGGTAGGCAAAGTGCAAGCTTGTAGTGAAGTGTTTCTAAATACAGTTTGTATCATTTCCATTTTCTGACTTGACTTTTTTCAGGAAGGAGATTACATGAATGGATATTTTATGCTGTAACTTGAACGAATCCTAAGAAGAAGCTTTTTTTGTTGCGTGTGCATTTTTCTAAAGCTTTGTACAACCTCTTTCTCTTTGATTCTGCCCCCCCATCTCTACAGTGAAAATATGATCACTCTGATATCACCTGTAAATCAGCATTATCAACTAGTATAAGGTAGATACTGAATGTAGAAGTTGTAGACTGAAATAATAAGTGATTGTTTATGTTATTTTCATATGAATTAAGCAATGAATAAGGTCCCTTTTTACTGCAGCGGGAAGGGAAACAGCAAGGTACAATACATAAGCATATTGTCTATCTTGGGAAGAACAGGCAATGAAATGGTCAGATTTTTTAAATTGTGTTGTATGGTGAAGTATGCATCAGGAACAAGATGTTTACAAATGATTTTTCATTGAAAATTAAAAGCAAAAGCCAAATTAAGGGGCAAGAGTTCAAATTAGTTAACATGCTGAAGGAGATCAGTGTTGACCAGCCAGTTAAGCCAGTATATTCCATTAGTTCAGCCTGCTGTTAATTGACAATGCTTGGGTCTGTCAAATAAGAGGTCTGTTTTTTCTTGCCATTATAATTTTGAAAAAAAGAAAACTGTAGCTTTATGAACTTCATGATTATTTAATTATTTTTTCTTATACATTTTTAATAGTGCCTTTCATCCCTGATAAATGGTAGTAATACCTATGTTCTAGTTTCTTGTAGAATTTGATGGAGATACTTAAAATAGGTCACTGTTTGCACAGTCCCATATGGATTCTGCCTGGATTACAGTGAGGTAAATATAAAAATTTACTTTATTGTTTAACAGCAGCACCATAAGGCTTGAAATACCTAAAATAGAATGAAGGCTTGTTAGAGAGTTCTGATATGATGAAGAGCTCATTTATAAATCTTTTGTGTCTGGAAAGGCTCAGAAAAAGGTTCAAATAAGATAAATAATTTTGTTTTCAATGCAACAACTAAGATATGTCATGTATCACCTTTGTGAATTATCCAAGTGAAGATAAAAGCATTCACTGATGCACTTCCAACTTATAAATAGTTTTAAAGGACTACAGGACTGGGAACCCAGTCTTCACCGAGTTTTAAAAAAAACACCACCTCAGTCTTTTCAAATTGAAGTCTGTATGGTGTTCTTGGTGAACACTGCACTCCCGACATAACTGGCTGGACTTTGCAAGGAATATTTTGTTACATCAGAAATAATATTTCTGTGAAATATTGGTGAGGAACCTGGTGTTCTTGTAATCTTGGGCGTGTCAGTAAATCTCTTTCCCTCATATTAAATATATAAGGCTGCAAAGTTTATATATATATATATTAATTCATCTCTATTTCAATGTTTTGCTTTGACATTAAAATTTCATGGTCTTTTCATACAACTTTAATCAGTGATTTTTAAGAGAATACTGGCAAAGCTACATGAGAAAAATATCCAAATTAAGAAAGCTGACAGGACATTTCATTTGCCTCCCTTCCTGTGATGCAGACCCATGCTTGCTGTTTCAGGCAGAGTTGCCTATCCCAACATTTTGAGTCTTGCAACTAGCAGTCCACCAGCTGCTGTCAGCTGGGGTGGCTGGCTGGGGAATAGTGGATGTCAGTCCTCCAGGATCAGCAGTTAGACTATCTGCAAAAAGTCAGTAAAGTACTTGAAAAAAGTTGCTATAATTTCCATTGGTATTTTATCCAAATAGGACCAGAAAATTTCTCCAGATGTTTACCTTGTTCTGCATAAGTGAATTTAGGGATATACCTTTCTAAGTGAAATCAGCATGAGAAAGCTTTGGAGAGAAATAGTCATAATTTTTTTTTTTCTGTGGCAATAATGATGGAATCTAGTGGAAATGAACCATTTTTTAATGATTTAAACCATGCAACTTTGCTATGCATTATTGATTATGGCAAACAGAGTTAACATTTCTTTTTCTTCATACCAAACACTGTTCAGCGAGGCACACTAATGCAAAGAAAAAATATGGGCATTTACTGAAACAAAAAAGTACAGCAAAAGCAAGCTAATTGCTATCTCAAAATATGTTAAAATGAGGATTTCAAAGTCCTGTATAAAAGTTTAAAATGTTGGTATGGCCTAGTCTTTGTATTTCCTCTTCTCACATCCTCAGTACATGCTTTTGAAGTGTGACTCACATGGCACACCCAGTCCAGTTGGAGCAGTTCTCATATGTGACAAGTACTTTTGTGAGCTGTAGAACAGAGCTTGGTTTCCTGTAGCTTTGTGTCTCCTGATTAGGTAATCTCATGTCTAATACTTTGGAAATTTTGAAGCTTTTCTTTCATTTGGGGTATTCATAATGTCTCTCTCTCTCATGTCAATTTGCAAGGGCTTAGTATTGTACCTGAGATCATACTTCTTCAGACTTTCCCTTATGGAGATATGAATTTGAGCCATTTCTGCTCCCCAGGACCTGTTTTGCTGTTGTTTGGAAGTTAATATTTTCCAAGACTGTATCTTTGTCAAACTTTCACCCCGGACTTTTAAAAAATTATTAGCATGTACTCAGACACCCCCACAACCACAACACTTTCATTGCTTATGGAAAGGGAGAAAAAAATCGCAATGACACTACCCTGTTATATATACGTTAAATAAAATCTATGCCATTGTTGTTCAAGTCAATTGTTCAAGTAAATTTTAAATACTTGACTTTAAATAGCTATACTGTGCTTCTGTTCAATGTATTTTTGCCATTGGGACATTGAGTTTTTATTTGCCTAGTGCTATCATGATCTTGGATCTGTTTCACCAACACTTCTCACTTTCTGCAGCCTTCTCATACCTATAGACAGATGTTGGGTTCTGTTTTCAGTAATGCTAATCAGGAATCTTGAAACAGAAAGAAAGAAAAATTAAAAGAATTAAGGGGGTGAAAAAAGTTTGTCTCAAGTTTGAGATTTAAAAAAACATACTTGATTGGATTTTATGGGAAGGAATTTTCAGGAAGTGAAAAAAAAACCCCACACCCACACTCCCCCTCAATTTGCGAGCTGCCTGCCTGTCAGATGTTTTTTAATCTTTTTGCCTGCAGAAGAAAAGGATCAGATACCATTAAGAATTTCTCAAAAAAAAAAAAGAAAAAGAAATGTTTTAGGTAAAACTAGAACTTTCCTGTAAATTTTTATTTTGTGAAAAAGGCATTTCTGCAGGTAATCATTCTAATGAGAACTTCTAGAGTCACTTTATTCAGCATCTAGGGAAGATAGGCCTATGATGCTCCATAATTTGAAACTGTGTCCTTAAAACTGAACCGTATAATCTCTATTCAGATAACTCAGAAGTGAAAGGATCACTACTGCAACAGTGATTTCCACCCCTAACACCTGTGGCCTTAGAATACCTATGTATATTGTTACAGTCACAGGCTAGATGGACAGTCTGTAGAAAGAGGCATATGTGACCATAACAATGTAAGGGTTTCATGTTTAGCATGCTACACAGAGACTCCAGAAACCTAGATTCAGTCCCTGCTTTTTGCTCTGCATATTTAAGTAAATGTAGTACTTTGGGGCTCATTTCCTACCTGTAAAATAATACTTAATAATTTGCCTCAAAGGAGCAATGACAAATTAAATTAAAAAAACCCCAACACTGTCCTGGTTTCAGCTGGGATAAAGTTAATTGTCTTCCTAGTAGCTGGTACAGTGCTGTGTTTTTGAGTTTGGCATGAGAAGAATGTTGATAACTGTCCTGGGTTCAGCTGGGATAGAGTTAATTTTCACAGGGACCTGGGAGGGGGCATAGCCGGGGCAACTGACCTGAACTAGCCAAGGAGCTATTCCATACCATGTGACACCATGCCCAGTATATATATATAGGGAGCAGGGTCGGGGGGCGTCTCTTGGCTTTCGGTGGGGAAGTGGCGGAGCGCCGGGTTCCGGGTGCTGAGCGGTTGCACTGTGCATCGCTCGTTTTGTGTATTCTCTGATTTGTATCGTTATTGTTCTAACTTCTCTTTTTGTGTTGCCCCAGTAAATTGTCCTTATCTCAACCCTCGAGGTTCC
>JANZLQ010000040.1:10443552-10460612 GCA_026212715.1 Elanus axillaris
CTGTTTGACTTCTAGGTATGGCTTCATGTCCATCAGCTGAATCTGTGAACCGGATCTGGCATGCTACAGCTTTCCTTTCTGCTACTGCCTTGTGTTATGTTTCTGAAAAAGATGCAGAAAGGGAGCACGGACCACTGTGCATCACCATTGCTCTAAATGGCATTTGGTATTAATGGCAGACAAATGCAGTACACATGCATTACTGTTCCAACACCCTATGGGCCATGAAAAGCATTGCTAAAGCAGATGTTCTAGGAAAATAAAATACAGCACATAATCTGATATGTTTTTTCTGGGTGACACATAGCGAATACAGTCTCAGATTTTACAGGGGACTCCAAAGCCCTGTAAGCCAAGTAGTTAAATGAGGTTGAGAATACAACTGAGGAGGCCTGTCCAAATCAGGACAGATTTTCTGGGTAGCCCTTTAAAGTTCCTGTGCCTTGTAGCATCACAGGGGTTTGGGTAACTTGCTCCAGCATTTTGGTATTTTACTCCATGAATCCCAGACTGGCAGGGATTTAGCCTTATCAGTGTGTGGGCTGCTTGGCTGTCAAGGACTTCTCTGCACCCTTCACTGTTCAGAGAGGGTCAAGGTATATGTGAAAATCATTAATAATTTCCATTGGGTTGTTCACAAGGCTACATACTTTACTGGAAGTCAGGTTCTTCATCATCTCTCTTGTAGATCATGAAGTAGAAGGGAGGTTTCTGTGGTCTGAAAGATAATGTCTTTACCTATTTGAGGTGAAAACAAATGAGGCCCTGGAATTGAATGCCTTTGGTTTTGTTGTTGTTTTTCTCCAGATGTAGCACATACTATGGAGTTACTTTTGATGCAGATGTTGACTTTGTTACACAAAAATGTATTTATTTACAAAAACCATCAAAATACTGTGTCTTTGTAAGTGAAACATAACACAAGTTTCAACTGGCCCCAAATCAAAAGACTTTTTTGGCTATTGATCTGTATTGAAAATATTTTCCTTATTTAGAACAGAAGATAGTTCAGTCTCTTTAAAATGTTGTAAGGAAGTATAAAAGTTATGTTAACCAGAGAGAAGAGAAGGAGTTTGTTTTAGTAAGTAGTTGGGGGAACAGAGTTGATCTATATTTCTGATATATTGTGAGTGTGAAGCAGTATCTGTGGCTGTTGCTTCAAACTGCAAGGGTGACGGAGAAGTGGCTGAGTATATGCTCAGGTCTTAATTCCTTTCCCCAGTGTGGGAAAACTTTGGGGTTTAGCTTCTTTTCATGAAGCAAATGAAACAAAGTGCATGTGTTCATAATGAAGTGAAGTGCATGTGATTCTCTTCAGTGTGAATATGACTGTCTGTATTCTAATAACTCTTTGACCTGTTAGCAGACTTCTGGTAAGCTTAACAACAAGTTCTTCAACAAGAATGCTCTTAAAGATATTAAATACCCACATGTCATACACAATTAGTTGACTAGAAGAGGATGACTTCTGTATTTTAATTGAGTAATGTGATAGCCCATTTGGCAAAGGGTCTAGGCATTGTCTTTGAGAGGAAAACTGCAATTTGAGATCAAACTATATATTAGGGATCAGAAAATCTAAATAGAAGAGAGACATAATGTACACCTACCTCAACTTTTGGAAAAGTCTCAGCAGCAGTCTCTATATTAGTAGACATCAGAAACCTAATCCTGAGGACCTCCAAACTGGAGACTACACAGTCTCTTCAAGACACCTATTCTAGTGCTCCAATTCTTTATCAGTTTTGTAGATAGACACTGCATTTACTCTTTTATGGTCTTTTTACTGTGTAGACCCTTCACAAATTTTTAAAGGTAATGGCGTCAGCTCTTTAAACGCTTTGGGATGGAGTTTGCCAGACCGAGGTGCTTTGAAAACTTTACAAAGAACAAGACTGAGTAGACCTATGCCTCGTTCCCTTCATGTACAACACATCATTAATTTCTGAAGAGGGAGGTCAAATATCAGGAGACATATGAAGAAATCCAACTCTTAAAAAATGGGATCTCAATGGAAGATGGTTCCTACGGCTATTGTCAAGTTAAGCTGACTGATCTTTGAGGCGTTACATTTTTTTTTGCCCCTTGTTATAACTGGATATGGTTTAGTCAGCTTCTGTAAAGATGGAGAGCTTAAGACCTGTAGGATCTATTAGTCCCTGCAGATTGTAAAGGTAAATCCAGTCTGATTGAGGTAGTGAGGCACTCAAGGATTTATAATGCCTGGGAGGAAAAAAGAAGTAAACCCCTGGGATTGTTTAATTCTCATCCAGAAGTCTGGAGTTGCACAGACATGAAGCATAGTAAGTGGAGTTCTCAAAATTCAGACCAGATCATTTTGCTCTTAGTGGAAGTGTTTAGGTTCTGCTGAAGCCTTAAAGGGAATAAATTATAGTCATTTTGCTTGCCCTGTAGAGAGCTGCTAGCATCTGTATGTTAAAATCTGTTGCATCCTCCAAATTTAAGTGAGCTTAAGTAGGTGACTGTTGAGAATGCTTGAGTGGAGAAGTTAAGATTTTTAAATCTTCCAGTGGATAGTTGTTCATGCTGACAGTGAAAAGTCAAATAGTATGCCACGGGATATAGCATATATTCTGAACTGACCGAATGAAACATGCCTGCTGTTGCATCTGGTTATGAACTGAGAATTTCAAATTTAAACTCAGCCCAGAGTGCAAAAGGAATTATGCTTAATGTAAAGGTAAGACATAAGAAGCATAGTAATTCTGAGTGGATTCCATGTCTGGCATATGTATAACTGGTGCTTGACATGGCAGACATTTTGTAATCAAATTATTTTTACTTAAAACATAAAAATATTTCTGTCAGTACTGTGTCATGAGGGTCATTTCAGTCTTTTCTACACCTAGGGAGCACAGAATGCAGTTTTAAGGAAAATTGGTTCCAGTACATGCAAAGCATCCATGTAATAATGCATTTTCCATTGCAAATCAAACTACATTTGGGGGATACTAAGCTGATAATATTAGAAAGCCTCCTTACAGGAGCGAAAATTATATTCTCTAATGCTTTTCACTTGTATTCATACTGCCTTGCAGTTCAGTCAGGAGGCTGGCAGAGGAAGCATGGGTGATCGTGGAGGTAGTGATCACCTTGAAACTGGTATTGACTTTGCCTCCCTAGCAAAGGTGTGTGAGTGGTGGGTAACTGATAAATAAGCCCTTTAACAGATCTTGCTTCTTAGGAAGATCATGCTGTTACTATTAAGTCAGAAAAATTTAAGAATTATGGAAATGTGGTAGGCTACTAAAAAGATGTTCAGTAACTTTTTCAGAATTAATCCTAGTTTTATGTTTAAAGTGAAGTAGGAAAAATAGTTGGAGGAGGGAGCTGGACTTCTCAAAACCAAAACGGGACTAGATTCCTGGTCACACAAATCATGATATTGAGGAGCATTATTTAAAATAAGAGTCTGAAAGGAAGCTGAGAAGCACTAGGAACATTCACGTCAGATAATAACATATGTTGGTGATGTCAGTAACAGAAAGCTGGAGCTGTAACTCAAAACTGGGCTTACATTTCATTGGGAAAGCTAGGAGGGTTTTAAGCCTCCCCTGTAAGTCTCTTCTGTTCTTCTCTTGCCCACAGTGCTGACAGTTTGCAGGATCCCTGGCTGCTCCCCAGCAGTACTGCTCCTCTGAAGCTGCAGAAATATTTTGGCACTGCATAGTCCTCAGGCCAAAAAAAAAAAAAAAAAAAGATTTTCCTTGGCTGCAGTCCCATGCTGTGGGCCCACCTGCACCCCTTGGTGTGGCATGGAGGCAGGAGAGCAGGGAGAGGGTGTCTGTGCAGACCCCTCTCCCTTTTTCTCCAAACACGCAGGGGCTGTGCCTGCTGGCAGTAACCCAAGCTTGAAGAGAAGCAGATGGGAGTTCAGAAGCAATCACTGGGAAGGAAGCTATTGCAAATAGCTGTTAGTTTACCACTGAAATTTAAAACTGCAAATTTTCCCGCAAAGAGTTTAGCTTTGGCAGAAAGCAAAGTAAAGCAAAAGAAAGCAAAAAAGTCTTTTTCCACTTGGAAGTTTTTTGGTTTGAGGTCTGTCAATAACCATTGTAAAATCTTCATGCTACTGGTCTGGAGAAGGTCCTTCTTTATGCACAGGCTGCTAAAACATCATCTGCTACATGGTCACTTGGGGATCTCCTACCTTTCTTTGAAACATCTAGTATTAGTTACAGTCAGAAACAGCATACTGGAAGAAATGGCACAGAGCTGTGAGATCTAGTTTAGCTGTTCTTAAATTTCACCAGATGAATAGTTGTGTCTGCAGTTTGGCTAATGAGGAACACACGGCAAAGAATGCCCTTGCCTTTCCTTAGATATACTGTGGGGTTTTCCAAGGAGAGCATAGAGCACTTTTTCCCAAGTGGTGAATTACCTAATTTCAGTAAATTGCCTCCTTTCCAAATTGTACAAGCAACTCTCTTTTATAGCTCTACAAGGAGATACTGCCAGGTGTTATGCATAGTGCAGAAAATATATTATGATGCCAGTTGCTCCCAGACTAAAAAAACCCTCAACTTTCTTCTCTTTTAAAAACAAGTAATTTCATTAATAATTTTTCAAGCCTATGAACAAGCAAAGAATATCTCCCTGCATACTGCTTTCAGGCACAGCTCATCCTTGGTGGTGACTTCACATAGAAACATTACTTTGTGGAGGCAGAACAGCACTAATCGCTTGATTTGACTTCCTCTGAAGTACTTATTGTAAAGGTTGTTCAGGAAGAAGATAAGAAGCGTGATATATCTTTGCTCTGGAAAGGGGAAAAAAAGAAAGGCTTGTGCCATAAAATGCAAACTCTTTTCTGTAATCTGTTTTCTTTGGAGTTGGTTTTTTTTTGGGGGGGCGGGGGTGGTATCAGTTCATAATAAGAAAGAGGTGTAAGCTAAATTTCATTCATGTGCAGAAGAATATGTAGGGGAATCTACATGTCCAGAATGTTCCTGAGACATGATATTCTAGATACGTGCTCATACCTAATGGTCTGATTCTTGAGAAATATTGCTGTCAAATGTAGGTGGTTATTACGAGTGTTGTATATACAGAAAATGCTTTCCAACTAGTAGGTAGCCTCAGGAAAAACTAGGATTGTGCCAGTAGGAGGGTAAGGCTCTGTAAGGCAGCACCCACTGGTCTAAGTCTTCCAAATACAATCTGCATCATTCTACCTCATCCTCCAAATCTATTAAATGTACAGGTATAAAGATAAGCTTTTTAATATGAAATGGTCCCGGGTTTCTGTAGGAACCTGATCTGGACTCAAAGGGGTGTTAGCTTCATAAGGCATTGATCACATAGTCTGTATCTCACATAACTGCATATTTTTGACCTTCATATGATATTGCTCTTTTGCTGCACTTCTGTCACTTTCCACATTTGTTTCACGGGACTTTTATATGCTATTGCTTGTGAGATAACTAATTCATGGTTTCTGAAGCATAAATAAGTGTATGGTCATACTATATGAAAGCAATGTTTTATGCAGCTGTGTTTTAATTCATGCTGTTACCTTTATTATTACTGATTGCTATTTTATAGTGAAGCTACAGTTAGGAATCAAAATAGGTATGCTTTAATTTAAACTGAACCAGAGACTGATACTGCCTGATACTAGCAGTATGTTTGTCCTTTCCCAGAAATGAAACCCTGCAAAAGGCTGCTGTACAGTTAATCCATTCATGTGTTTGAATGGGAGATATTACATGCGTTGTCTTGAAAGTATTAAGTAAAATGAGTGAGTACTTGGAAGAACTGAGTAACTATTGATATGTACAGAAACCTTCCCCATGAGTGATATACTATCTGCAGATCTCTGGAGATGATTTATTTTAATGCAGCTTGAATGTAATATTTCCATTTGCAAACAAATTTGATCAAACACAACCAACAGTGCTGGAGTCTTAATGTAATTCTATTACCTATAAGCCAGTACATAAAACAGTAATGCAGATGCCTAACAAAAGGCACAGTAGCTTCTTCATCTTTGCTGATAAATATCAGTGTAAGTAATGTCAGTCTAATAATCAACCATAAAAGTAAGAAAAAATAATATCGCTAGTCTTGTCAAAACATAAATGGCATATAGATGAAGGTCGATGCTTTGAGCAAAAGCACACACGAGATATAATCTAAGGAGTAATGATGTAAAGCTGAAATTAAAAAACTAATAAAAATATCCTTTGATAGCCTGATATACAGCATATCTTGGGAGATACAAACTGCTCTGAAATAAAGGTGAAACAGAACTAGCCCTGATATATATTTGGTTTGTTGCTTTGTCTTACCATACCTTTGTTTAAGAAAACTAGGGGCTGGAGGATACCTGAGGGCTTTAAGTACAAGCAGCTTTTGAAACACTGAATCTGTGAAGCTGAGGAGAAATTTGATTTTTTTTTTTCTGCTGATCTTTCACCTTGAGTTTAATCATGGAACTGTAAAACTTTTAATCTCTAAAATGGCAATGCTATTAGATGGCTTGGAAAAGTGTTGGAAGACAGAATAATTTTATCACAGCTCTAAAGTTACCAAATGCTTTTATTTCTGCAGAGTGCAGTTGGTGGCACAATTTGTTAGCCAGTACAGTGCAAGTCACGTATACTGATGGTTCTGAAGAGAAGACAAAACGGGAAAGGTAAGACTGTAGTACTAATCCCAGGTTATGTCTGCCATTGACATTTGGACAGGGGATCCAAAGAAGGTCTTCAGGTGTGCATTGCAAGAATATTAGACTAAATAAGTGTGTGTGTGTGTGTGTAGCATTTAGGGGAAAAAAACACCCAACCTGTAAAAGGAAATTGAGTCCATTGTCTCTACTGTTTCAGTGAAAGGATTAGAATCTTTCTATATTTTGATTAGAAGAAAATTAAATACTTTCCCTGTCTGTCGACTATACACTATTTTTGCAAATATGTCAGGACTTAGCAGTTGAAATCAATGAGACTAAAGCTATTTTGTGGAACACCCATTAAAAAAAAAAAAAAAAAAAGCAGTACTCATTTTGTTTAATAAAAAGTGGAACACCTCCTGACTTAAAGGAATGATCTCAAATGAACAGGATAAAGCCCATTACTGTCACAGTGGAAATTCCTGTTGACTTTACTGACAGGAGGGTCGCACCCATCATAAAATCAAAGGAGTAATCAAATCAAGAGAGATTAAGTTTCCACCACATCATGCTGGCAGAAGAGCACCATTCTGCTTGAAGGAAACATAAATGAACATAAACTTTTTCTCTTCTCCACCCCTCTTATCATGCACAGCTTCCGAGATTTGGGACTTCTTACTAGCTGTGTCTGATCAGGATGCAACAACTCAAAGTAATTTCATGTTTATATTCTTCCTGAAGGGAGTTTTAGCAATATACTGGAATAAAAGGAAACAGTGTGAGTCTGACAAGGCTGCTGCTGGAACTTATTGCAACTTACTGCTATTCTTCTCTGTTATCTCTCTGCTTTCAAACATACTCCAGCTGTAGGTCTAACTTGGCACTGTCATGTGCTTCAGCAGCATGGTCATTGTCTTGTCCGAAAGTATGTAACTACATGTTTGTATTCTGTTGGGTTTGCACATTGTTATATACAAGATTAGAAAAGGGATCATCAGCTGCAGAAGTCCCATGTATGAAAATATTATTCACTTTTGTAGAAATTTTTCTTTCACTGTGTGTCCTTGTTGTTTTCTTTGAAAATTTTACCTGGTTTGGCTCAAAAAATACCCATCTGTTCTCTAATCATCTTGGTTCTAGCTTTGGAGAAACTGCATAATGTCAGCAACTAATCTGGCATGTAGTATCTCAAATATTTTCAATTAAGTATTGCATGGTAAAGTGTACTGGTTACTTTTCAACTGAGAACTTGAGGAATGACCTACCTGGGGCAGCCCCCCAGAGTTAAGGACATGATGTGCTACAACAGCACATACAGTTCCCCAATCTATCCAGAATGATAATTTCTGTTATGTGCAAATCACTAAATTATGCACTTTGAATAGGCTGTGATTTGATAACAGATCTAGGACCCCTTGATCAGTCAAGGTCATGGTATGGGAAGGTCCACTGAAAGCAAATGAACTACTCAGTATGAACAAGGCGTATACATATGAATGTGTGTGTATAAATGTGGGACATGAATGTGCATATGTTTTGTTCATGGATTATCTTAAACTGCTCTCAGTATAATGGAATGGATTCTGTCCTACAGGCTGCCAGAAAGGAAAATCATTGCTAAGTAAAATATTCGATGAGATTAATTCCCATGCTCAAATATATAGCCAAATATGCTCCCTTACGAAACAAATTTCCTACTCTTGTTATTTCCAAAAGTAAAATACAATTTTACGTAGCAGCTCTGGAAAATGGAGGAGTACAAGTCCACATTTCAGGGAAGCATGATTATAGAATTTAATCTGAGTAGGCTAAACCTCTCAGGAAGATTGCATCTGAGTCTGTAAGACTTGGCAAACCTTTTTCTGTTAAAAGCAGAAATATTCTTGTATTTTTCTATTGGCTGAGAAAATTCATCAAATTTCTAGTCAGAGAAAAATGAAAGAATAACCTGGCCTAAAAAGATTGGTTTAGTGTGTTATATTTTATATCAGAAAAATGAAGGGCCTGAGAAGGTTTGTCTGTAACTCACCTTTTCCATTTTAGCCTTCACACTGGCAAATTTACCTGAAAATCAATTTTTTACATTGAAAAACATACGTTCTGTGTCAGTAATATTCTCAAGCAATATAGATCTTAAAGAAAAATGCTGACACTTGCCAGGTAAATATTTGTAAAGAATAATCTGTCTGATCCCCAGGGAAACTGCAGATCTGGAAGCAATGGCCAGCTTCCCCAGTGGTGCTCTCGAGCAGCTATTCTTCCCCTTCTCCTTTGGTATTTTTGTTCATTATGTTTACTACAGGGCTGCATCGTTACTCTTCCTTTGGCAGCTGTGACTTTTCTTCTTGCAAATGTCAACCCTCAGCAAAAAAAGCAGCTCTTAAGCAGTAATTGCACAGGCTGCCCTGCAGGAATAGGGCACTTAGTATGGAGCAAAGCATGCCAGGTACTCCGGCAGTTTTCTGTTGGTCCCAGTTTGTCATGTGTAAATAGAAAGTGGTGATAGGATTTTATCTGAGCAGGGTAGACATCCATAGAGCAGCGGGTGCTGGAGGCAGGCAATTGTTTCTTGTCTCTGCTATCATTTTATCTGGGGCATATGTCACCTAAACTTTCAGTGTTTCAAGCACTTCTGTCAAATAAAGGTGTTCATACCTGCCTGTGTCTTGTATTATGGATCCTGAATTGTATTATGTAAAGTCTTCTTGATCCTGTATTCTGAGGAGGCAGCTAAATGATGATTGGATTCTTCACATGCTTGAATAGGAGATCTGAAGGATTTAATTGTGGGATACTTGGAAACCAATGGGCACATAGTGAACAATCCAGACACAATGGGATTGATTATGCTGTGAGCCAGAGGCCTCTGCAAAAAGCAGGCCTCAAGGACGAACTGTTGCTACAAGTTTGATGAAGCAGGCACAAAAAAGTAGAACAAGGTTAGACGTACGTGACTGAAAGCAGGATACAAGACAGAATATTGGCAGAGGGAACCCTTCGCATGATCGGAAGTCCTTAACCCATCAAATTATTGCTTTAGGCGCGTGGGCAGCACGTGCTAACCAATCAACAAATGGCTTACGCGTGAGCAGGAACTAAAACGTATATATAAGCCGAGCTATTTGGGCAACAAGGTGGCATTTGCTTGATCATATTGGTCATGTGCAGTGTCCGTGACTTCTGCGTCGACACATGCCTAAGAGTTCTTCCTCTCTAAAATAAGAGGTCAGAATTTAGGAGGAAAGATTTTATTTTACCACTGAGTACAGTCCTAGTAGAATGAAATACAACAAATAAAAACATAACCCTGTAAAAAGACTAGATAATGCAAGCTATAGTCTTACTGACAGTCTGGGGTATCTATGTGTAGATCAAGAAACTTATGTTTTAAGATGAACTCAGTATATGTCTGGAAGTACCCTTTTCTGCTATACAAGCAGCTGTGTAGGAGAGGTGTTGCCAGTACAGGCGTACTGACACAATTGTCTCACAGTATATATGCACAGGATATTGGCAGGAAGACTTTTTCTGTGTAGAAGTTGAATCTCCTCTTCAGAAGGTAAAAGTGAAGTCAAAAGGCTTCTGGTGAAGTTGTGCCTATATTCAGGGCTGTATGGCTGCGAGCAGCCATGGGACTGCCTATCTGCATGCCTTGCTTCCCCTTTCTCTTCCGAGCTCATCCTCAACAAAAAGTATGTTGGCAGTGATTTGTAGTATAGGTCATTTATAGCTGGTCTTTACCTTCCTACTGTTTTTATTTCTATCACAGGAAGAAATTTGTAAGGAGAAATGGCATAGGAACAGCAATGGATAGCTGACTGCCTCCTGCCACTGACATGCAATAGTTCTAAGTAAAAACTTAATTCTGTCAAGAAGAAATTATTGCTTTTTTGTGAAAAGTTGTTAATTTTATATCATAGGGGCTGGACTGCTAGTTATAAAATGCATGTAAGGTATTTATACCTTATTGCTTGGGTGAATCTTTAACAGGTTATGGAGAAACTCATCTTCACCCTAAGTGTAGGCAGGCATCTAACCTGGTTAATGTGAAATCATATGCTACCATAGAATCATTTAGGTTGGAAAAGATCTTTAAGACCGAGTCCAACTGTCAGTGCTACACTGCCATGCCCACTAAACCATGTCCTGAAGTGCCACATCTATGCAGGTTTTGAGCACCTCCAGGGATGCTGACTCTACCATTTCCCTGGGCAGCCTGTTCTAATGCCTGACAACCCTTTCAGTAAAAAAATTTTTCCTAATATCCAATGTAAACCTCTCCTGGCACAACTTGAGGCCATTTCCTCTCATCCTATCACTTCTTACTTGGGAGAAAACACCAACACCCACCTCACTACAACCTCCTTCTAGGTAGCTGTAGAGAGCAATAAGGCCTCCTCTGAGCCTCCTTTTCTCCAGACTAAAACCCCCCAGTTCCCTCAGCTGCTCCTCATAAGACTTGTGCTCCAGGCACTTCACCAGCTTTATTGCCCTTCTCTGGACACTGAACACAGTACTCGGGGTGCAGCCTCACCAGTGCCCAGTACAGGGGATCAATCACTTCCCTGCTCCTGCTGGACACATGACTTCTGATACAGGCCAGGATGCCATTGACCTTCTTGGCCACCTGGGCACACTGCTGGCTTTTATTCAGCCAGCTGGCTGTTGACCAACACCCCCAGGTCTTTCTCTGCCGGGCAGCTTTCCAGCCGCTCTTCCCCAAGCCTGCAGCATTGCATGGGGTTGTTGTGACCCAAATGCAGGACCTGGCACTTGGCCTTGTTGATCTTCATACAGTTGGCCTTGGCCCAATGATCCAGCCTGTCCAGATCCCTCTGTAGAGCCTTCCTACCCTTGAACAGATCAGCCCTCCCTACCAGCTTGGTGTTGTCTGCAAACTTACTGAGGGTGCACTCGATCCCATTCTCCAGATCGTTGATAAAGATGTTAACGAGAACTGGCTCCAAAACTGAGCCCTGGGGAACACCACTTGTGACTGGCCACCAACTGGATTTAACTCCATTTACCACAACCCTCTGGGCTCATCCATCCAGCCAGTTTTTTACCCAGCAAAGAGTACTATATGTTATATACAGCTGGCCTGTAAAGAACAATGCATTACTTGGGGGAAAGGACAGGGGATAAGCTACCTCATCTGTTTCTTCTGCTGTTGCATGTTCCTGAGAAGTTCAGTTATGAGGGCTTTTTGGGATTGTATTCAACTGTGGTGGGAGAGCCTGAAGGATCAAAGTTAGTTACAGGGGAAGAGCTATGACAAGAAGGTTCTTGAATGAAGATGTGCTTTCCATGAGCTTGCAGAGGGACCCCAAAGCGGGACAGGTCACTGTTTATTGCCTGACCCCATCTCATACACAGAGACCAAGTCTCTTCACAAGATTTGGTTTGGACTGGACAGAACTGTGACACTTTCTTTTTGATCCTTGTGTTACCTCTTGATATTCTTATGCACTCTTTTGATGTTGGTCCTGTGCTGCTTTGAAGCCATAATAGTTATCATTTCTGGTGCCTTCGATTCCTCAGGGAATCATCAGATACACTAAAAATAAACTATTTGCGGGAGAGTTTGTCTTGTTTATGTACTTAATCAGTTGCTATACAGTGGGCATTTAAAATCAGTGGGGCCAAGTGCTTTATGGAATGGGAATAGATTTCAAAACACTTAAGGAGAAGAAAATGTTTTTTTTGTATATCCCAGTTTAAGTTTTCAAGAATCTTGATGGTCTAAAAATGGTGTTCAGGTTTTTTTGCATTTCTGAAGTCTTCAGGATGGTATTTCTGCTGTAAGGTTTAGAATTCAGTAGGTATCAGGACCTTAAGAGAATTTTTATAGTGTTTAAAATAGTGATGTATAGTGAAAGCTGGCAATGTTTTTGAGTTCTGTTGAATCAATATTTTAGGATCTATGGCTTGTTATCTTGTTTTAACCATTGGTTGGCAGCTTTGAACCCAGAATGAAGAGAACATGGTTGACCTTTGCCACAACTTCTTAAGTCGCAGTATGGTAACACCTTTAATTTCTCTTTCCCTTAAAGAAAGGAAGAGGGGATCTGTGAAGTGCATTTCTAATTCATTCCTCTTCTCAGACTGAAGGGTTGAAAGGTTAGATATACTAATGGCAGAGGGTAGAAGTGGGTAGCTCTGAATTTATTGCCTTTTAGATTATAACTTTGGATAACTGCATAGAAAAAGGGGGGGGTGGAATGAAGGAATTTAATTTCTAACCTCAGCTGATTGGAAAGTGTTCTTTTTTTTTTCTGCAACAAATTTGTATTTGCACTGAGAAGTGGAAAGCTTTACATTGTACTTTCATTTGAAAACGAAGCATTTTGGATTTCAAAATAACTGTCATCTTGACTTTTTTTATGCCCTTGTTCTTGATTGTGGCCTGCCTAGGCTTTATCTTTTATGTTCTATCACAATTCCTTCTGCTGAGCAATCATGGTGAAGCACAGGAGTATTTTCTTGTTCTTGTTGATGTTATGATTCAGAAACCAGGCTATTGAGAACTGTAGCTTCAGGCACTCATACTTAGACTGCTGTGCTACTGCTTCCGAGTATAAGTGCTTTATCTCCCTGTTATGATTTTAATCAAATGATGACTTTTTCCATGGATGCAGCTGCATTATTTTTTTATTTTTATTTTTTGTGGAAAGTAAATCTTAGGTGAAACAACAATTTTTTTTTTGAAAAGCAATACTCTAAAAGGAAGATTTTCCTTTAGCTTGAATTTTAATAAGGTTTTCTTTAGTGCTTTCCACAAACATTCTACATGCTTCCATATAGCAAGTCATTATGTGAGGTTTCTGCATATATTTTTCTTTCACTCTTCTGCCTAACTCTTCCGACTCTGTGTTCAAGAGGGGAATATGAGAGACTTTTGGGAGTTACATTACAGAAAACACCAACTTTTACTCTGAAAAGAATGCTTTTGTCCAGTGAATATTTTTGTTTTCCTTTTAGCGCCTTGGGAACAGCTTGTACTTGTATTCCAGTTTTGAAATGTATAATATAGTAGCAACTAGTAGATTTTAAAATGTATTTGAAGTGCTTTATCAGTGGGAGTACTAATAGACCATCTTCTTATTGGGACTTGACCCGTAGGCCCAGTGTTACTAAAGATGCATATACAAAGGCCGATTTTGACTGTATAAGCTTCATGTTCTTACCAAATTAGTCAAAAAACCCCAACCCACGTTTGACTACTACAGTTGTATTGTGGACTGTAGTCAGTGTTTCTGTGTTTGGTAGCCTAAACATGAGCTGTTACTGAAATTTGACTTACAGGTTTTAGTGTGTCACTTCTGTTATCTATATAATTCAGATTGGATTGCAAGTACTTCTGTTTGAGTAAAAAAAATTACTTTAAATATTCTGCAGTTACTAATTTCACCTAAATTTTTGGTATTAAAAGAGGACACACTTTTGTGGGTGCAGGAAAGCTACAGTGATGACAATTGGCAAATGCCAGGAGGCTGCAAATGATAGGATTTCAACAGAGTGGATCTGGGGAAGAAAGGTTCTGAAGTGACATTCCAGGAGGAGCAGGAAGAGCAAAATCCCTCTTAAAGATGGTGTGTGTTCCTTCAGAGAATGAATTATTCAGCAATGATTGATACCCTCTCTGTTGGAGGGGGCCACTTCCTCATTTTCTCATTATGTGATCTGGCCCAGCTTCCCTACAATGTGTTGGTTAAGCCAGTTCATATTTGCCTTTGGATTCCTAGGAGGTCAGAGAAGTAACTGTGTATCAGACAACATTTTGCTGCACCCCCGCCCTTTTGTTTCTTTTTTTTTCAGGAATTTTCTATGTTTTCTGTAGAGCTTTGCAGGCATGACTTGTACAAAACTGCTCTGAAAGGGATCTTTTTTTTTGACAGCAGCTGAATAAATTTATAAGTATAAACTACAGAGATAACTTACTATGCTTGCATTTTATTTAGCAAGATCCACTTTTTCAGCAACTGACATGAAAGCTGATGAGAAATGAGCTACCTTCATAGTCAAGTTTCCCACCAGCTCACATGCCAAACGCTTCATAAAACTACAAGTTGTATTCAGTGACTACCATTGACTCACTGTCATTTTGATTGTACCGCTTCATTTCGATGTTTCACGATGGTACTTTTAAAGGAGAAGGTGTGCTATAAAATATGAGAACTGAGCAATATTTTTCATTTGGGCCTCTTCATGTTCTTAGGCTGTGCTGTAAATCATTATTAAGATTGCTTTATAGTTCCCTTTAACAGGCATGTTTTTATTTGCTAACTTGTTTTAACTAACCGTGATAGAGGTCTGGCTCAAGACGAGTTGTTATAGAAAGTTTCTCGCAGTAGCTCAGGTGTTTCTGAAAATGAGGTTAGAAAAAAATTATTAGCTTATTAAACAATGAAAAAATTTTTAACATACCTTTATTTCGTAAAGGAAAGAAAATAGTTGATAAAGGTTTGGATATACATTTTCCTTGAAAATTTTCTGAAATGTGGAATTTTAGGCCAAAAGTAACTGACTGAAGGGAGGATTCTTCCAAGGAAAGCAGTTTGTGATTGTGTAATTACACAGTCTCTTGTAGTGGATGGTACTCCATGTGGTATTATAACAAAAACCTTCATAGAATGAAGGGGACTATTATATGTATAAGGAAGATGAAAAGACGATTCATAGTTTTTATGCAGATTACACAGTTTGCAGTTAAAAAGATGGTCTAAAAGCCTGAAGATATTTTGTCTGTGTAGCAAAGTTGAGAATTGAAATATTATCCTTAAAATGGAATTACTGACTTCTCTTATGTTTCTCACTTTCCATCTTTCTGTGTGAAGAATGAAAAAGAAATTAAGAATGGAAGAGAAAGATGTAAAAACATAAAGTAAAAATAGGAGAAGGCTAGAATTTGAAAAAATAACAGCTTGCTCGCTTTCAAAATCTTTGATTCTTTAATTCTTTACAGTTTGTCTGAATATTATCTGCAGCTCTCAGTCAACTGGGTTTCTTGATTATTTTCACCAGGGGTTTTTAAATCAGAGAGCAGTGTTTTCATAGGATTGGGCCCTAAGGCTCTGTTCCATATATTTTTCATTAATCTATGAGTACAAAGTTGCTGAATTGTCTCAGGTATCAGCATGACAACAGCTGCTCACAGTGGCTTGTTTTATGCACTGTTTTTGGGAAATGTTTTCAAAAGGAAGGTCTTTCCTGAACACTAGGTAGTTGCCATGATAACTTTCCATTTCCAGGGCTGCGTGTAGCAAAAGTGCAGTAGGGTTTTATACTCCATTACAGTGCTGCAGATCAGTGTAGTGAAAATGCTAAGACATAGGTAAGTGGGTGCTTTCTCTGAAAAAGCAATTGCTTGCTGACCATTACTGTTTCTTTAATTATCCATGATGATTTAGGTAGGCTAGCCCGCATGCACCAGGAATTTATGTGTTTAAGGGAAGATGTAAATTAAGTAGTGGACAGTTCCTTTAGGGTGTTTAGAATTCATATTCCAAATCCTATTTATTTCAGGTAGGCTGATATAAAAATATAAAGATGATGAATTTTATTGACCCCTTTTGTCTAACTATTTCAGAATCCACCTTTAAGAAGCTGGTTTATTGGTTTCCTGATGTTCATTTACTTTGATGTTGGGAAAGATACTTTTTTTTTTTCAGTGTCTGAACCTATTCCCTTTGAAAACAGAGCTTGCATAGACTTCAGTGACACAGGGCCAAGGCCGCCTTCTTTGTATTTGTTACTGAAGTGGCACTTTAAGTGCTTCTCATGAGGTAGTCTATTGATAAACTGTACAAATGTACTTTTTTATTCTAAATAAACACTGAAGCACCTGCATTGCACTGGGCCTCTGTTACCCATGATACATCAGTCAGAGCTTGGCAAATAACTTGCCCCATCTAGCATGTGGCGGTCATTAGAGCAGGTTGGTGTAAGTGGAAGGTATGCAGACGCAAAGTGATGCAGATGTATTCTCAGAATGAACATGTTTTTTTGACATAGTATTTGCTATTCCCAATTCAGGTAGTGTTTTTTTTTCTGGTGATTAATGTCAAGGAACATAATGGAACTTTTGTCACTTAGTTGGTTGACTGCAGCTTAAAAATGAGTTAAATTAATTGGTGATTGAGAAATATGCCACGAAATCATTACTTTTTTTTTTTTACACTTCATTGTATGGAAACTAGTTGCAATGGTCTTATGTGCTGTACTTTGCAGTACCTCTTAAATAATGAGGAATAGTAAAATCCGTTTGCAAGCCCTTCATTGATTTTTGATTTATCCTTGAAAACCTCCTTTGTTTTCTTTCAGCTAGTCTGCATGTGTACAATAGTAATTTGTGTAGATTTTGAGATTTCTGTGGACTCTGAGGTTTGAACAAACGTAGTTGTGTTGCAAGCTTTTTTGGGGGGGGGGG
>JANZLQ010000040.1:10460712-10497318 GCA_026212715.1 Elanus axillaris
GACAGAATATTGGCAGAGGGAACCGTTCACATGATCGGAAGTCCTTAACCCATCAAATTATTGCTTTAGGCGCGTAGGCAGCACGTGCTAACCAATCAACAAATGGCTTACGTGTGAGCAGGAACTAAAATGTATATATAAATAAGCCGAGCTATTTGGGCAACAAGGTGGCATTTGCTTGATCATATTGGTCGTGTGCAGTGTCCGTGACTTCCGCATCGACATTTAATCTTAAATAACTGGTCAGTTGTTACCCACTACAAATATGGATTTTCTCTTCCAGGGACCTTGTGCTGGAAGCAAATCCTTAATTATTGTATTCTGTCCATATATTGTATTCAGATCCATATCTGTAGTCTAGGTCTCAAAATATACTGTCATTACAGGAGTAATCTCTCCAGAGTTAGACTGCCCACCAGTTCCCAGTTTTTTAGCCCTATCAAACCCTGGTTTGATATGAAAGTCATGAAGACAAAGTAGAATGATTCTCTTATGTCATGGTGGCAAATTGGAAAGTGGAAATTTGTTTTATATTTAAAATTACCATATTCTCACTCTGTACTTAAAAACAAGTGCATTCTACTCTACATATAAAGTAACACAGAAGGTTTAATCTTCTGGAAAGCCATGAAAGCTATCATTGGAGAACTTAAGTCAGAATCTATGTTAGTAGGGAGCTTTGCTGCAGATGCTTGAAGTTTCCAGCCAGATTTTATAAAGAGAAATTATGTCTCATTGTGAAGAAAATGAAAAAAAGACAAAACCCCAGCCTCTCTCATTGGAGTATGGAAAAACGTTCAGGTTACATCTTGCTTGTAAATGAAGTGTTTTGATGATCCTTGCAATTTTATGGAGATTAGAGCTTTTCTGTAAAGTGTACACCTTGAGATTGATTTTTTGCGTTACCGTCTGAAAGCAAATGTTGAAAAAATGAGAACTTCAGTGCAGATCACCCCTACGTTTTTATTTACATATGTGTCTCTATATATATAGATGTATAATTTTAAGGGACGCTTTTTGTAATGAAAATGACTACTGTTCCCCCAGACTAGTTAAATTGTCATTGCACTCTTCAAATCCTTTTGGAATAAGGATCATCTTTTTGTGGTATGAGTTTACAGCTCCAGTGCAATACAGCCTTTATTATGACTGGTGGTGATAGGGCTACTTTATCTTAAAGAACCATAATCAGGGGCCTTTTGGAACATTAATGTAGCAGGAAGATGAGATTTTTTTTTTATGTCCACTTTGCTCAGTGTTTTGCACAGTAATAAAAGTATGAGGGGGCAATATGTTCTTTCATTCCCCAGTTATCCATGTCCTTTTGCTCCCCTGATGTAGTGCTGCTGATCAGCCATCCCTAGCTTAACGTCATAATTTAAGCTTATCAGCCCTACCTGCCAGTTGCAGCTGCTGAGCCTCTGACTCTCTGTGTTGGCTCTGTGGGTGATCAGAGTAGGAGAAAAGCTGCCAGTGCCATACAGCAGCAGTCTAGAAAGTGGGTGCTTTCTCTTAGCTATAATTTCTCATCCTACCACTGCCCTTCCCTGCTCACGTGGCCCAGTGCAAGCACATGTGCCTCTGTCATTGACTGGACAGAGCCAGGAAGGGGCAAGACCTGTCTAGGTCATGTGAAACAGCTACAGTTTGTAGTCCAATCTACTGTTCTCCCTCCTTTCTCAGGGTGTTGCCTCTACCCCTACCTTTATGTAACGATCTGATCACTGACTTCCACTTAATTAGGCAACAGGTTTTGAAACATTTCCTCTCCTCTCCCTCCCCTCCCCTCCTCTCATGAGACTAACAGAAAATTAAACAGAAATGCTTCATAGCTTACCATAGGTTTATTAGAAAGCAGATTTTAAGCAGTAAAAGAGGTTTGGAATGGAAGTTGCATGTTTTCGCAGGAAGAGAAAGAGAAGGAAGGAGACTGAGACTGTCTGAAGCATTTTATGCACTTAATGATTCTACCATTGAGAAGCAAATGTTATGAGGCATAGTGGAGATTTAGAGCTGTAATTGCTTGGCAAATGGAACAAGAAGTTAATGCATTACAAGGACAAACAAATACATTTTACAAAATTAATATGATACCACGTTTATGCTCTGTAATTATAATGTGCTGCATATCCCGACTCTGGATCTAGGGCTCAATATCCAGTGTAGTGATGATCCTATGGTCCATTTCAGAAACAATTCAGATTTTTGCACAGATAAGAGATGATCTGAGGTTGCTGGTGGTGCTTTGCCTGGGAATTCTAGTGAGGAATAAAGGAGATTTACTTGCATCTTCAAGAAAACTCATTTCCACTTTGTATAGCACATTGAGAGTAGTGCATAGCTTAGTATTTTCTTCAGTTTGCTTTAGCACATTTTTTTCCACTTTGGCAAACAGACTCCTTATTCTGAAGAATTTAGAACCATACTGTTTTCTAAGCAGGGACTAAGAAATTTGGAAGGATATATCATACAGGAGTGAGCTTAGACACACACTTACATTGTGTAGTATTTATCCATGTTACCAAAGGCAGTAGAGAAGGCCACACACACTGAACGTCCAAGCACAGTGTCCAAACTCATAAATTGTCTTTAGCTTTTTGTGTACTTCCTCACAGTGTATTTTCCTATGTTTGTGGCTGCCTGTCAGGTACTTGGCACTTTATGATTTAAACTACAGCTGTACGGAGCTGTGAAAAAAGTTTGTGTTGCCAGCAGAGCTGGTGAAAAGTATTTTTCAGTCTGGTTAGAAAGAATGAATATATTGTGACAAGCCACTGGAGTGAAATGGTCCAGAACCAAAAGATTGGAAGGGATTTGACAAAGTGGTTGAGTAGGTTTCCAAAGCACATGTTCTCATCCTGACAAGCCAAGAGATGAGATGGGAGCAAAGAGAGCGGTCTTCAAAAAACATGCCAGGAGGAATCTTGAGGATTGCAGACCTCTAGGCTTTGTTTCACCAGATCAGTTGGCTGAAGCTCTGACTTGAGGAAGAAAGTCTGTAAAATTGAATCTTCTGGTTTCAAAGGATATACATGCATGTATGAACATGTACATACGTATGTATGTAGGCATGTATACACATACACACACACTTCAGAACAAACCCCCCCCCCAACTTCTTTTCATCAAATACCACCTGTCCTCCTTGGGACCTGACGTGGAGTCCTCTGCCCCTTCTGATACTAGCTGTGCCAGGAACACTGGTTGGAGGCAGAGCCTGGCGATCATCTCTGCATAGCCTGAGGTCTCTTTTAGGACTGGATGTGGGAAGTGCTAAGTTGACTGGGTTTGGGAGTGCAGAGGAGCCTGGGAGGAGTGGTTTTATTCTACTGTCTTGCCTTGTCCTAAAGATTCCAGCTGCCTTTCCTTTTTCATACTGATCATTTCACTGCCAGGCTGGAGAGAGGGGAGACCTGAGTATTGCTGTTGCAGCCTCTGTGGCCCTTCCAGCTATAATGAAGGCCTTGCCTAGACGCCCAGGCAGAACAGCCTGCTAATCTTTGAGCTGAACCACCGTTAAGTATGTTTAAGTATGGGGTATGGCCAACACACTGCGGAGAGAAGTATGGGAGGCAAGTTCCCACATCCACCTTGTACAGAGAGGCTGAATGTTATTTTGTTGTATTCCTCAAAGGGTAATCCTGTAGTTGTGGCTGTTGCTGAACCAGCATTCTACCTGAGCCATTGATGTTTTACTGTAAGTGCATGCAATAAAACTGGGTCTATTTTTACTTACCTATGTGAAGTCATCCTGGCTGTAGGCCAAGAGAAATTGAGATGGCTGTCCATAGTAAGACAAGCAGGACTTGAATCTCTGTGAATGAGTCATAGGTTTCCCTTGTCTCAATGATTTACTGTTTCAGTGACTTGAACCACCTAGTACTTTGGCAATTAAGTACCATCAGAAAAAATTGGAAATATGGAAAACCACTTGGGGTATTGCTTCTGAGCTAAGTACTGTTACAGCTAAAGAGAAGTTATCCTTGCACAGTCAGACCTGGTAAGTGATAGCAGTAACCGCAATTTAAGAAGCCATTCTTTTTTTTAAAGAAGTGAATCCAGACTGATTTTACCTAACCACATTTATATAGTACAGCAGTAATTTTCTAACCTCAATATTGCACAAGTTCAACATGCAGCACTCCTACAACTAAAGCAGAAGCAAGGGAGGATTTGTTCTTCTTTGTTTTAAAGGGACTTGTGTCGTGAATGACTTCACCTTTTACCTTTTATTAAATAGAAAAAAAAAGATAAAAATAAGGGAGAAGGCAGGCATTGATGCACAGAGAACATAACAGGCATATTTCTTAAGAAAAAAACACTGAAATGCAGCAGTCTGTGTGCCAGAAGGATTTTCAAAGTGGTCCACAACTGTATGGTTGAAATCTTCTCTCATGTCTCCATCAGAGATGGAAAAACAGACAGAGAATCCATCCTTCACATTTTAGAGTTTTGCAGCTCAAGACAAAAGCTGCACGATGCCTGGTTCCAGTTTTCATAGCAGTCCAAGAGAGCAATTTAGCATTCTTTAGCATCACGACAGCAATAAAAAGAGCATAAGGAGAAAATAAAGATATTTAATACCTTAAAAAATCAAATTGACATTGGCACATGCTTATTTTCCACTGTATTTTCTGAGATTTTTGCTGAAATGGAAGCCTTTTAATAAAACAGTTGATATCTTGCCATAAAAAAGGGTATAAAGAAAAGCCATTTCAGAATATATTCAGCATGCTATGTACATGAACAAAAGGAAGAGTAATAAACAAGTTTGCCAAAACAAACTAGGTAAAAGCAAAATAAACAATAAAAACCAAAGCATTATTAATAAGTAGCACAACATGCACTTCCTTTAGCTGTGTAATACTTTTTTTAGCATAGATTTGAACATATTTGTTGCAGTGGGAATACAAGGCCCCTGTGCTTTCTATATAAGCCTTACACAGGTAGTTTCCAATTACTGAAGCCAAGTGCTTGGCACTATTCAAGAAAGGCGTTGGCCACTTATAGGAAGAGCAAGAATAGAATTGTGCATCTGTACAAATTGTAATTTTTTATAAAAGAAGATGTGGTTCAAAACTCTTAAAATTCCTAATACTTCCTATAACAAGCCAGTCTTCAACTAATTTGTTCAAGAGAGGAGATTACCTGCAGACATATGATTCTATTGTATCAGTTTTTCCCTGATTTTATAAGCTTTATTACTGACCTCTGTGACTGATGCTCAGTTAAATCTATGACCATTGGTCTGATCCAGCATATCATCTCCTATAATTCTGTCTTCCCAAATTTTCCTGTATATCAAGCTTTTCATTAGGTCAGCTGGAGTTCACACAAAAAAACCCTCACAGAGTTGGATGAATGTGCTTTGTTTAATTTTGTTGGGTGAATGGCTATCTCTGTCACCACGCACAACTAATCAAATATTTTGTCAGCTTTCTAGTTAGGTTGTCAACTTATGGTTCATAACAGCTGCTGTGAATTAATACCTTTTGCAGTAGGAAATATGGTAAATGCATAAAACAAAATATAATTACAGTGAAAATAACTTCCTTGTTCTGTTTGAATAATAATAACAAGCTGTGTTGGGTGGTGTTCTTGGTTTGGTTGGGGTTTTTTTTGTAATGATGTATGAGTTTAGTTATAACAAAGAAAATAAAGCTTTCCTTTCTACTCCAGAGCTGGAGACCAGACATTTTGCTTTCAAATTGATAAAATGCCATTATTTTGAGTACATTTTTATCTTCCTCTGGCAAAGAAAACACTGTGGTTAGCATAGGAAACCTCTTCAGTGTGCAGTCTCCAAACGGACTCTATCCAAAACCTCCTGAAGTCAATAGAAGAATGCTCATGCTCACCATTTGATATTGGATCAAGTCTTATTTTAGCTGTGACCAAGATTACTTTCACATTTCTGGCATGTTTCTGGATAGTATAGATTTGTATGTAAATCTGTACTTACTAAAATATTTGAAATCAGTAAATAAGTAGTCATGAGGTGAAGTTTTCCCCAAGTGAAGTAAAAGGAAAATTCCCACTGCTTTTCAGAAGGCCAACATTTCATTCTTGCTTTAGTGCGTTGTGGGCAGGGTGGGATGAAGTGTCTTTTTTTTTTTTTTTTTTTTTAGGTTTCTCCTTTTTCTCCTCATGAACTGACAAAATGAGCTACATTTGTAATACCATGTGTAGGGAATTAAGGCACACAGTTTCCATTAAGAATGATCTGTTACCTTGAAAAAATGTTAATGTTCTTATTTCTGCCTTATTATTCTTCTTTACATTGTTAATAGTAATGGAGTTGCATGCCTAATTGCACCCTAATGAAAACTTGTCCTTTTATGTATGGTTAGGAACAGTTCCATGGACTTGGTCTTAGGAAGAAAAGAACTTCCAAAGGAATGGTGGGATCTCTTCTGAGAGAGCTCTAAAGAGAGAAAACTAGAAAATCTGGTTGTTTATCACAGCTTTTCTTTGCTATCCTTTTCTCTGGAGACTTACAGATCAAAGTTAAATTTCACAGCTTGCATTTAATGAACTAATTTGGATTGTGACTCTTATTAAAATGCCAAACAGAACATTTTCTATTTTCTATTCATATTTTAGTCTTTCTGTATTGAAACCATCCAGCAAACTTTAGATGGCTTTAATTGGATGCCGATTCCCAGCTCTGTATGCAGAATAGAACTGTATGTTCTTCAGCCATACTCACAGGACTGGCTGTCTTTTACCCCAACATAGTAACAAAAGAGCCAAGAGAGCTGTCATTTATTTTACAGCAATTTCAGATAACTGTCTCTTGTGATGATAAAGTATTGCAGGATGGAGAGATGAAATGTATTACGTTTTTAAGAGGAAAGATGAATATTTGCTATTAAGGGGTGCAAGGACCAGGAAATATATGCTACTGCTACTCTTGCAAAACAAAAAAATCCAGAGACTTGTAATGGTCTAGGTGAAGCTGAAGAATCAATGTTGATGGTGGGACCTTGTACTGTGTCGCATGAAGGATGAAGCTAGCTGAAGTTGTTAGTTTCATATTTGTGAGGTTTTATCTGTATTATGCTATGACTTCCTGTGGGCTTTTAAGTGATAATCCTGTTATGTACATTCAGACAGGTTCTAAATATTCTTCCATACAACTAGTTATAGAAAAACTATGCATTTCAATAAGGACTGCAAAATGCTGTCCACAGTGAATGCTTCTCTGCCCCTGAAAATTGATTATTCCACTCTGTATATTTTCCTGAGCCATTTAAGTGCATCAGATAGTTATAGATGTTTGAGATGCTAAGTGATGGTCTGGCTAGAGTAGCACTTGTGTGAGATAAGTGAATTGTTTCCAGTAAACTTGGCACATCCATAGTGTTAATATGCTACCACCTACCTTAAAAATGGTCAGTCAATTTGTTGCATAATATTTTTGGATTAAGTGGGTTGTATGGATTGTGTTCATTCTAAATATGTCATTGATCTTTTTTCTAAATGATCTGCTATGTTATTTTTTTGCTTCTTCATAACTGATTTTCAGTGTATAAAGCACTTAGTGTTTAATGCTTATTGCAAAATAAAATTATAAAAAGCAATAGATTGTGAAGATTTTTTGCAGTCTGTCCTTCCTCATCATAGTGTTTGCAAACAGTTGTGCCTTATCTGATATAGTGATTATTGCCAAACTATGTAGGAAGCTGGAAATAAGGACAACAATTTTTGTTCCCATGGTAAATTCATTAATTAGCATTTTCAAAGATATAGTGGGACATCACTAAATCAGCTGGTGAAGTAATAAATATGAAATTCCTGATGAATAAGTGATTTCCTTCTCCAAGTTGCAGTAAGCATAGGGAAGTAACTAGGAAGAGGAGTGGGATTGACATGAAGTTTTGTTTAAACTGTTGAACATATTACCTCATTTCTCTTGTTCTCATTATACATATAATGTATATATATACATATATACATATATATACATATAATGTATAATGAGATATATATATCTCATCTTCATTGAAACATATGCTAGAGACATACTGTCATTGCAACAGATAGTGGTGAGAAGAGAGTGACTTAGAAAGCTTGAAATACTTCAGCCTATCCATCAGCGGCCAAAGATAGTTTGACAGAATTGTGTTTCTTGGTCTGAAGGATAAGTCACAATTTCAAAGTATCTCAAGAGCAGCCAGGACAAAGTACTAGGATTTGATTTTCCTGATATAAGCCTAAAGCCTCTCAAGTCAGGTGAAGTTTGCTGACCCTTTGTTTAATAGCTAAGTGATGGGAGATTTAAGTTACATTTTCAAAAGCTGAGAGAATATCCAAGAAGTATAACTGTGTGTACAGTCTGATAGTTTAAAGAAAATTTGTTAGGCTCATGAGTGCTGATGAGAAGACACTAGGGTTTGTGGGAGTACAGCTCCATGTTGAAGGGCTAAAATTATTAGTCCTGATGTGTGTTGATCTAGCAACATGAGTTTCTGATGCAATATAGAAATGGCAAAAATATTTATGACCAGAGCTTTGGCATGTCCATCTGAATCATCCTGATTTGCAGTGATATTTCGGAACAGAAAACTTCTCCAATTTCCGAGGCATGTAACATTTTGTCCTGCAGCTCTAGTCCTTTATAAAAGGACTAAAGATATTTTCTTAATTTATTCTGGATAATGGGAAGTTGCCATATCTTATGACATCTTTAAAAAGAGCAATCATACTTTTAATTGCTTAATTAATCGCAGCATGAAAGGGGCACAGTCTTCAAGGACATTTACTTTTCTTTTTTCTTGCCTACGAAGTTTGGTTGGCTGCTTTCTTTTTCAAAGCTAGCTGTTTGATAGTACAGAATATAGCTAAAGTGGTTGATCAGACACAAGATCATCATTGACTCTCTTTAGTGTAAGATGACTGACCTGTAAAGCCTAGCTAGATATTTCTAGCCCATTGGTGTGGAAGAGCGTATGTGATCTCTGCCCCAACTGTCAGGATACACCCTTCTGTTTTAGCCAAACACAGATTAAAAAAACTCCACAAACCTAAAATACAACAGAAAGCCTAAATGCAGAGATGAGCATCTTGCCAAATGGGGGAGTGCCTAATTTGAGAACAGCTAAGGATTCAGGTTCTTTGTACTGGTCAATGGACTCATTACTTCTCACCACTGAGAAACATGCTGCTTTCTTTGTCACACAGACTGTCTCATCTCATTAGCACAATGATTTGAACATGTTGACAGCATGTAATGGTTTTCACTGCATATGCTAAGAAGTGATTTTAAACCAATTTGCTGTTTTCTTTGTAGGCAGAGTGTGACTGCTGATAGTTGCTAAGGTCCCGTAAAACTTATTCATTTGCCATAATTCCTATAGGTAAAATAGGATGCTGTGAAACAGATGATTCAATGCACCAGCATGCTTGTTTCTTTCTCTGTATGTTAATGAACTCCCACTCATTCCCAACTGGTAGCTCGGTACATTGTGGTGAATGCATTCAGACTGAATCAACGTTCAGTGACTCAACAGACAGCTTCTACATTGGCTCATTGTTTCCCTGAATGCTATTAAAGCATAGCTAATTCTCAGAGCTGAAAGTTTAAGATTTTTCCTAATACACTGTCTGCATCTGATAAACATATTTAAATTGTAGACTTCATTCTTCTCATTAAGTACCACTAGTCTTACTTGATCATGTTTATATTTTTTCCCATAGCATTAATAAGGTGATCAAAGCTTTCAAGAAAGGTCTTACCTGTACATTCTATCTATTTACTAATAAGAATTATTATTATTATTTTCAAATTGTTTATCACTTATCAAATCTCTGATAGCGAATTCTCTGTAAAGAGCTGCTTTAAGCAATGGTGCTGGTTTTTCACATTATTGCTGCTAGACTTAACCTACTGTCCCCTTTCTAGACTCTGTATCTAATGAGAGACTGGCACATACTAGAAGCTGTTAAAATTCTCAACTCCTGTGGTAATACTCTGGCTCATTGGTGGTGGGTGATGTTCTTTGCACTGTTGCTGTAAGTAGAAATCACATGAGCAAAGTTAAGTGGAGACTTGCATTGTTCTCAAGCAGGACTATGAATACTTGAGTTCTACTCGATTGGGAAACTGCTTGCATTTTATTTTTGCTCTGGAGAACCCTAGCAAAAGTTCCTGTATCAGTATTCTTTTCTTTAATGGAAAGTTTTGGGGGTTTTGTTTGTTTGTTTGTTTTTAAATAAGCCAAGTTACACGAAATTTCTTCCTCCCAATGAACACTTTAGCTATTGGCAACTACCACAACAAATTAAATCTGTAAGTGTTCTCATGAAAATTGTCACGAAGTCAGAGGGATTTTTCAGGGGAAAGGAGACACCAGTTGTAACTTTCTTGTTACATCATCTTTCTTGTTACAGCGTCTCTGCTGAAAAAGGAATTCTTTTTAGGGTTCATAAGACCTTACTTAAGCCAATGAATCCCACTTTAGTCAAATGGCTACCAGACAGCTCAAGTTATTGCTGTGGGGTTATTTTTGAGGAGGGGATTGAAGTGTTCCACCAAAGCCTGTACTTGAAATGTTTTCATTATTCCTCTGAAGCATCTGGAAAGAGTCTGAATTTTATTTTCATTATGATATATATATGTTTTTTGAGAAATAGACCTAAATGATTAACCTGCAAATAACAGGCAAGAAGAAGTACTTGAGAGGTTGAAAGTGCATGCTGACAAATGACACGGTACTTCTTGTCTCCATAAAAGTTTGTGTGTATAAAATGAGACCTATTATGTCTGGGTTCTATTTTCTCTTGAGTTACTTCTTGGAATTATTTTATTATCTGAGGTTGTCAAACCTACTAAGTTTGGAAAAGTAATGTTTGTTCACTTACCTGGCAGATTGTCAAGTTCTAAAGGTAGAGAGCAAATATCCCATTTGGATATTTGCATTCACAGGTCTCTCCTGTTCACTGAACTTGCTGGAGTCACAAGCACCTGCACAGTGCCTGGGTAGTCAAGTGGAGTCTCCTAGCTGGTGCGTGATTGCATTGGATTTATTGGTATGCAGCCTTCAAATATGCATTTAAGTGTTCTGCTTAATGCTAGTTTGAAAGCTTGCAACCTTGGGTCACAAATAAGGTTTATCATGTACAGGATCTCTGCCCTAGAGCGCCACTGGCTGCATTTTATTTTGCTGCTTCAATGTTTTTGATTCGGCTTCCTCCTGTTATGTCTAGCTCAGCTGGTAGCCTGTGGCTCCAAGCTGCTGTCATCTGATTTAACCACTCACAAATCAGTTAAGTCAAAATTAATTAATGAATTCCTGTTTCCTTCCTCCTGAGCTCTCCTAAATAATTCGGTTTTAATTTACTCAAAGTACTAAAAACATTTGGCTTGGCATTATTTGTCCAAGGTGACTATGAAAATGGAACTGCTAGAAAAAACATTTGGAGAATGGTGCTTTTGAAATGCTTACAACGTTGTTTTAAAATGCCTGGGTTTATTGTAGACAAGGGGAAAAATGTAAGTCTTACTTTCAGAAGTGACGTAAGCTGAGTAAGAAATAAATATAGCATATCTATTTTCCCATGTGGTGAAATGAGCCTTGGGGAAAAAACCAAAAATCAATATTAAAAGTTGGATTTATTGTCTCTCCTGGAATTAGACACACTTGATAGCAGAAACTCATCAGAGCTGAAGTATATCACTATCCTTTTTTCTTCTGTGGCACACCATAGCTAGAGAGTATGCAAACTACACTATCATATGAAGCTAGTAATTGTAGGGTCACTACAAATTTTATTTTACTTTTATAGAATAATGTTTTAAAGGAGAACAGATGAAAGGCATGCACAACAGCAGGGGGGAGGCTGTAGCTGCTTTCATCTTGGGTTTCCTAAAATGAACTTGACCTTTCAACAATGCCAGGATGATTTCTGTGACATACCAGTGGCAGAAGAAAGAGGAACTCAAGAAATATTAAAGGAGCTTTCAACAATGAGTGAATATGAGCTTAGAGTAGCACTTGGCCCCTATTAATTTATTTTTTATTTAAGTAGTAGCTTAATCACAGTTGGTAACTGATTTTTCAAAGACGGTAGCTAAAGATACTGAAAGATGAGTCAGATTTCCTAGGCAATTTGAAACCTGCAGGTTTTTTAAGGTAAAGGTTCCTAGCCCAAGTCAGGTGAGCACTGACAAACGCTGCTGGAGTCTGTGCAGGTTATGTTCTGCTTTGATTCTTGTCTCATAGTTTGCTTTTTGAGCTATCTGGAGTTATTACTCTAAGTTTTTAATCCTCATGGTGGAAAGAAGAAAATGAGTGCAAAATATACTGGAATACGAACTAAAGGAGCATATTGTATGATAGTATTATTTCATAATGCTTATGTTAAAGTCCACTGGAATCCCTCTGCTGAGTTTGGTTCCCAGAGGTGTGGGATGATACAACATTTGATGATATGTGCCAGAGGGAAGGACATTATAGGTATTTTGCAATGCAGAGCTTAGCAAACACCCACTTTTTGGAGAATATTTTTCATTTATTTCCTCTGTGCCCCCCAGTGAGGGAGAGGTGGTGCGGTGAGGTGCTGATTCATGCATCCATATGGGGAAATTCAGAAAAGCTGAGCCATGTTAAGAAGGTATGTTAGCTAAGATGCATCAAACCTTTTCTGAATGAAGGGGAAAGATTTGCCTTTTGAGAAGTGAAGCAGCATTAGTTTGTTCATGCCACAGTAAAAGAAAATAAGCCACTTAAATTTAAAGGATTTTTCTTAACCATCACTCTTAGTTAATGACAGCCTTTTTGTCTCTGTATTTAGATAATTCATTCAGAGAGATTAGCTTAATAGATAGTTAAGACTGACCTCCTGAAATTCAGGGCATGCCCTCATCATCGTTCCAGATGACTTGTTAGGTATCTCATGTAATCATGCTTAGATTCTCAAAACATATTTAAGCACCTATTCATAAGTGCTTAAACAGCTCTGCATGAAGTTTCAGCCATGAAGACATTTGCAGTGGAGGTGTAAATTCTTGCTCTGAAGTTGTTTAAAGCACCATTGTTATAGTGTAACAGAGGATATCTGTCTTCTGCAGAAGTGCTGTCAGTTTGATAGTGCTTGTAAAGAATATGTATTGCTGAGAAGTGAGGCTGTATGTAATTAGAGTACAACATCTGCAGGGAGGCATTTGACTTAATTTCATTTTATTTTATTTTGGTTTTACGTGCAAAAAAGGTAAAGATGTTCAGATAGATGTTTAGAAGGAATAGCTTCCACTGCTTCATCGATACACTATGGCTTCTTCCCAGGAATAAGATGACCTTGTGGTTTTTCCAGATTTGAGCTCAGCCGCCGTTGATGTCATTGCTGGCAGACCAAAGAGGAAGAAGTTAAGCTGTTCCTATCACACTATCCTCTTCTGTGGTGTTTATCATCAATAAAGAGGAAATATGTCTGGCATCTTTGCTTTCTCAATCACTATGGCCCAGCTCTTGAAAGAGTAGACTGGCACAGAGACACTGAAGAGAAGCCAGGCCTATGTACAAACAATTTATCCCTCTGTAGCTACTCTAATATCTGTATGATTTCCCCCTAGAAGACAGAACATCTGCTCATTTGAAAGGCTGTAACTCTACAATTGCCCTCTAACCAAAGACATTAAAAATGACAGTTGTTTTGTAGGAAATTTCAATATATATATATATTCATTTGTGTGCTGGAAGAAGAAAGTTATGACAAAGCAATGGAATATTTTTTTGCGTGTTATAGATGTACAAATATTGTGTTCTTTGGGTGTTTTGCAAATAAGTTTTGAACAAAAATAAATATTTTTTCCCTGCAATTTTAGTTAATCTGAAACCTTTAAAAAAATCCTGGTTTTTCCAACTAAAGATTCAGAAGGAAAGAAAATGTCATCAACATTTTTCATTTCCTTCAAAAGCCTACTTCTCATAAAAAAAATATAAAGAACCTTTGAGCAGTTATCTGCACCCATTTTTCTTTGACTTACACCCATCTGAATCAATAGTAATTTCCTCTCCATTTCTACTATAGAACTATGGTTAAAAGATGGAGGATTTGACCTCTGGAACCGTGCTGAAATTGTGTTGCTTTAGTTTCACACGGTTAAGATGAGCTCTGCATCCTTCTGAGTGTCTTCTGTTGCCAACATGCCACCTGTGTGCTAGGTTGCTTTTTGAGCTGCACTTAGCTGAGAGCAGGTGCTGAGCAGGGAAAATGCCAATTCCTAACCTTCTTCCCCAACCATTATACTTCTAGCCTGCCTTGGTGCAAAATTATTTCAGTTCCGTCACTAGGCTTGGCTTTCAAATGGGTTTTGAGGCTGAGGCGTAGGAGCAGCTTTCTGCCACCCTCCAGGGGTGCCGGCAGAGTCAGCGCTCCTCACCCCTGCCTCCCTGGAGGAGAGCTCGCTTCTGCCCCTGTACATCCTCTGCTGTGACCCAGCAAGCTGCCTGGCAGCATCGCTGGCTGCCTTGATGGCTCTACTCTCGTCATGCCCTTGAGTATTTTGTCTGAAACTGAAGTATAGTCAGTATAAATTTGAGACTGCAGAAGTTTCCTAGTTTTTTTTTTGAACGTCCCTTTCCACTGTTCTACCTGGAGCTTCCTGCACAACTCTTTCCCCCACCTTGGTCCTTGCTTTCATTCCTAAAGGAGACCTGGATTCACTCACTGGCTTTGCTACCTGAACAAGAAATTGGTAGCTGTTTGGCTTTTTTCAAGGGATACTATTTTACTGATTCATTGTCATTTTTTAGAGTGGCTGCATATATAGTACTTTATAAACAAAATGGCAGTAATTGCTTGTGTTATTTAAATTTTTGGAGTAAAAATAATTATAACTTTTACTAGGAATAGTTCTTAAATAAATATTTGTATTAATAATTAATTACTCAGTGGGAACTAATTGCCTGTCACAGTGATGTGCAGCATGAGACACTGCTCTGAGTGTAATAAATAGCAAGCTGTTCCCATAAACATATGTTGAAATCATAGGCACTGAGTAATGAAAATCATGCATCATAAAGAGAACAGTATGGTAGAAGTTCTGCAAAACAACCTTAATGTGTCACAGATTCTGACTTGGCAGTTAGAAAACATATAGCTGCAGTGGAGCAGATTCCCAACTGGCATGACTTGCTGTAATGCCATCAAAGCTGATAACCACCAGTTTAGAATTTGGATGAATACTGTGAAGTTCCTGTCACATATGTCAAAGTGCTTTGAGGTGCATTCTGTGGGGGTTTCTAGATTTGGATGTGGAGCTGTTTTCTGTGCTGTTTACTTTCAGTGCTCACCTTTTGACTTCGCACTGAATTGGTATAGTTGAATTATGTTCAGGTGCAGCTGAGGCACAGTTTGGGATTTGCTTATCAGCCCCTTTCCGTCAAAAACAGTATCTCTTCGCTTAGCACACAGGCCAAGACAGCAGTGTGAATCTACCTGGAATCCCAGAATGTGTTAGTGGAAGATCTGAATTTATTTCATAGTAGCTTTGTTATGGGCATTGCTTCAAACAGACTTCTCTTTACTTGGTATCTGGCATTCCTTCTGTCCTATACAGGGTAAAAATTAAGACTAAAAAGGACTGACCCCAGATGTATTGCCATCCAGGCCTGCATCACTCAACAGAGCCTTCATTCAAGGAGTGTTTGCAGTGTCAGACTTCAATTTAGACAGAACACAGCCAGGGATGATGCAAAGACGGGGATGTAACACTGAAAGACTGTGAGAAGCTGTTAATGTTACATGTGAATCTTCATAATTTCTCTCTATTTATAATCATAGGATGCTGAGGGGTAGCAGGTGTATTGAGAATTGTTGTGCTCAGAGTGAGGACCAAAAACTTTTCTGTAGGAGGGTCATAGTTGAGCAGCTCTTCTTAAGACAGTATCAGTTTAAATGCTTGCTGCTTGCACTGCACAGTTAACTGGAAGTGTAATACTTCTGGATCTAAGGGTTGAAAGTTCCTAAAGGAATGCAGAACCAGTGTTCCAGTTATTCCAATTAGTGTCTCTGAGCCTTTACATGAATGGCCAGACAACCTGTGATCAATGATTTTCCAGTCTCATGGAGTAATTACCAATTTGGTTTAGGATATCAGGGAAAGATAAAGCTGTAGTGAAGCTCAGGTTTAGAACTGTATTCCCACCTGTGAAAGAGACTGGGTGCAAAGGACAAACAAATGCACACTTAATGATTTTATATGTGAAAGGAGATAAAGGTGGACGTGAACATTTGTAGACATATGAGTTGAGACAGCAATGGAAATATATCCTAAATCATCAAGATCAAGCAAATTAATCAGTTACACCCTGGGCTCTGCAAACTCCCCAATAATCTGGGACTGGTAGCTCCCCCACACTGCAGCAGCAGTGACTCCCAGCCAGTCAGTACTTACCTGCCTTTCAAGCCTTCCTTATAAGTTATCACTGCTGCCCTTTATTGCTTAGACAAATGACAAATTGAGACTTCTCTTTTTCTGCCAAATCCAATTTGTTGTGTTGTCTTTCAGTTCTCTGACCCTGTCTATCTTGACTAGCTCTTGATTTCAATCTGCATGTCAGACCATAGCATTCTGGAGCAATGACTGTTGTTTCAAAGAGAGTATGTGGATGGCATTCCCAGGTATGGCCATTATAGAAACCAAAAAAAATTATTTTGCTTGGTTTGCATTGAGGTTAAAAGTCTATAGTCTCTCAGTTAAAATGAGCAAGGAAGAAGATTTGGTTAAGGAAAAAACCAAACCAACCAAACCTTCTATATGTAAGGCTTTGACTAAAACCAGGCTAAATTTCCATTCACTTTGGAAGACAAAAAAATTTTGCACTGCATTTGTGTCTTGTGTGGTGACAGTTTTCTCATCTGTAAATGCTGCAGCACACATTAACTTACATGGGTTCCTGTTGTATTATGCTGGAAAGGACTTTATCTCCCTCCTTCACACCTTGCTGGTTAATGAAGAATAGGTAGTAGATGTGCGGGATCATAACAGACTGGTCTGCATTCTGTAGGATTTTGAAATATTCCAGTTTTTCCTCCTTTCTCCTTTGGACTCATGAAAGGCTATAAAGCTTTTTTTTTTTAAATTTAAAGATGTTTACTGGAGGAAAGAACCACTGATATGGGCCATCTTGAAAAAAAACCAACCATCTGGGCTTTGGGGTTTTTTTTAGATGTAAAGGATTCTAAACACTACTATTGAGATTTTTCCCCTAAAAATGGAGAAGAGTATTACTGAGAAGGAGCAATGTGACCAGCTTTGTATTAGTGACTCTTATATAAACCTGATATTCGGAGTTCCAAAAGAAGAAAAATATAATTTGTCAGCATTCTGTTAAGATTCAAAATTACAAGGGATATCAATCCTAATGCTGCAGAGCATTAACTGATTTCTTGCTAGAATTACGAAGATATTCTGCAATGTAACTTAGCACAACTGGCTAGATAAGCTACTCTTCCCTCCTGATCATTAGAGGTTGTAAGTGTAAGCCATTGCCAGAGGTAGGCTGCTAGATCTGATTAAGTAATTTTTCTCCCTCCAGCAAGGTAGTCTCTAAACTCTTGAATGCTAAGATTTTTACCAGATTATTAAAAAAAAAACAAAGCATTTTTTTTAGGTTCTGTTCTGTAAAGTGGTTTTAATTTTGAATTTTCACTTCTGTAAGCGTTATGGATTTATGCTTTAGCAGTAAAAGATCTGTCTGTTTTTGAGGTAAATGGTGACAAAACTGTTACTCTGTGAGAGTTATATTCAGAGTGCAGTGGGTGGAGGTCTCTAACTCTGGCCTTTGGAAGTGAGGATGTATGGGGTTGTTTCAGTTTACACTATTTGCATCAAGTTTCTACTCAGAATGCTTCCGTTGGGGATTGAATGCAATGTGGGAGTCACACTGCCTATTAAAGATGTCTAGAGACAATCATTAGTGAACTCCCCCCAAAATCCTGGTAGGAATTCAAGTGAGTGGTGTTCATTAGCTAGATAAAGCTCTGGTGATTTCAGCCAGAAATGACTGCTGCAAGCCAGAGGCAGAGCAGAAGCTAAACGAGGAGAAGAGGAATGCTCCGGGAGGGGATGGCTGGAGCTAAGCCCTGCTGGTTGCCAGAGCTCTGGTCATTGACTCAGCCAGAGGGATGGCAGTGATGGAGAAGGGTAGCACCCTAAAGTGAAAAGAAGCAGAGAGGCTATAGCTGCTGGAGAGCTTCAAGTGGGAAGGGAGTAATAGCTCAGCTATAATGAGAAAGGAGAGGAGCTGCTAAAAGAGAGTGTGGTCTGATTTGTGTAGAAAAGCTACCGCAGGAAAATGCCCAGGCATACCCAAAAAGCTCCAGCCTATAATATATCTACATGTATCTGGGTATAGATATAGATATATATACACACACACTCACACACATACCTGTAGGTTTGAATAATTTCATTGGAAAGGAGACTAGTTCATAAATTGTATTTAGTTTGTCATGTTCACTTCAGTGTGTACATATGCCCAGGTTGTACATATTGGCATTTCTGACCTCTGGCAGGAAGAGAAAGCAGTATTAGGTCTTTTAGTGCATTTAAGCAACTTCAACAAATTTTTTCTGCTCCAGTGGGGAAGAATTCTCCCGTTTCTTTTCCCAGCCTCATAAACAGAGTAGTTAAGAAATGCAGACTGAATATGCTCAGTTGTATTAAGAACTGACATGTTGCCAGTCTGTGGCTTTGGTGTATAAGCAATAGTGTAAGAATATTAGTACTTTAACTTAGTTAAAACAGTGTACTGTAAGCCATGTGTCCCTCAATTTTACTTATAATTTAGTTTTGTTTTCTGAATGAATTGCGTGCAGCATTTTTTTTCATGTTTTAAGTTTATTAACATTCTCTCTTTAAGTTCTTTCTTGAAGAGCTGAGGGAAAAATTTAAGCTACTACAAGGGAAGTTTTCTTTTATTTGTGAATTTATACAACAGCATGGGGTCATAATGGGATTATGAAGCAACAGAGGATCTGGTAATTTGGCAGTTAATTGCTGGTTACTTCCGGTGTGCTTCCATTAGGCTCATTGGAAACACAGAGTTGCTTGTGCCTCAAGTGAAGAAAGACACCCTTACTGTGAGTTCATTCTAATATTCGACATATTTTAGCAAAAATGTAACTTCTAATTTTTTGTTGTTGAAGATTTAAGATTCTGGTTTCCTCAGCAGATACCCTTGAAAAAGGTTTTTCAGTTGCAGCCATGTTTAAAACCAGATCTATTTGGATTGAACTTCAGCAGGGACAGAAAGCAGGGGGTTAGCTATTTTAGTTCTCATTCTGTAAACCTGTGGATGACTGGAAGTTATTTTTCTTTGTAGGGATCTTTTATTGTAATAATTCACTTTTTGAAGTAAATGGTACATTTAAATGGGAATATTTCTAGTTTATTTTAAGGAACTGTGGTTGTGTGTCCCTTATGATTTCATTGCATTAAAATAGTGTTTTGAAAGACATAGATTTAGATCATAAGAAAGAGTAAGTTCTGACCCCTTCTTATTGCCCTTGTCAGTGTGAAGCATGCTCCAAAGTCTGAAAAATTTGTTGGGAAGGACTCTCACTGGTTTCAGAAACTGAGAATTCTCTTGTGATGCTGGGCTTTTCCAGCACGCTGTTCTGCTCCAGTATTTTGTTCTAACTGACTCATATTCACGGAGTTGGAATGTCCCAAGTTCCAAATGGGTTACAAGCTACTTACTCAATTACTTTATTGTCAGTAGGTCGAGAGGTTAAAATCCCCAACCACAAATGAAAATACTGTGTGGGCTTAATACTTGGGGCAAACCCTTGAACTACATTCCTAAATATCTTTTCCACAGAAAAATGGTAGGGACTTTGTTTTTTTTTTTAAAAAATACAGTTGGAACATGAAAAAAATGCCCTTTATTCTTTCTGCTGAGCAATATCTAGCTAGACTGAGCTCCAGAGTCCATCTCTGCATAGTGATGCCCTATCAGAACATCTTAGTGGGAACATTGATAAGCTCCTTGCTCTTGCAGTATTGTTAACTTTGTTCACCCTTGTTTAAGCCTTTATGTAAAACTGCATTTTAAGCTTGACATTGAGCTAATAAAGGCATGAAAATAAACTTGTAATGCTGTGTAATAATAAGCTCTAATGGAAATATGCATCTCTACTTTTTAAAGAAAAAAAAAAATACATTGCCTGATGGGTGAGATAATCTGGCCTATTTAACTGTTCTGTCAGATAATGGATTTGGAATCAAAGAGAAATCATCCTCTAGGACAATCCTCTAAACTCTCTATGGGTGAAATACTTTGCAAAATTGAGGCTTTGCAGTACTGTGGCCTTAATCTTCCCATAGTTCTGTATTTTCTGACTAATGTCTGAAAGGTATTTAGATCATCTCCTGAAAAATCTCATTTTTAAGTTAATGTATATTGCCCTTAACTACTGTGGCCTATCTTCTGTCATTGCTTGTCTCACATAACTGCCCGTATTATAACTGGAGAAAGAGCAGGAATAGGCAGGACTTTTTTTTTTTTTTTTTTTTTAAGCAAGGAAGCCTCAATAATAATGCTATCCTACCTTACTTCAAAAAAAATCTATGTGTCTTTTGTGACAAGCCATAAGATCATAGACTTACAGAGCAGTAGATCTTAGCAGAATAAATGAAAACCTAGTTAGGTTGATTTGTATTATGTTGTAAGATTGCAGAAGATTAAAGATACCTCCCATTTCCATTGATTTACCTGAGTTAAGTTTTAAAGGTAGGCCAAATAAACCACTTTTTTTTCCTCAGACAGGATGCTTGATCTAAGCAACAAAAGCATTGGCACCCTTTTTATCCACATTATCAGCACTATGTCAATCACAAAAATGAAGTGCATCTTTTTTAAAGTGAGCCACGGTCTGCATTATGGTTATCCTATAACCTGTCCTAGCATGCCTTTGCTAAAGGCCTCTCTAATCATGCTACCCTATTAAAATCCTTCCTCTCATTCCTAGTTGTGCTATGTATCAAATTCAACTTCCTTTACAGTTAAAAACCTAACTCTATATATTTGACCTTACATCAGATCCTCCACTGGTGAAAGTTTCCACAGCTCCACTGAAATGAAAATTAAAAGGTTAAAAAGATATAAATATATATGGAGAAAAATTCTGATACCCTATTAAAAAAACCTAAAATCTCATTTCTCAGTTACATTCAGAAAGTCTACTTCATAGTAATGATAAGGCTACTCTTCCTTGTTCTGCTGTTTGATTAAACTGTTCTTCACTTTATTTTTTATCACTGAGTTATTAACTGTATCTATAGAATTCTGTTTGTGCATGTAGGTAAGTTGTAAGTAATGCAAACACTGGTTGCTCACGGGACTGGCACTTTGTGCAGTAGTGTTAGGAACTCAACCAGTGGAGCTGTGTCTAAGACACAGAGAGTCAAGAAGGTGTTTTATGGTACACAGTACAGATGTGTAATCCATAAATGATATATTGTAAGCTGTGTGAATAATCATATAATGGGAAAGAGAGGAGTTCTCTGTCATTATCTCCACATTTGGTTATATAAACATTACACAAGTGCAAGAATATGATTAAACACACTGGGCTTCCTGCCAGTATATTTACTATTTCCCTTTATGCGGTCTTATATACCTTATTACTCTGCCAGAACTCCCACTGTCATGTGTCTCACTGATACATGTTTGTGAATGCAAGGGATATACTATAATGGAGGATAATTATGGTTAATACTCCATTTTTTAGTACTCTTTTTCATAAGATAGAATACAGTCCTTTAAAATGTTTTCAGCCTTCATCATCTGAACTGAGAAGCTGCTTAGGAAAGCTGTGTAAATTTGAACCATGGAACATAAAAGTGGAGGTGTATCTGTGCATTTTTTGCTCTTCTCTATAATTTACCATTTCTGTTCAATTTTTACAACTCACAAAATGTAAACCTAGGATAATGAAACTTCAAACATACATGATATGCCACCAATGATGTATTATAAGAGACTGAAAGGATAGAAATGCATAGTTTTTCTCTTTTCTTTCTCACTGCCACTGGAGTACAGTATTATGAACTCCCAGGAACTGAATGTTTGTAAAGATACAGCCTCGACATATTCAGATCAATAACAAAGGCAGTCATTTCCTTTCTACCAAAATCTGCATGGCAAAGCCTGAAGATTGCTGAGAAATACCTTGGGAGTGCAGAAGACAACTGGTAGGAAGCTGCCTCTGCTACATTCCAGGCGACATTAAAAACATCTCTATTCCTTTACAGGATATTGGATACAGTTTATTAGGTATCTCTCCAGTGACTGGTTTTTTGGTTGTCATATTCAAAATAATGCAACAGAGACAATATAGCCTGTAGTTGCAAGAGGAATTGACTTCATTGCCATAATGGTGTTCTTTAAATATTGTTTTGACTGATTTACAAGGACTTGGATTTTCACTCAAATGTGCACCTGGTGTGTTGAAGGACTACTACCGATTTCCTTGGTGCGTAGATAAAAGCCTTAGTGATTTGTTTGTAGCTATAAGGATTAACTATGTGTAGTCAAACAGAACTGACAGTGCTTTAGTCACAAATTACCACTTTATACAAGTGCCAGTATAAAGTCACTGTCCTTTGTACCAGAGGAGGGATGGAGGGAGTCTCTAGAGAGCTGTTGTTGACCTTCAGTGTGAAATCATTCTTCGGTCAGCTTGCGGGAAATTGGCTAACAAAAGCTCCAAGGCGTCACTTTCAGGTCTCACAGAAACCTTGTAGGACTCAGTTTGTATCGTTCTTGGTAATAACTTCATTTTACAGTTTAGTGGTGTAGGATGAAATATCATTTGGAATAAACAGTTTAGCTGACCGCTTCTGTCAGAGCTCAGATATAATGGCAGCTTCTCAACCTACATAGCCAGAATTCATAGCAAATAAGTAAATACTGCAAGTGTTCTGAGTAACATGTAGAAAGACTAACTTAACATTACACTAGTATGTGTTCAACTCTCTCTTAAAACAGTTTTTAACTATGCTGTGATTTAAATAGTTGATATTAAGCTTGCATTGGGAAAACAATTTTGAAGAATAGAAGTGTGTCAATTAGAAATCCTTGATGATATGTTGGATGTACAGAGGCTTGTAAATGGGTGGCAAGTTGCATTCTATAGCCTTATGTTATGAATAGCCCAATTGTAAGTAATCCAAATTTCAAAGCACAGACTGGCCTGAGGAGGTGTGTACAAGTGATTAGAATTTCAAAGAGCTCAGAATAAACACCAGCTCTTTGATGGGATAATTTATGCATGAAGTGGCAGGAAGAGCTGTCTGAGTTGTTCTTGGAAAGTTCACACGGAGCAGCGTTAAGGCCTTAAAAATAAGTTTTGATATTTGATTACTGGCAATGTGAATGCTGTATGAGACCTTCACTGAATTAAGGCACTGACCAAGGTTCCCCCATGAAGAATGTGCTGAAGGCTGTTAGTACTTTAACATATGTGCAAAAAGAAGAGGACAAGTAGTACCAAAGAAAAGAATGCATTATTCAGTAAAATTTAAGTATGATCATGCCCATTGAGGAAGAAATTTTTTTGTGCAATACTAAAACATTAGCTGTAAAAAGGAATTTCTGTTTTTCTATTTGAATGAGGGAGAGAAAATGTTGGGGTGCTCTGTTAATCAGTTTCCTTTTGGGATATCTCCTGGTTTTCATTCATTTTCTGTCTGAAAAGTTACACTTTCAGATCTGAGGATATGAAAGGGCATGTCTGAGAATTACAAAGCACTGGCTAACCTATTTTCAGCTGTTTGGTGACTGGTCTCATCCATGTTTTTATGATGTTGAACACCATATCACAAAACAAATGCTCAGAAATCAGTGTAGATAATGTAGAACTTCAGTGACTTTGACCCAAATTTTTAGTCAGTTTGGGACTATGTTGTGTAACCAAGATGTGAATGAGTTTTAGACAGGGTTGTGTAGTGTTTTTATAGGCTTTGAAATAAAATTCCATGCTTCAACTCCCAAGAATACCAGTGATATAGGTTTGAGAACTGAATGTACTGAGTGATGTTCACAGCTTCCTTTTAAACTTTGGGGAGTATGTATTGTCAGAGACAATGCTAATTCTGCCAAAATAATGGTTTACTCCAATACTCTGTCTTTTCTGTTCAGTGCTCTTCAGTAAGATCAAAAGCTGGTAATTTTTCCTGAAACACATTTACAAAAATATGTAAAAAATAATAATAATAGAATTTATGTTATATATATTTCTATATTGAGCAGTATTTACACAAGTAATCTATCAAGCCCAAACAGTGATCAAGGTACAATGGGTTCAGTAATTTAAACTGTCCTTAGAAGAAACGTATTTCCATTTCAAAAGGACATCTTTGCTCTTGTTAGACACTACAAGTAGTGTTGGAATCATTATATCTTTGTAGCTGGTAACCCTCAAAGCCGTTTGATATCAATGCAAAAGAACTGGTGCCCGTCCAACAGAGAAGAATATGTAACCCCATAAGAAGGTATTGAAAACCACTGTCAAAGCAAGGGCAGAAAACCCACGCTCAGCATGACATTCATCCCTGTGTGAATTCATCCCTGGGAGTTACTCAGTGCTTCATTCCTGTCTCTTAGAAGTTTCAGAAGATAAACAAATGCAGTAACATCTGTGGGCTTTCTTAATATATTTTTTACTACAACAATGTTGTTTTTCTGCTACCTGATGAAATTCATATACAGCATAAGCATAAATATGCATAATGGATGCAACATAGCCAAATACAGGACTAAAACAGGAAAGGTGGTTGTGGCTACTATGCTAGCATCCAGTAAGGATTCGGTAGCATAACATTTTAGAACACTTTTATTTGAGAAAACTAGCAACTCTGTAAGCCATCATAGTCACTGAAGAGCTGCTTTACTATAATATCCAAGAGTGGTTACCAGTCTCTCCTCCTATGGGCATTTCTGCAAGACAAATCAATTCCAAAAATACACTCTGGTTATATTTCATCTTCTGTTATTGTTACTGTAACAAGATTTTCTGAACTTCAAAGTCTCATACCACTGTTCTGAACTTCAGGTTTCAGCCCAGAAGAAGAAAAGTGTCATACTTTGGAGGAAGCTGATGTATCAGCACAAGCAAAAAGAAAGATTATCATTTTAGTAGGCAGACTAAAAAAACCTTGACTGAATAATATACTTGCCTAATTGTGATAACATTTTCTTATTTGTGGACTGGCCTTTGCCAGAATGCCAAAAGAGAGCATCCATAAACACCTCAAAAACAAGTTAAAACAAGCAAAGTCTTTTTAGCTACAGAGCTCAGTGCTACACCATATTACACAAGTCAATAATTTAATACATTTATATGCATATATAATATACATTAAGCCCTAAATAACGAGAGTAAAGTTAAATTTTTTTTTAATTTTGTGTGCTGTATTAATCCTAGTGATTCATGATCTATAAGCAGGTCAGCCAATAATCTTCTAGTGTAGAATTCTTTCTCTTTCCCTTTATGTTTCAAGAGGCAAATAATGGTCAAATAATGGGACAATGGCCAAGACTACTGATCTGATGCACTAAGATGTGTATGTTCCTACATTAGAAGCAGGAATTTCCCTTACAGGAAAGACCAGACTTTTGAAGCCAAATTTACTATGGATATTAATCCACCCAATGAAGCTGAGATATGCTTGCTTACTTGTAATAGATAATTCAATCTTTGAATTTCTTATTAAGATTCCTTTGTTTTCATGCCAGTTTGTAGGAGAATTAAATGCATAACGCTGAAGAGATGACTAAGGTAGGTACCCTGATTTTTTTAATTAATCAATGTTTAAATCTAAATATTATGCATAGACATACATCAGAGGAATTCCAGGACACGCTTATCTTCACAAAGCAAGCCCTGTGTCTTTGATGGAGATGAGCCAACACATGTTTTTGTCCTAATTAAATTCTTTTTGTCAGCTCACTAACTGATAAATAATTTAGGCCTTGAAGAATACAAGTCAAATGATTTCTGTGAACTGATTCAGAAAAGGGGAAACACAACCACCCCTTCAGAGACTGAACCTTAGCAAGTGTGAGTGCAGGGGGTAGCCATTTCAGAGACAGAGGTTGACATATTTTTACACAAAAAGCCAGCGGGTTTTGAATGAAGGCAGGAATCATGTTGCATGTGGACTTTGAAACATCAGTTGGCTGGTTTTTATTTTTCAGACATTTTATTTCTATGCTCCCTTGCATCCTGTTTTCTTGCAGAATGGCATTTATTAGAACATTCTCCAGTCAGAGGACAGATGATTTTGTTTCATCAGCTTGAACTTGCACACTGAGAGTTTTGCCTTTCATAATATCCTTTGATTCCATCTGTTCTGTTTATCCATTCCTCCACAGGCAGAATCCATCAACTCTGTAGCATAAGCGTATGTGCCATGTATGCTGACCTGACACAACCTTTGCATGTAGTTCCTAAATTATAGTGGGGGCTTAAGAAAAAGAGTTGAGATGAGTATATCTGCAAGAATTGCCCCATGTCAGAAGTGTTCAGAACCAGGCTCATAATCTACTCAGTTCCTACTGAATTCTGTCTGAATCCATTAAATACTTGTGCTGTTCCGTGGGTAAAAAAATTTAAGGTGGATACATACTTATACATACATATGCATATAAAATCTGCAAGAGTGAGTAGAAATGGAAGGGTTTTTTCTTGAAATGTTAAGGAGAAGTTGAGAAGGAGGGACTGAAAAATCACTTTTAAAATAGAAGCATCTGAATAGAAAGCTTAGAGAGTGGATTTAAATGCTTGGATTAGCAGGTGGGTATTTTCAGTCATTGTTGATGGATCTTCACTTTTACAGTGACAATAACAGAAAAGAAGAATGTTCAACGCTTGTGGGATTGGTACCTAAATGTTCAAACGTTCATTTAGGCATCTAGATGTCTCATTAATAGACTCCTGTTGCATACATTATAATCCCCTAACCAAGTACAAGATTCCTCAGAGGTGTCCTATGTGGCTGCAGTCTTTATGAAGATCTATCTAGAAATAAATGGTTCATCAAGCAAATGGCTTTCTTGAAACTCTTGAGAGATTTAATAGAAATGGGAGAATAAAGGCCATGTTCAATGACTATTGAAAGTTACAGACCAAATGTATTGCAAAATGAAGTTGGAGGATGCAGTCCGTATTAAGTATTCTGGATAACTTGTAATACCTTCAGCAGTGGCGTCTGACACTGAGATTCGAAGTCATCTTATTAACGGAAGTGGCAGGACCATTTCCTTTTTGGAAACATTATCGCTTTACCAGCTTGGTGTTGGTTTATTTTTTCTTTTCTTTTTCCTTTCAGTATTAGGACAACAAATCGTTCATAGGTTGCTGTGATAGAAATACCTAATTTCTGTACAGAGATATAACAACTGCATGTTCAACTGACCTTTTAAAACAAAACCCTGAAAATATTATGTATTAGGAATCATGCACTAAAGAGAAAATCCTGGATACCACAAGCCCTAGTATCTGTCTTTGCTATTAGAGCTTATCTTTAGAGAAAAAAATATGAACCTGGTAATGGTCATGTAATGAATGACTGGCTATGCTTTTCAGTGTGCACCAAGATGATGAAAATTACTTGCTGATCTAAATCTGGAATGATGTAAGACATTACTGTAAAATACACAGTAAGTAAGGGTTTATTTTTGTCTGGAAGTAGGCAGGAAAATTGAAAAGCTTTTGGTTTATTAAAATCAACAGCTTTTCTTTGCTCTTTTGGCTGAGATAGGGTAAGTATTTTACGGGAACATAAAGTATTGAATACTTCTTAGTTGCCACAATTGTGTTCAGTAGAACCAAAGTATCATGATCAGTTTCTTGTCTGATGGAAGGAAGGAGCTGTTCTACTTTCGGTGTCTAGTAGAATCTCATTTAATGGACGACAGAGGCCATTTTACACATCTTGCAGCCCAGCAATAAGAAACAGAACAGTCTGTCTAATTTACAAGGTCAGATTATTGACATATAGATCTTATTTCATAATCTTTAATAGACTGTTCCAAATTTCTTTTGACTTTTATATCCTCTTACCTGCAGACAGCATTGCTCAAACAATGGCAGCATTGCCACCCTACACCATCTGTGTGTACTGCAAAATGCTAAATTATATTCACAGCATTAAATATTCTATTTTCTGTGTTTCATTGCATTTAATACTATCACTCATTTAAAAAAAAAACCAAAAAAAACCAAAACCCCAAACAATAAAATGTGAAACTGCAAGGTTCAGCTATGTTTTTATACTTAACACTACAGTATAATTGTGTTTCAGAATGTTGTGCAGAGTGTAATGAGTAAAAAGATCTATTGTATAGCAGCTAATCATGTAGATATGATACCAAAAGTCCATTTCCCCTTGGGTTCAATACACTCGCTTTTTTTCTTGATACTGCAGCAAAGAAAGGAATTAACAGTTTATTATTTTAATGGGCCACAATTAAACATGTACAGTGTGAAATTGGTATTTTAAACAGCTGTTTGATATGTAAGATATGGGGTGTTTTTAAGAAAAGACATTAAATCTTTTGGTTTTCAGAGAGTTTTCATAGTAATACTGAACTATAGCAAATGAATGCAGTAACCAGTTGTGTTAAACTAGATGAATGAACAGTAAAAGTGCATAATATCTTTTTTTAAATCTCTTTTTTTTTCTCCCAAGCTTCATTATAGACAGATGTTATGACGACCTTCTCATGGTAGAAAAATACATGATGCCTAATAGCGTTCCTGAATATTGACAACAAATGGCTCCTGAATTGATGATAGCACTATCTTACTAGCAATTTCTGTTTTCTCACTTGTTCCATTAAGTTGTTGCAAAATCTAGGGAACTTTGGCACAGAATGTGGGTCTTTCTTTTAAAGTACTTAACTTTCACCACAGTAGAGTTAGGAATCAATATAGATGCACAATGTAGGTGAACTAGGTCTGTCTCAAATTCTGGCTGGTGTGCAATTTCCTGGCAGGCTTCATTGCCACATTCTTCCCATCACACAAAATATTCAAACTGAAAATAATTATTTACTTTTTTTGTAAGATCAGGGTCGATCCAAACTTGTCCTACCTCCATGTCTGTTATAAAAGCAGCAAAGTTAGGAATTTGTATTTTCTAAGCCTGTAAAGTCTTTAAGCACACAAGCCTAAGCATATGCAGAATGCTAATCTTTCCATACCAATTATGGTAATGGGCCCTTATACACATGCACACCCTTTGCCTTTCATAATAGCAATGTTCGATATTGATCTGCAGTCTAGTGGTAGTGTCCACACAGAAATCAGCCTTAACTTGAACTAGTGTTAAAGAAATGGTTCATCATTTTGCAGCTCCAAAGAACATCCTTTATTTTATGGGTGGGGTATGGGAGGACATGTGTTACAAAATTTGAGGCAAAACTCACCTGAAAATGTCTCAAAGCTTGTACAAGCACTGTTCAGATTTACTTAATAAGCTATTTGTCATGTTCAAAGGAGACACAAAATAATGACTAATAAACTATTTTACTGGGTTTAAGAAATCCTTAGATTCATTTTCTTATTTAGAAAGATGTTTCTAACATTAGAACCAATAAATTTTCTAGAAATTACTCTTAGCAGAATGATTTGACAGCATTGATTATTCCTTCACTGTTTGGACAAATAACAAAAAATATAAATCTTGCTCTTTATACCTATCAATTGAGGAAGGCACGGTAATATCCCTTTCTTCACAGAATGATGTACTTCAAGTCACTTTAAGCATTTTTCTATGGACAAGGAATTACTTACACTGTTTTCCCTAAGAAAACATAAAATGACATAACCTGAGTAATATTTCTTGTTTTTTCAAAGTGTTTAGCTATAAAAAGCACTTAGCAGTATGAATTAAAAGCAGTTGGTGGTTATTCAAAGGGGCACTAAACTAGAACCCTCACTTTAAATAATTACGGAATTTGTCAAATGAAGCCAGTTTCAGGACTAAAAGTTCCAATTAATAACCTATCCTAATCTTTTTTCCCTGTTACAGTAGGCTTTTTGCCTCTTCTGTCAAAACGCATCATCTACTCTTCTCTGGTCTCACAGACATGCTCTACATTTTCCCTGGCCAGCATTTCTCTCTCTAATGATAATATGGCTAATAAGTCATAGAATTAAAGTTGTGGATTCATAACACATTTGGGAAAAAAATCTGGGTTAAAAAGAAATATAAATCTGATCCCCACATTCATTCTTTATTGTAGATAATCACTTAACAAGTAATTCTGCCACCATTGCAGGTCTCAATAATTTGATCTACACAAAGCACCTTTTTTTTATTCTTTCTGTAGAGGTTTCTACATAGGTTCAGTCTTAGTGATACCAGAGAGAAGGAAGGTTGAGAGAACATAGTAGTATTCGATAAATAAAATACATTTTTGAGCAAGTGCTGTAGAGGAAAGGATTAGTAATTCAGAAGATGGTATTTCAGGCTTTAAGAAGGATAAAGAATAACATAACAAGGAAATATTTTATCTGTTTGAGAAAGCTGACAATTTGGAGACTCACCACAGAAGATCAAACATGAAAATAATTGGCCTTCCAGAGTATGCTGAAGGGTCTGACTTTATAAAATGCATTCACCCTTTTCTTAAAGATCTGTCTGCAGGACACAATTCATATATTCCAAGTTACAGAAAAAGCTCACCAACCCTGGAAATGGTAAGAAAGCAAGATCACTTCATGTGAAAAGCTTTAGTTATTGAGATTGGAAATATGTATTAAAAATAGCCTGTGGGTGAGGGGAAATTCTATGAGGAAAAAATAGGGAGACAAGCCTAAAAATTATCTGTTGAAACGTCTAGAGTGTAAAGAATTCTTTAGGGCCATAAAAGTTGAGTGCTCTGACATTCCTGGTAATACCTGCCTTCAGTCAGAATGGATTATGAAGGTCTGAACCTTTTTTCATTTACCAGAAATACAAATGAACTGAAGGCTAACTAAAGAAATTATTTTTTTTTTAAGGCTGGATTCATCCCCTTTTTAAACTCTGTAAGGATTCTGTGAATATGAAAACCATAAATTCCTCTCAGTGAGTTCATTCTTCATTCTTCATCCTGTTTTATTGCACTCTCCCAATAGGAAGGCCATTGGATCCCTGGAGACTCTAGGGCTCATTCAGATATTGCTGAATTTCAGGTTTTTCATCAGGTTTTCATTAGATAAGTGTAAATATACATCACATTGCAATATATTTATTTAATTTATCTTCCAAACAGGAACCTCCTCCGCTGGTCCTGCAAAATTGATTTTTCTACCCTGAGGATGAGGATAGTATTAATTTTGCCTGCATGCCTAAAGGAAAACCTTGAACCAATTCTGCCCAGTTTTTAACTTTTTGATTGAGTAGGTTGTTTGCTAAGCTAGTTCAAAGTTGGACATGGAAATGTTTTAGTTGTTTAGGCTCTTATTAGACCTTTGTTGAGTCTGACTAGATAGCTGTTTAAGTGCCTCTAGCACACACAACAGAGGACTAAAATTTCAAAAATGTGGAGCTCCCACTTCCCACCCTTAAGCAAAATGATTACTATCTCAAACTACTGAAGAGCCAATAGCTCCAAATAGAGGAATGGATGATCAAAGTTTAGGGGCTCTTGAAGAAATCTGATTGTTCCATTCATCTGCTTAAGTGGGCATTTGCTGAAGGCTGATTTCTCTGTGAATATGACCTAGACAGTTTTGAGTGTGCTGAGTCCATGGGAAACTTTGACCCTCAAAAATTTGAATCTTGACCCCTCTACTCAGTCAAAACTCACATTAACATCAACAATAATTGATCACAAAGTAAAGTAAACAGACTGAAGCTGAAAGAGAACTTTCTGGACAAATGTGTCGATGAAAGTGCTCTACTATTTTGCAACTGATGTGCAATTTAATTAAGTTTTCTTCACATGTTAAATGGTTTAATCCTAAGTGTCAATTAGCTTTTTTGCATTAAATAAATGTGACTATTTTGATGGAAAGGTTGTTAGAAACAGAGTTGTCTTGGAAAAGGAACCATTGTGTGACTGCAGAAACGAGCTTGGAGCCACACAGAAAAACAGAAGCAGGAGCAAACAGTGATTAAAATAATATCAATGGGTGGGTTCTTATATATGCTTGTCCTCAGCCTATTGCTGTCATTCGTCAAGAATGGAAGAAATCTGAAGCAGAGATGTATTAGTACTTGCAAAACCTTTTTGTTCTAATGGAAGATGTATTCTGTGTGTATGAGTTAATCTAGCCTCTAATACTGGAAGTGTGCCTTAAAAAAAAAAAAAGTACTCTAATGCATGTTGAAGTCAAAACATTGCACTGACTGCACTACATTTTGGGTCAGCACCATAACAATTTCTAGTTTAATTGATGTACAGCTCACAGAGCTGTGACTTAAATTGCATGCTAGAAAACTGACCAAAATGTTCTGCTATAAGGGCAACAACAGATATTGATGAAATGGCATTAAATACACATATTTATTTTGTCCTGAGGAAAAATGTGATCTAAATAGTTTTAAATTATTTCATCAAATTGTAGTAGCTCTAGGAAAGAATATGCTATTACTTATTTATGTTACAGTATATTTTTAAGGCAGTTTCAATAAACTCAAGACATTTTGTTACAATAGAAATGCAAAACCTAATGAAAATGTGCCCTCTCTTAAATTGGAAGGAATGTCTTGAAAATAGTGGGAAAAGAAAAGAATGTTGCTGAAAATTTTCATTGCTCAAGTAATTATTATGGGGTTTTGTTGATAATGATATAAAAAGGGTACATTTTAAAGAATTGTCATATGTTGTGGTTTTGCTTAGCTTTGAATAATTAAAATCTGTTGCACTGAGTATTAGACACTACAGATCTTTAGCCTGTCCCTGTAGAATCACCAGTGAAATGTCATATAATTCTTATTCTTTTGTAGATTGGGAGAAATAAGAATGTGCTATATTGTTGACACATAGTGCCTAATATGCTGAGTCTACCAAAAAGGTAATAACCCAACTACAAATAGCAAAGAATGAGATAACTGGTGAGGAAACTGGTGCTGAATGTGGTGAGCTAATATTAACAACTCAAGCATTTTGAATTTGAATAATTACTGGTACTTGAACATTCTCACTGAAGTTTAAGTATATGGTTAAAACAAAAGGGACAGAACATTTTGTCCCTCACAATCATTGTTCAGTTGCAAGGATATCAGAATAAAAGTGTATTAATGCTTTATTCATTTGGGAAGGAAATTAACTATGCTAACTAAAAGAAGATAAGCCAACTTTATATAAAAAAAAATTATGTCCGTGATAGGGATGCATTGGTTAAAAAATACAAATACATATATACTGCTACTTGAAAGAGTTTTTTGTCTTCCAAAATTTGCCTGTGATTCTCTGAGGTGGCATCCATCTCTGGCTCCAGTGGAACAGAATTGGATTATACCCATTTGAAAGCTGTAGCATGTAGTGGTGGAAGTATATAACCTAGAGTTTCTTGGTTTGTATCTACTTTTCAGAACAGACAATCAATACAGTGTTGTGTTAAAAAAAAATCTATTTCTGTAACTTTATCTCATCTCCATAGAGATCAGTAGTCATTTAATTGGTTGACTAATGCCTTTCTAGGAAGGAAAAGTAGTAGTTTTTCATGTTTTGCAAAAGTCACAAGGGCTTTGAATGTGGAGGGGTCTTGAATTTTTGAGTTAATGAGAAATAACCTCCATCCTGATTTGTATAGCAGGTAGAGTTGTGAGTCAATTTAGCAAATAGTACAGGCAGAAGTCTCATAACTGAATATGAAATTTTGCATGAACATAATGTCCTCATTAGCATTTGGACCATCTAGCATACAGATGCTAATCCTAAAATATCTTTCAGTGTGCCTCATTTTTGAGTTCTAGTAAACAGTAAATCCAATTAATTCATTGTGTTTATACAGTGGCACTTTTTAGATTCGGTATATCCAATTACCAGACAGAATGCAGTTGGGAAAACATTCTATTAAAAAAATAAAAGGCTGTTATGTTATTTCATGTCATGCCACCATCTGTAATATCACAGCATTCCATGCAAAGGAACCATTCTCAGATCACATTAGTAGCTTGGCTTATCCATGTCTCTGCACTGAGAAAGCCAAGAAATAGAGAAAAGCTATGTCTCTGAGGAAGCTGCCTTATGTCTAATTAACTGTGGATAACAAATGAGTTTCTAATATTGACAGTTCTACACAAACTTGAGGACAATTGGCAAGAGTGTTCAGATCATCTCAACAGAAAAAAAGGGATATGGAACACGGTGGTCACTTAGCAAGCTAGTAGCCAAACTGTAAGGCAGTGTGAAAATTGACATTTTGAAATACGCCCAGGAATAGAAAAAAAAATAAAAGAAAAAAGGGGACTGTGTGGGTAACAAATAGATGATCTGTGCAGAAGATGCTCATCAGAAAGCATATGTCTACATTGCCTTTTGCTGAAAGTCTTTAATACTGTTGTTTCTAGGGGTTGAGTTTTAGGTAGTAGGATGCAGCAAACTGGGAGAGATTTTCAGTCAGGTTTAATTATGCAGTTGTAACATGACTATTCTCCAACATCGCAATCCTCATCATCTATCTCCACCAAGGGGAAAAATTCTTTTTGCTACAATTATCACTTGGAATAAGAGAGCAGAGACACCAAATGGTGCTCTGTTTGTGGAAAGAGACATACATACCAATTAAAGAGTGCACCTGTAGTTGCTTGTACTAGAACATTTGCAATGCTTTTTATAAGTAAAAGTTTTACAGCTAATTTACAGCTAATTACCTGGGTATGAGAAATATTATGTTCTTAATGAAGCTTTGTGTGATGTCTTTCCAGTGCTGACTTACAGTGTACACTTGCGTCTGGGAAAGTCATTGCTTATCAGAGGATGTAGCACTAATGAAATAAAAATTAGGCTATATTCTTAGTAACTATCAAGTGGCTGCAGCCTCGCTGTGAATGACAGCACCATGATTTTGCAGCCATGCTCAAGTGTGTGACTGTATTGAGGCTTCTTTGGCTGGGAGAGACAAGCATCGCTACCTAACAGCACATCAGCTGTGTTACTCTCTTTACATAGGGACTGGGAAGCAGGACAGAACTGGGGATGCTAAACAGGGAGTTCCTACATCTGCAGTCTGGGCGGGGAGAGAAAGGGAATTCAGTGTCTGTATCTCGTTGTCTCTCTTCCATAAATCCATCTCTGAAAGTTGATTATTTTAAACCATATGTACCAATCTTGGAAGAGGAGTAAACATACATGGTTGGTGTACAATCTGTTTTCATTCAGGCATGACAGCCTAGCTTCCACTGCTCATTGACCTAGGGGAATTAAGGCAAAGGAAAAACTCTCTTTTGCCCTTCTGAAGCTTACCTAAATAAATTATTGGTATTTTTCATGTGCACTGTAGAACCAAGACACAGCCTTGCTAGTGCTGAGAAAAGGAACTTGTGACTGTTGAGAGACTGTCCCATGGTCTCCCATGGGTCGTGACAGATACCACCATGTCAGAGGTTTACAACTAGGAGGGGCCAAACAAATTAAAGATAACTAGGCAGTCCATCACACACGTCCACCTTGCACTTTCTGGAATAGATATAACATGGGTTGTATCTAAGGCCAAAAGAAGGACAGAAAGTTGAGTCAGATGTAAATTTATGATACAGGCTTTTCTTGTCATGCATATTAATCATGTAATTGCAAAAAAAAATTGCTCCCTACTTTTTATTGTCTAAGGGGTTAAAATTTCCTTCTGTTTTCCTTCTTTCCAGGCTTCTTTTTCATCTAGAATGCAATCATTTTCAACTATTGGTTCCTTTCTGTGGTATTTTTATGAGGAATGCTGTATTGTTCTTTGTTCTGACGGGTCATCTTTCAAGCATTAAATTGTTGTTCTCTTTCAGCCTAGGTGCCATTCTCTCATGTGGTCTCACGTAATGACTAATTTACTAACAGAGTACTTACAATGTTTCTCACCTTGAAACTGGTAGCTAAAAAAGATCTTTTTATTTGATTTCTCCCCTATTAATCATTTCCATTTTGTAGCAAATGTTATCCCACTATGAATATTTTGACAGGATGCAAATATTTTCTGCTTGAATTAAGCAGGTTGCACATGAAAAGGTTCAGTATACATTTCATTCATTTATTTATTTTCACAAAGTAATCTTCTTCACCCTGCATAATTCTGTACAGTCAGTGAGTAAGATGATCCATATCAGGAAGTTTATTGGATTGTGGTTTAAGTGTATCAAAGATATTGTTTCATCTCAATATTCTGTAACAGTCAAAGTTCTGTTACACTATTTCCATATTACATTATAATTTCTATGCATAAATACATTTAATTTTCTTTTTTTTGTCTAGACACCCTGTGCTGCTTTTGACTGGGATAGACTTAATTTTTTTTCCATAGTAGCTAGTATGGAGCTCAGTTTTGGATTTGTGCTCAGAACAGTGTCGGTAACACAGGGATGGTTTCATTATCGCTGAGCAGTGCTCACACAGAGCCAAGGGCTGTTCTGCTCCTCACCCCACCCCACCAGCGAGGAGGCTGGGG
>JANZLQ010000040.1:10499825-10511951 GCA_026212715.1 Elanus axillaris
TTTTGCTCATATCTTGCTTACTATAATTAATAAAATTTCAATTGATCATTATGGTTGAAAGACTCAATTTATAACAGTCTCTTTAAAAATTAACAATTATGAATAGAAATAAATGAAAGACTGTAGCAACCAGTTTCTTAGTTTCAAATGGTCAGATTCATGGGTACATTTTCACTTCTTTGCAGCTGAGAAAATACTGCTGATTCTCTTCAGATATAAATTTCTGTAAGTTATATTTGTGGATGAAAAGGGGGCTTTTATTTTTATTTAGGCTCCCAGATAGTGTTTACCCTATGTATGGATGTCAAAATAAATTTTGTGAAAAACCAGGTCTGTGGGAATCAGCATCTGGTTTTATTTAATCTCCTAGTGATAGATAATCTAACAAACATGGAGCAGAGAGGTCTAGAGGAGCTCATGGAGACATAAAAAGGCTGCAAAAACAAGAGATTCTGGAGATTCTGTGTGATATCAGCACTATGCTTTTGCCTTCTGTTCTTTACAGCAACTAGTACAGTGGCCAAGGCCTTGTAAATGTTTTGGTCATGCAAATAGTAATAGTGAACTAAGAGCCTTTTCAGATCAGGGGTGATGCCTCTTCAGTGTCTCTCAAGAAATGCTCTGAAAGAAGGGACAATAGCTGTGGAGCCATACAGACTCTTAGGTAGTTAGATGGGACACAAGAATGTAAAAACCCTCTAATGATCTGATGGACACATTAGTGCAGTTCTCCTGTAGCTGTCTTTGCCAGATATTTTTCATCTTTGTAATTTAAAATACCTTAAATGGTTTATGAGGATCCTAGAGGGCTTTCATGAAATGCTCTCGGATAGCAGTAATCGCTAGTGTAGATAATGGGTTTCTACACACAGAGAATTTGGATCCTGAGAAAACTATTTCACTTTCTGTATGTCCTTTAAAGGCTGAAGGGAGAAAATTATCTTAATCTTTACTCTTTTGTACATTATCTTTCAGGGTTTCCTTTTCAAAATTCTCTTTTTAAGTGTTTGTCCCCCCACAGGACATTCTTTTTTATTGTGATATGAATGAAATAAAAAATAACATGTCATTTGTTAGAATTCCTAACATATTTCTATCTCTAATAACACTCAAGACAGAGTTCCTTTGGAGGACAAAGACAGGAGTGTTTATTTTCTCTTCATGTTTGCATATAAAGGCTTTATTGACAGAGTTTGTTTTTTTAAATTAAAATGTTTTAACCAGCAGCTTGCTTTCTGAGTCTGTGCAATGATGCAGTGTGAATTGTAATGAAGGAATTGCTAAACTGAATAAATTTTTGCGTTGCAAGTACAAAAGTAAAGACATAAAAATCCACTGTACAAGTTGCAGAGTATGAGTGAATATGAGCTAGAAAGTAAGCTTGCTAGTGCTTTGAAATATCATCTTAGGCTTTTCAGTCAACCAAACTGGTAAAGACCCAGACCATGATTATGGCATCACTTAAATCTGACATAAATTCAGTCCTGTCTTTCCAGTTGCCGCAGCTACATGATCTCCCTGACTCCATGGTGCTGACGCTAGCTCTTTTGAGGCCACTTGGAAAGCTGTGTCAGGCCTCTCAAGGGCTGGGAACAGGATACTTGTTTGGATGTCTGGATGGATGCTGCTGAAGAGGAGGGCTCTCTGGGCTAATGCCATATTAAAGTGGATATGTAACCATGGCCTCATGTCCTTAGGGCCAAGGATCTGTAAGTCAATTACCAAATAAGTATTTCACAGTTCATTTTACTGAGTTTATTTGCAAACAGAGGAAAAATCTTCAGCCAAGTGGAATTTCCTGGTTTAATCAGGTTTCCATGCAGCTGTACTCCTGAATGAGTCTCTGTAGTAAGTAGGTTCAAACACCAAAACCAGCTATATTGGCCATGGTCAGGCTGTGAAAGCAGCTATTCACTGTTTAAACAGTATTTTTTGCAGATATTTGCAAATCTTGCTTAACTTCATTTGGTGGGTGAGATGAAATTTTTTTTTTTTGCCTGCTCAGCTGTTAAACTCCGGTTCCTGTGTTTGTCCTGCAAAGTTATTTAAATTATTCATAGCTTCATAGATCTGAAAATCAGAAGGGACCATTATAATCTTGTAGTCTGCCCTTTTGTATAAGACAGGCCAGATTTCCCCCAGTAATTCCAATATTGTCCCTATAACTAATGCAGTGCAGGAAGTTATTCTGATTTAGTTCGCACTTGGGTTTTCATTATTTGAAGGGCATGTCTAAAGTCAAACTATGTTGGATAAGTGATTTCCTGCCTCATCCTTTTAAAGTGCTGGGACTACATATCTGGAACTTTTTTAGTTCTGTTTGGTTTTCATTTGTTCTTATTGTCATACACTATCTTTGAATGGTAAGGCCAGATGCAGATGGTTTTAGGATCCTTGTTTCCATTAAATTTGAAGATTGGTAGGTAAATTACACAAGTCTGACCCTACTTATTTTGTCTCTCAGAAACATAGATTTGCTAAAAAATTTCTTAGTGCTTAGCCTGGAAAAAAATATGTTCAAGTTTAGTCTTGCCTCTTATTTTGAGCGTCAGGTTGAGACCACAGAAACTGCTCCAAGACTAACTCAAAGGAAGAAATTACAGTCTCGGCTATTGTCTCAAAAGTCAATAACTTCCCTGTACTTTAATTTCCTCAGTGGTTAGAATGAAACATGAACTTTTGGCTAATGTAGTTGTATCCAAGTGTCTTGGTTTACAAGGGCTATACTAAACTGACATTTCCTTTATCAGTGATTTAAATCATAAATTGTTATCTGTCTTTTAGAAAAAAAAATTAAGGTGTTTTTTAAGGAACTAAAATCTATTCTCTTGAGCCTTTTTTATGAAAAATCATAATTTGTGCAGATAGAGCTACTTGGTGTATATGTGCGCTAGAAATGGGGCAGGTATTTAGTGGGAGAAAGCACAATTTTAGTCGTTTAAATGACTTCATAATTTGGAAATTTGGTGGCATTGATACTGGCATTGAAATTCAACATCTTATCAGGAAACCTGACTATAATTCATTGGAGACAAATATTCAGAAGACAGGTCTCAACATCAGTCAGCCACCAACAGCTGAAATGGCAAACAAGCCTATCATTAATTCTGTAAGTGCTGCCTGTCACAGGCATATCAGAGAGACAGCTATAAAGTAAGTACTGTATTAAGCTAAAAAGAAACTGTGAGGACAAAGCACATTGCAAAGATGAAATAAATCCACAGCTCGAATATTTTAGAGAATAACGATTAAGATAACACCCACAATTGTAATGCATCTTAGGTACACTATGAACTTCAGACTGCAAGCTGAAGTCATGCAGAAGAATATGGTAGGACTGACAATTTTCTACTAGGTATATTTTCTTTTGCAAGAATATGTAGTTATAATGTTCTAATTTTTTATGTTTGTATCATATTCTTGTTCTTTTTTTTTTGTTTCTCCCTCCCCTTTCTGATATGTTAACACTTTAATTACTGATTTTTTAATTATTAGAAGTCTTCTTTCATTTTAAGTTCCTGAGGAGATAATGTGAGTCCGGCCTCTCTGTTGCAAAAGTAGAAACTGGATTCAGTAATGCAGAACACAGGTATTGCTTCCAGGAACGAATCAGGTCTGGCATAGAATGGCAAATAATTAAAATGGCAAGTAGTACAAAACATAATTTTAACCTGTCTATTAATCTGAATTGGGGAATTTAAACGTCATTTACTTGAAAGGTAGTAGACTATGTAGTGAAATTTTTTAAGAACTTTTCATGAGGTCAAAACTGTTCAGTATTTTCTTTGCAGAAGTGTAGCAGAAAGCTAAAACTTCAGTGAGCACAAATTTGGAAATCATGTGTAAAGGAAGATCCATCATTTTTTAAAAGTCCTGGATAACTTTGAAGAAGGGAGTAATGAATTAGGTTAAAATGCAGTAATGCATGAGTATCATGTGCATGGGAAAGTAATGACAATTTCATCTAGAGAAGGAGGTTTTTCAGTTGCAAATGGTTCAGTAGGAGGTAATTTTGATGACAGAATGACCAGAGTTATCATATGGTATAGTTCTTGGAACACTACATATAATTTTGGAATATGTTAGGGAAGGTGTTTCCAGGTGAAATAGGAAAGTACCAATATTGTTGCTTAAGAGCCTGCTAAGACCTTATTATTCAAGTTATACGGCTTCAGAAAAAAAGAGTTAGTATTGGAATGGGTCCAGAGGAGAGCTGGGCTGAGAGACAGAATAGAAAACAGGAGGAGACTGAAAGAGGAAACTTCTAGAAGGACAGAGAAGTCTCATGCATCCTGGTTAGCGAAGTATGACAGAAAGGTTGTATGTGTTTGGGATTAGCTAGGTGCTCAGAAATTCCAGGAACATGTAGGGTCAACAAGTCTAGGTGAAATTTATAGCTCATGCACAAGAAGTCCAGTATGTTTTGATCCATCTGTGTGATATGAGAGGTTGCTGCATTTATACCATTCAGCATATTTGCATACCCTGTGTGAAATTCTGGACAAAAACATGGCAATCCTGCTTTTGTTCCAAAGCAACCTTAGTTGATCTTACCAGTGGAGTTTGGTTTTTTTCCTGCTTTTTATCAAAGTACCTACAAACTGTGTACAAGAACAAATTATAGCTTGATATTACCTCCAAGAAGAAAAATATAAAAAAGAAACCAGATATGAATGAAAAGGGACCTTTTCAAGTGAACCTTTGAATCCCACCCCAGGGTTATTTTTCTTTATCATCAAAGAAAAAAGTCACTTTCTTCCTTCATTTTCTTTAACAGTAGAATATCAAAATTATAGATTGGTTTGAAAAAATATATCAGAGCATCTAATTTTAACAAGCTTTAGGTCTTATGCTCTTTTTTTTGTGGTAGAAGTTAAGGCATTTTGGTATTTCATTAGTAAATATGTCTTTTTATTATAAATTACTGTGCAGTCGTGATTTAGTCTACTGACAATAATTATATTCATTGTTACATATACTGTATGTTTGCTCTATAACCTATACCTCCAGTAACGTGCCAGGGCTTGAAGATTAATTCACTGGTAAGCCGCACCACATTACAGGAGATGACCATCGGGTATATTGGGGTATAAGAAGCAAGTAACAAAAGACTGGGGTAAATCTATTTTTGTAGATTGCATATAGAAGTATTAGAATGCTCTAAATTGCATATGACTTTTGAACCATTCAAGTGAAAATATAGTACTTTATCTCAATAAAATACAGTATGGATTTTCATTCATAACAATGTGCTGCAAATACGGACATTAATTGTAATATAAGATTTTTCAAATAATATTCTTTTTTGAGTCAACACAAAGTACTGTTTATGTTAAAATTAAACTCATGGGCAGTTAAGCCTAGGGGTAAGTCTCATTTTCCCTACTCATTAGGGTTTCTGTGGCTTTCAGAAATCTCATTCTTTCAAAGAAATATGACTTCAAAGAATTATGGCTGGAACTGAGAGAGAAAATGACTTCTCTATCCATTGAAAACTTAAGATATACAAAAAGGATTTTATATCTAAAACTCTGTCAAAAATCAGTCTTAGAATTTTCACAAGTTCCTATTGAAAAAAAATTGCATTAATCAGTCTTTTGTTATAATGGGAAGTTTTGTTTCAATATCAAGTTCTAAATGGCTTTTTTGAGTGTCTATTAATGATGTTTTTAACAGAATATTGGAAAATCATGGAAAAAATAGTAGCATCTTATTTTCAGGATTTTCCAACAGTCTATATCTCAAAGTTACTTTAAGCGGAGCTTTAAAGGATAGCAGGCTTTTTTACATGCAGTTATGAGGAAAAGCATAAAACAGGGGTGTAGCAATATGGATTTTGACTTGATGAGCCATAACCTGACTAATAAAGACTGCTGGTGAACTTTGTCAGTTAAGCTATTTTCATTAGGGAAGCATTAGAAGAAACAAAGATACCAGAATATTTAAGTGAAGTGAGACGCCAGATTAATGGAAAAAATACTACTTGGGCTCTGTTCAGAATAGCTGATAAGAAACTGGCATGCTTGAAGTGTAGCAAACAGCTGTGGAACTCAGGAATGGAGAGAGCTGCTCGAGTGGTAGAAATTCCCTTGTGTTTACTAGTGCACAGGATCTGTACTGGTTCAGCTTTCTCTTCAGAGTTCATGCAGTTTATGAAATACATGATGGAAATAAACGGGAAGATTTATATCTCACCTTTAGTTTTGTTGGTTACTAGTTTCCTATCTTGCAGCATAATAAAGAGAAAGTATCCATAATTAGCTAAAACCTTGAATTATAGCTTTGAGGTAACCTTGTGTACAAAATAAATATTTCTAACTATTGTTCATTCCTAATACTGAAGACTTGAAGGTAAATTTTATGTATCCAGTGAGGTATGAGGAATTAATTTTTACAGCAGTATTTTACAATTAATATTATTCACTATATTATAAAAATTTTTGCTGTTATTTCTTTACCTCAGGTTTACATTCCCTGAAAAGTACATAGTAAAATCATTTTTCTGTGGTTAAATAAGTGTTTGGTTGACTGGTAAATTTTCCAGTACTTCTGTATCACTAGTCCAATGCAAATTGAAATTTATCATGTTGAAAGCAAATGTTAGTCACACTTTAAATTTTTTTCAGTGGGTCCAAACACTTATTGTTAGAAGTTATACACATAACAAACCCTAATAATATCATGAATATTTAACAAATATCAACATAAAGTTTTGTTATAATTGTTAGCTGGGATTTTGGCAAGGTGTTTGTCAGTTGAACTCATTAACAGTTCATACCAAGATTACCTGAGTGCTCCAAACAAATATTCATAATTTATTAGCTTAGCTATAAACTATTTACAAATGGATTCTCAGTATCAAATGAAATAAAAATATTTCAGAATTCAGGAAGAAAACCAAGAAACAACACTATATCCTGCTGTCTCCCTTTAAAAAGTTATGCAGTGAGAGGACTTTATTGGTAATTTTTCATAGCTCTGCAAACCTCTCCCACTTATGCATAGTGTAACATGTGTCCCCCAGTCTCCTTTAATGCCGTTCTATTGTTTGCAGTAAATTTTCAGTGTTTCAATGTCATTTTGAGTGATTTATTTTGTTGAGGTAGCTCTGAAAGTCAAGTGATTCATGTGCAAATTTGTAGCTACTTATTCATAAGGAGCATTGTTTTTTTCACAGTTGAAAAGTATGTCTCAGCTTTGAAGCTACTCTCTGTTAAAAGGAAAAAGTCCTGTTTTGGTTTTAAAATAATATTTTGCAAAACACGTTACTGCAAACACCTCAGTAAAACACAGAAAACAAAATGTAAATTCAGAATAACAGTGCTCATATTTGCACTTCCACATAATCTGTTATTTATAAGCATTTATAATGAGAATTTTGGTAAGTAAATATTAAATTTAATAGTAAATATTAAACAGTTTGGATATGATATTCATCTCAGTTTCATGCAATTTCCATTGATGATTTGCTTGCTAAACTACAGAAATAATTCCATGAGCATAATTCTGCCTAATCTGGCGATTAATAGTAGATTTTCTGTTTTAATGTGGCAAAAATTCTTTACGGTCTAAGTTAATGTCAGATTTTATAGAGACTAAACTGAATGCTTATTACAACAGTGTCTTGAGTTAATGCAATAAGCCCACAGATGCAGTGCTGCGTTAGGGCAGAAGATGCTTCTCAGTGGCTTTTAATGAAAACAATGAATTCTTATGATAGCACTCTTATGTTAGCACTTCCATGACTAAATTTCATGGGTATTTTTTACCTCAAACACATCTACAAATATTTGACTGTGTAATAAAGTCATACTTAGAGGGCATCTCTACTGTGTTCTTTCTTCTGAGTAAAATGTACCACTACTTGAAGCTATTGGAATATTTTTTGCTTCGATTTGTTTCATCTTGTAAAGGATGAAACTTTGAATTTGGTACATAATCTGGAAGTTTATGAATCAATGTGCTGTATGCAGTATGGTCTCAGGAAAACTTGGTCAATGAGAGTATTTCTTGTTTTTCTTTTTATTTATGTGTTTCTTCCCTATTATGGACCATTCCTAAAGATTTGTTTAGGTGTTGTGTTAGATTTGGCTGAATATATTTCCTAGTTATTGTAGATGTTATTTAAGGAAGGAACTCAGTCATAATATATGCAGTCATAACTCTTATCTTATTTACTTTGTTTTTGAGGGCTAAAAGTAAAACTGTGCTTGTTTTGGTTTTAAATGTAGTGCCAAAGTTAGCGTCTTGCTATCTCCTTCCATAATGTACTTTGCATGAAACTTTCTTGTTGATCCTTTTGAGAATTTTGCATCTTCATTTACCAAGTCATTTGTATTGATGCACTGCTCTTTCTCACTGTAGCTGCGCTGAAGACTCTATAGCTAACCTGTTAGAAGCTGTTCCTGCTGCTTCCTTCCTTCCTTAGTGAAACCGGGATAATGACACTAACCTACATAGCTGACACACGACTTCTCATTATGTCTCCTGTGACCTTTATTCTTTCTACTTCTGCCATTGGACCTGTGTCTCTCAGAGGAAAACAGAATCTGTATTTTAAATGAAGCCTTTTTTTTTGGTTAAAGGAGTAAGAGAGATTTATGTTGAAAAATGATACTGTAGCCCAGTAAGGTTGATGGCAGGGAACAACATAAGGATGTTAGCTTTCAGCAAGCTAACGGGTGAGTGTTTACTCCCATTTCAGTTCCTATTTATATCTCACTCTCCTTGACTTTGGGCATTTTGCCTAACCTCCCTTTTGCTGCAGTCTCTGATGTGTGACAAAGGAAACATACAGTGCTTCCAGACCTGACGTTTCTATCTGCCTCTTCCTGAGCATGTGTAAGCCTTCTACGCAATTAGGTCAGAACTGGGGTTAGGAGCTGGAAGAGCCCCTGAATTCAGACACTATTCAAATATTTCCAGAAATAGCTTTACACTGTTGCTTCACAATAACAGATAGAGACCAGTTGGTTTTTATGGTTGCTACTGCCTTCATCTACAGGTTAACAGCTTTTTCATTGCAAATGTTAACGATGAATTGTTTGATGAAAAATCTTAAGTGTCTAGATCACTTTTTTTTACACCTCCACCCCCAACCAACAAAAGCATACACATGCTGTAGAGTGTTGACACAAAGTGATACTAGCCATCTCTCATGCATGTCTTGCATAGTGAGTGGAGAGAGGTCTAGGCCAATAGCCTAGATCCCCTGAATAACCCTTTGCTCTGGTTCAGCTCCTGCAATGACTATACGGGGATTTTGGCTCTAAGGCACCAAATTTAACAGCCTGAAGTTAACCTTTGCCTCCCCATGTCTTGGTTTCACAATTGTGCTGAATTTTATTGAACTGTTTAATAATTCATATCTGGAATGTCAATGCTTTTGTCAGGTGCACATATTAAGTGGCAACTGCCCATATTTAAATTCACTCACTAAGCAGAGGCTGAATTATTTTATACTTCAGGGATCCCCAAAAGAAAGTTTTTGAGTCAGGAATATACTGAGAATGAGCAGTGTTTGATGTTCGTTAGTCATTGTATGCCTGCTTATGTCTGGTGTCAGTCTCTTTGCTGTCTACTGTACTTCTGTCATCCTACCTTGTGGATTCTTTTTAACATAATCTGGCAGTTTCTATTTTCTTCCTGTTCTGTGAGCAATTTCTTTCAAATCTTCAACAGTCTCAATATACTCGGTGTCTTTAGTTTTATCAGTTCAAGAAGATAAGCAATTTCTAGGGCACTGGTAAACTCCTCTTTATTTTTTTTTCTTCCCCCCTATTTTTTTTTCCCATTAGTAGTCTTCCAGATACATTGAAGAACATTAAAAACAAGGCTTGTCTCCATTTATCAAAGTTAAATTCATTGAAGCACTTCCTGTTCCTAGGAGAAATAAAATTACTGAAGCTGAGCTAATTGCTTATGTCATTGATTCCTTGATGTAAATAGCTTTTACCCAAGGTTTAATCTTTTTATACTTCAAAAATTGCTGGTTTGCTCTAAGTATCATCATAATTGTTAGTAATAATAATTACTAACTAATAATAATAAAGTAGTAACTAAAGTTGCAGTCCTGAAGTGCCCTTTTTTAGTAAAGGTAAAGTTCAAGAAAAACATTACCTCTTGCAAGAATGATTACAACAGCTGAACAAAAATATTGCTGAATTAATTTTCCTGTATGGGTTCTTTATCCCATAGACTCAGTAGTTTGTAAGGCTAATATCTCCATTATTTTATAAAAGTCTGTGTTCTGCAACACCCATAATCCAATACTGGTTTTTCTCTGCCGTAGGGACCTTTTGAAAGCTTAAGTACCTTGGTTATGTTATTCCTGAACTTTTTGACTACAGTGACAAAATTGTAGCCTTTACTAGCAACTATTTTTTGTAAGAACTTTTGCAATAACAACACAGGAATGTTCTTTGCTCCAAGGAATTGTCTTTCAAAGGGAACAGAATGCAATTAGGCTGTTCCTGGTTCTGGAGTTGGAGGACTCTATACTGTACTTCAACATCTGTGGAGGCATGCCCTTTCAAGTAGAGCTGTGTTTGGTTTTATATCTATACTGTCTTTTCTGGTCTGTGCCATTTTACAGTTGGACTTGATGATCCTAAAGGTCTATTCAAACATAATAGTTCTATGATCCTATGGCCTAATGGGGCTAATTAGAATTGGTTTTCATTACAATAAGCATTATGTATGTACGTTTGTCACCAAAAAGATGTGTGTTTTCCCAAAGAAAAGGAGAGAGAAAATTCAGAGTAGAGACTGAATTGTCCTTTTCTGTGCACAGTTGCAAGAGCAGAGGAGTGTGGTTGAGGAATTGATTTGTAAGTCCTTGGTTCTGCCCTGTCAAATCTCTGCATAAGCCACAACTGCAAAAGAAGAGAGGCACATGCGGAGAACTGACTGTGAAAGTGTCATTGAATGAAAATTTATCAGAGAGCTTCTTCAATTAACTTAGTTCATCAAAATGGGAGTTCTTTCCTTCTTGGACAGCACTCCCAAAGTGAAATGATATGGCACTGTGGATAATACCAAAATGCTGAGCAAGTTTCTATGATTTAGTCCCTTTTTGTTATCACAATTACTTTCAAATGGAGCTTGTCATTTGGACATCTGAATAAATGTAATCAGAAACCCAAATATAATAATTTGTTATACAGTTAGAGGCCACAAAGGTGCACTTGTAGTCATTTCTGACCTGCAAATTATGGCTGCATAATAAGGGCAGCACTTTTTAGTGAGAGCTAAAAATCAAGTCCAATCTGATCATTGGAACAGTCATTTCTGCTTGCTGCATTGAATCAGTGGGAGCTACCCTACATCTGTCTTTGTGAGGCAATTGCCCACAACCCTTGCCATGACAGGAACCTCACTAGGTGAAGTTTTAAACTGGAGAATCTAGTTAGAGGACAGAGGAATGGATGTATATCTTACCTTCTGTATGTGCTCCCCACTGATGTAAGACTGACTGTGTCTCTGAGATGACAGCAGAGTTACTGAAGCTATTGAACAGCATTTTCAAACCAGTAAAGTTGCAAACATGTGCTGGGAATAGTGTGTACACTATACCCTCCTTCCAAAAAGGGCTGGATTTACAGGAGGTACAGTACAGATTCAGATATGAATGTTCAAATTCTGTGGGTTGAGTGATTGAGGGTTTGGGGTTTTACCCCCCTGATGATTTTTTTCATTTGGCTTTGTTGTGTTTTCAGCCCAGTCAGCAACAAAGCACCACAAAGCCACTCACTCACTCCTCCCTGTCCCTGGTGGGATGAGGAGAAAATATAAAGAAAAGCTTATGGGTTGAGACAAGGCCTGGGAGGGATCACTCACCACTTATGGTCACGGGCAAAAGACAGGCTCAACTTGGGGAAGAAACAAAATCAATTTCATTTACTACAGATCAAATCAAATCAAGGATAATAAGAAGTAAAACCAAACCTTAGAATACCTCTCCCCACCCCTCTCTCCTCCCTGGCTCAACTCCACTCCCAATTTTCTCTCCCTCCTCCCTGGCAGTGGCACAGGGGCACGGGGAATGGGGGTTGGGGTCAGTCCATCACACATTGTCTCTGCTGCTCCTTCCTCCTCAGGGGCAGGACTCCTCACTCTTCCCCTGCT
>JANZLQ010000040.1:10518719-10546507 GCA_026212715.1 Elanus axillaris
TTCCAGCAGCTTCTCACAGAAGCCACCCCTGTAACCCCCCCACTACCAAAACCTTGCCACAGAAACCCAATACAGTCAAATATTGTGGCTTTTTTTTTCTTAAAGGAAAAAGTAGAATTTAAGTACTTCGGGTACCAGGATCATTCTGGCTGGCAAACTCCTTATAATTTTTGTCTCGCTATTCCCTAAAAAGGCAATTATTAACTGATTTACTAGCAACTCTTGGAGGTTAAAGATGATGATGCTGTATTTGTGGCATAATGGCAAAGATGTTCTCCTTTTCTCATTACGTGCATCTTAACACCATTGGTTTTTTTATAAACTAGAAAGCCAATGTCCTGGGTTTGGCTGGCAAAGAGTTAATTTTCACAAGAAGTTGGAAGGGGGCACAGTTAGGACAGCTGACCTGAGCTACGCAAGGGAATATTTGATAACATATGACTATGCTTAGTATATAACTGAGGGAGCTGGCTGGGAGTGGAGGAGGGATCGCAGCTCAGAAACGGGCTGGGCATTGGGTTCCAGATGGTGAGCAGTTGCACTGTGCATCACTGGCTTTATATATTTTTTATTAGTATTATTGTTATTATTGTTTCTTATCTCTTTGTGTTGCCCTTTTAAACTGTCCTTATCTAAACCGACAAGGTTTTACCTTTTTCTTCCGATTCTCCTCCCTATCGCACCGGGGTGGAAGGAGTGAGTGAGCGACCGTGTGCTGCTTTGTTACCAGCTGGGCCTAAACCATGAAAGCCAGGCTCTCTGTAAGGAAAACACTATGCTTTTTCTCATGATGTCACTTGTTCTGCCACTACCAGCTCCCAGGATGCAGTATAGTTATATGTGTCAGGTACCATTATAATTATACAGCCTGCATCAGAGTTCTTATTTTATCTCCTTACGAGTATATAGCAATATTTTTCCTAAATTAATGTCCAGAAAAGGAAGAATTATGTCCTTTGCAAAGCTGATAAATCTTTAGCTTCTTCTTCACAGCCTGGCAATACTTGATTTTTATTTTTTTGTTGTTAACCTATAGTATTTAGTCTTTGCAAAAGTCAGATTTTATCATTAGAAGTATATACCCTTGATCAGTCCCTAGGTATATATACTGTTTTACCCAAATATTTAATCCTTGGAACTCTGCCAGTACTGTCAGACTTAAAGATTACTTAAAGTTTTTTTTTTACATAATATATGCCAAATTGTTCTTCTTATAGAATACTTACAGAACTATTTCTGCTATTCCCACAGCACCAGTGAGTCATTTCTTACTGAATTTCTTACTGTACTGAATATTCATGGAAACTTATGAAATATGACAATGTTTCTTGTAGAGGTGGCTCTTCCAGTGTCTTACCCGTACTGTTTTACTTTCTTACGCTTGTTTGTTTCAACTGTTAGTTTTTCTGTTACTTGTGGTTGGACAGTTCTTCAAAAGGAGAACATAAGACTGCAGAGCCGTGAACATTGTCAAGTCTAGTCCTTTGCTAACACAGATGACTAATATCTAATCCTTTCCCAAGTTTAGCAGACCTCTGCTTAAACTCTTTAGATGCCTTAATTTGATACTCATATTAGAATATTGTCTCAGAAAGTCATTATTATGACAGAAAAATTTCCAAAATAGTTTTGCCCATGGCCAGTTCATACTTGGTTGTCTTGGTACACTAGGATGGAGAATTGAATACCTAAGCACCAACAGAGATGGAGTTACAATTTCCATTTCGGTTTCCTAAGTAATCTGCATTAGTTTCACCTTACATTTATCTTCTGCAATGGTGAGTTCTGGTGACGAGCATACATGTCCTATGGGTATTGTGAACTTGATGCAGCACTGTACTCTTTAATAGAGGATGTGATGTCTAAAACCGGTGATTTCTCCTCTCATACAAGCAAGTAATGTGTACTATTTGTGGAAGACACATATAGAGTGGCTTTTCTGGTCTTGCATAGCTCAGTGTTTTTAGATAGGATACTGCTATTTGTTAGCAGCTTTTGCATTCTGGGTTGCATTAACAACTGCAGGAGAAGAATTAAATCTAAGATTACTTTCAGCTATACTGAGGTTTGATCCAAGGTCTCTAGAACAAGAATTCAATCACTGTTACCTGCTTGTTTCGCTCATATCATTTGTATGTGCTTGTTCACATAAACAGAATCGCTTAACAAATGAGTGATGAAAAAAGAGGTGTCCCTGACTCAGGACTCCAAATTTATTATGCATTTTATTCAGAAGTCTCTAATTGAAGGATTTTTTTTCTTTTCATTTGTTTGATTTATTTTTTTTTAATCACAGATTTATAAGTTTAGCATCTGGATGTTCCTTCTCCTAGAATCAGTCTCATGACCCAGGACCCTTTAAGAACCCTCCTTGTTATAGAGCTGAAAAAGAATGAGCAATAAAGTACTGTTCAATAGAGTCAGATATAGCTATGTTATTGCTCAGTGCTTATTGCTGTTTTTACTAATGGTATTTAATTAGAAAATTTCAAGTAAATACAGAGCATATACCTCTAACATGCATTTCCTTGGCAATGCATGAGACTCCTGCAGAAGAAGCCAGAATAACAGAGGAACCTGGGCAGTGTTCGTTCTTTGATTTATATCTGTATCATTTTCCCTGAGCTTCAGAATAGCTCAGTATCAATCCTGTTTCTCTTATCTCTTTGACTAGCTTAAGTTAGATCAAAGACCTGTGTATTTCCAGAGAATCTACATAATAGATAGCAATATGCTGAGAAATCCCTATCTTGGTAGTGGTGTCAGCCTCCCTGGCAAAATATTAAAATGATACTGAAAATAAAAGAACAGAAAACAGGAAAAAGAATTAAAAAAAAGAGTAGCAAATGGCACAAACACTCTCCTCCTGTAGAGACCAGTACAGCTGTCTTTTCCTCCACACTACTAGACCAAATATCTGACCAAGAAAAGGTCTGAAATAGTACTGCAGAAATGCAATGAAGTATCAGAGTTAAGGAGCTTCCTATGGAGAACATCCTACCAAAGGCTCCCTTTCTGTAAAACGCTTGGAATAGTTTTTGAGATTCTGTCCTCTTCAAATCTAGTGGCAGAACTCAGCCTGCTTATGGGTTTAAGAAGAAAACAGGCCATGTGTGTGTCCAAAAAAAAAAAAAAAAGAAATCAGGATGGACTATATTTCACTGTAATTCTGCAGGTATCTGACAGAAGAGTGCTGTTTTGCGCTTAAAACTGCTCAATCCTTTGCTTTCCTCAGCTGATAATATTTTTCCAGTTCCTATATGCTTCCAGAAAGTAAACAGGCAGACTCTGGTGAAAGTGTGTGCCATGAAAAGGAGGTCAGTGCAGACATGTTAAAATTAGGTAAGATCCAGGTTTATAAATTCACATAAAACAATCCTGGATGATCTTTCAGATCAGGAGTAGATCCAATCTAGCAGTAGATCCAATCTAGCCAAATTAGCTTCATACCAAGCCTAAATTAAGAAGCTTTGCTTTTTTCCAAAAGATTATTAACTTTGGAACCATGCCAAACCTTTATGACTATACTCTCTCATGTTCTAAGGTCAGATGCCTATAGACAGCATCACTATTCCAATTTGTTGACATCCAATTACACAATTAATATAAGCAGAATGAGGTTCTTCAGCATCTGTCAGCATGAAGATTCCTTGTGACTTCCTTGTGAAATTCATAGCACATGATCATGTGTTCTGCTTGCAGTCACAGACATACGGAAGAGGCAACTCAGTATTTCCAACCTCATGATTAAAAATAACCAAAGGGAAAAAAAGAAAAAGAGTTGTCCTCCTTTCCCCAATACACTTTTTCTCCCCAGAAAATCATGAGTTTGAAAAATAAGAAGTTTGTATTACAACCCCCCTCTTTTTTTTTTTTTTTCGGTGGTGGAAGGGGAAGAGTTAATTTGTGCTAAAGTTCTTGGATAATCACAGGAATTTAGAAACACCTTCTACTCTGATATTTGACAACAGTGTAAAATGCTAAAGGTTATTTATCCCTCTAACCATTGACCTCTACGTTTGATAAATATACAGTTGAAAAATGACAGTGTCAAGGAATTTGTCAAACTCAGCCAGAGAGCATGAGTTAGAAGAAAAAAAGCTGTGCAAAACTCCTCTGAAAAATCACTTTGTAAAAATGGCATCCCCTTACTGGAAAAAATTATCTCCTTATATGTGTTCAGATATGTTATTTGGAAACAAAGTATTGTTTGGATTTTGCTTTTGTTTAACTGATGAGAAAAAAAGAACTGGTGGCTTGCTTTTGGGCTTTTTTTTATTATTTAACTTGCATATTCAATAGCAGTGGTTTATATTCCATTGAGATGTATCTGCCAGTGGTGGGGCTTTCATAGGTATAGGAGAGGATATAATTTGTAGAAACTTCAGTGATGCCTTTGTAAAGGGAGGGCAGGAAAAGGAAAGAGAAGGGATGACAATTTTTTGTCCTTTCACCTGAAATCTTCTAAATGACTAGTTCAGGCCCGGCCACTTTTGCACATACCCTCTTGTGTGTCTTTCCTGCTATTCCTTCATATACATTGAGCTTTTGACTTCTTTACACAATGAAAGATAAAATTTTTCTACTACTATTTTTGCAGATGCTGGTCTGTAAGAAAGCATATGAAAATTCTAGGGTGGTGCTTTTTTTAATTTTTTTTTTCATGAATTGGAAAACAACCAGTTTGTAGCAGCTCATGATAGTAGTTTTCAGCTTGTGACAACAATTTTGAATGAAATCCCTGAGATACTTTAGGGTCGTATGGTGAAAAGTCATATTTATGGCCAAATTCTAAAAGCAAAGATAGCTCATTTTCCTGACTGGGCTTGGTAGATACAAAAGTCTGAAATGAGAACTTTTCTGGTCAAAATACAGCCATCTGGAGCTTCTGTTTAATTAAAATATTTTTGTGAGGTGTTTGAATGAAGCTTCAGCAAAATGTATTCCTGTCCACTATTTACCTTTCATTGTGTACCTCTTCAAAAATGCTTATGGCAAATATTAAAAACAGCAGAAACAATACAGTGTATCCAAACCAGAGTTAGTACATAGCAAAATCAGGTAATTCAAATGACTATGGTGTAACATTATTTTAACAATTTTTAAAATACTTGAAAATACAAAATACATTTGATTAAAAAAGAACAGCATTTATGAAAGATTCAATATGTAAGGGATTAAATGAAAAGGAATGTTATTTTTAATGAATAGTTCTGTACTGATGCATCTTATTATTGGCTCCCTATATCAACCAGTCCCCTCCCCAATTGTTTTAATACATTTTCTTCTTTTGAAAGAAATAGAATTGACTTTGCATATCCATCATGCTTATTTTATACATTTTTAATAGATCAAATTGTTTTCATTAAGGTCTGCAATTAACTGTGACAGAAATGCTGACTAGATATATATAAACCCCCTTGTTTTCATGTTGCTCTTAATTATGTGCTTTTGATTTTCATGGCATACATTTTAGAAAACTTTAAAAAATGTAATTACTGATGAATGTCTGTGGTAGGGTGTGATTATAGTTTAGGTTCTCTTATACAGGCATCTGAATTTGAATATAAATACTTTTCCTGTTGCTATTACATAAGCACTGGTACTAAAATTCCTAAGTAATGGTAATGCATGTATGCGTAAAGTTTTAGTTTGTGTCTAATGTTGACACCAAAATTAATTACACACAGAGACAGACATAAAGTGAAATAGTATTACTGCTATAATGGTTGAAAGGCAGAACTTCTAGTTTGGAGGAGATTTTAATTTTCTTTCCAATCCCATCAAATCTGATCAAATCTTACTGTCTTAGAATGCATTTGGCAATGGTGAAGTCGTAGTCATGATCTAGTTAATCTTGTCCTGTGCATTCACTTTTGTGGAGAAGACCTTCATAAAGCCAAAAATGCATGTGAGGAAGGCATGGAACAAGTCCTGAAGGGCGTATTTCCAGATTTTGCTGAATGGACCATAGACATATATACATCATTACTGATGAAACCAGAACAATTTATACTACTGTCTAGTTGTCCGCAGAGAGGTGAAGTCAAAGAAATTCTCCACTACAGCATTAGACAAGGGAGAAGAGGAGAAGAGGCAGACTCCATGTTAATTCTACTTGCTCTTTAATTTCAGGAAGACAGTTTTGAGCCTTATAGGTATGTTCAGGCAGGAGCTCTGTTTGATCTCTGAGTAGCTGAAGGGCATCAGATGCCCTATTTCTGCCACTGAGATGTGCCTCAGCAGCCAAGTAATAGATTATAAATCTCTGAAAGGATTTTTCAGTCATGGATTTTTACCATATCTCTAAACCAACCACAAGATTTCAAAGAGCATAAAAATCACTTGTACCAGAGGATTTTGTAGCATAAATAATACTTGTAGAATAATAATGTAGAAACTTACTGTACTGTCATTTTGACACAAATAATTGGGCGTGGAGCCGCACATATACAGAAAAGAAAAAAAATCTTTATCGCATGCTACCACACAGGATGTGTAGGATAGAGTTACAATTGTAATAATCCATCACTGTCTCGCTGTATTGAAATTGAAAACAAAAAATACGGTGTTTGGACTGCAAAAAGTAAAATTGAACACCTGTGGTACAGTTACATTATTGTGTTACATTTGTAGCTGGTATATCTTCAAAATTGAACTCTTTCTGTTCCACTTCAAATTTATTACTGAGTAAATCAAAAGTCAGTTTGTAAAGATGAGTGCCTGACATTTTGTAACTAAAATGTTATTTTATTCTGAACAATTTGGGTGCATATTTATCGTTCCCTGCAATGTTACTTGTTACAAAATACAGACGTTTCTTCTGCCTTGGTTTTGCTCACCTTCTACCAAAGGGATAATTGCATTGCTGGTGGCTTGCAAAAATTTTTCATTTATATTTGTAAACTGGAATCTGCCCATTTGTTTGCAGTGGAGACTGAGTTTTGTAGGCAGCATACATAATATGTACAGATTAGAGATATGTGTGCATTCCCCCAGTTCTAGACCGCTTCTAGCTGGGCTGCAGCCAGAAGAGAGCAATGTGTGAGCCATCAGCTGTGACATGTTTGAAAGGTGATCTTAATGGAAAACAATTTGCTTATGCGCATGGGCAACTGTAACTCACAGGGAAAGCAGATGCTGTATTCTCTTTTAGGGTCAGTGAGCATAAAGGATGTTTTTGCTGTCACTGTTGCTGATGTTATCACCTAATGGAGTTTCAGCTTTACCCTAAGTGATCAGTCTGTTGCAATGTTTCATTCTTCTGTCACATCCTGCTCAATGCTGAGGGGATTGTTTCATAAAGACAAGTTGATCTAAGACATTATTAAACAATGTATTGCCACTTTCTGTATATTAGCTTGCTTTGCTTCAGCAACAGCAAAGAAAATTGGAAAACTTGACTTACTTTATGAAGAAGAACAATGATCTTGCACTTGGCACAGGGTCTTTAAAAAAAAGAAAAAGAAGTGACTGATGACCACTGAAATAAGTTTCCTGAGAAAATGGGGTTATCTAAACCAGTAACCGTACATTAATCAGATATACCATAGTTTATTTTTCTCTTCTTTTTCTTTGTTTAGCTTTATAGTGCTTCTTAGAAAATTTGCAGCAGTGTTGGTGGTCCTTTGCTGTTGAAAGAGTAGTACAGTGTTATTTCAACAGATATATTTTTGATGCATATTTAATAATTTTTAAAATTAATTTCATAATGTGTTTTCTACTGCTTCATCCTGTGCTCCTGGTATTTGCTAAGAGCATAGCATTAGTGAAATCTATCTGTGAATTAGTGATGCATCTTTTCCTTTTTGCTGCCTGATGTAACAATGATATGAGGAGTTTGTCCTGTTGTGGCTAATTGGTTGCTGTAGAAATTTAATTTTTGTGAAGAGAGGGAAACTATGAGTTGCTTTAGTGCTTTTGGAAAGTCTTTTCAGTCTAGCACAAACACCATTTATTTTCTTCATCACTTAATGTCTTGTACATAATTAGTCCATCAAGCCACTTCACAGGTATGGTAGGACTCTACTCCATCTACATTTGAGTGCATTTGAATTAATGTGTACCTCTTTTTGCACAAGCCCTATTATAACAGCATATTTTACTCATCTGTGTTGGGACAGGCTACTTTAGTGCATTTCAGATACCCTTGGGCACTGGTTTTGGCTTGGCCAGTAATGTAGTTGTATGTCAAGAGTTCAAACTTGTGTGTCTTGAAAACAAAATATAGTGATCATTTTTGGCAAGACTGCATGCTTGTTTGTCAGTTGTTTGGGATGACACTAAGCTAGGTTTTGGCTTTTTGGTACAAGTGATTTTTTTGTTTCATTGTTTGTTTGGTTGGGGGTAACCTTTTTTCACTTGCTTATTTTCTCATAGCAATATGTATTTTTTTATATATTTTTGTGATGTCCTTTTTTACTAGGCACTTTACAATGACAGAGATATTTTTGGTGGAAGGAAATATAACAATGGCATCTTTTTTTTATTATAGTTTTAATTCCCAAATCCCAGCCACAACAAAACACACACACATGTAGTCCCTGCCCAAAATGCTGTCCTGTTTCATCTGAAAGTAGCTACAATCTGCAGCCTCTGTGGCAGATGAGCAGAAATATGGCAGATGTGGAAGAAGAGGCAGGAATGCTTTCCGTGTACTGAGAACATCGCAGTGTGTGGCACTTGCTTTGCTGTCATCTCAAGCCTTCCCTGGTCCAGATCAGCCAAAATATTAACGTTTTGAGTTATATGAAATTTGAAACAGAAGATGCACATGCCAATAGGCAAAACCAAAACTTTTAAAGAAAAATCCCCATTTAATATAAATTTTCTTTAAAGTATGAAATTGGGAAGTAGATCTTTATATATTCCACTTTTCCCAAATGTCTGTTGTCCAAGGTAAAATCTTAAACCATTTATTGGAAATATGTGTTCCATGTCTGTAGTGAGGAATCAGATTCCATCAAAATGTGACTTTGAAAATCTGGTATCCACAGCAGGTCTGGGAGGACATTTTGTCTATTCATTAAACAGCAGTTGTAAATGTTCACTGAAGTGCCTGAGTAATGCCACAGAGCAATACATCTCTTCCTCTACACTTGTAAAACCTCAGATTATGTTTTGGTAAACAGGCACATAAATGTGATTTGTTTATTTTTTGATCTTCTGAAAGATAAACTGTGTTCCTATCAGGAAATGTCAAACGTATTTGTGCCATTAAAAATATTTTCTTCCAAGCAAATAAACAACTCTAACACCTAAACCAGATACTTTTTTTATTTTAAATGGATTCTCTTGTAAACCTGGAAGAGCTCTTAGAATCACTAATGCAGGTAACTTGTTAATTCTCATTGAAAGCTCTTCAAAGTTCAGCTAGCATATCACCTGTGAAAATTTTGTTTTCTTTTTTCTTGAACCAGGATCTCAGTAACATCACCATAGCCCTGTTAGGACTAAAATATGTATTTACCTGAGACTTTGCATACTATAACAGGTGAACTCAGTTATTTGAAACTTAGGGTATTTTTTTGGCTTGTTTATGCTTTAGTCTTCCCTGTCACAGATAAGAAGACCATACTGCAAAAGCTGATTATTTCCCTTCATTGAATCGTTATTGAGATGGTACTCCATAATAATGGAAAACTTGTAGTTAGAACATATTACGTTAAAGGGTTTGGGATATTGAACAGCATGACCTCAACAAGGATAACCTTGGGCTGAGCAGGATGACAACAGCAGCGAAGGAGAACAGACTGATTTAACCATTATTACAAAGCAAATATTGCAGCCCATCACTGAGTTTCCAGGGCTTATTTGCAAATCAGGCAATATCTCTTTTACAAAACACCATGCTGGAATGTTGCATCTGTGCTTGATTTCTGCCGCTTTTTAATCACAACAGCTAAGGGTTGATGATATAAACATATTTTCCTAAGGGAGCAGAAAAGAGAAGCAAGTTGAAGGTATCAGCTATGGAAGAGATCAGCCATTATCAAGTGCTGAATGTCTCACGCTGGTAATGAAGCAAAGGTGCATTAGAAATATGACCGTAGGGCTCCAGGGGGTGCTGGTGGGAGAATACAGTGCAGCACTGATTGAACATTCTGTAGTTTGATGTATTGAAAGATGCATGAAGAATTAACATTGCTCAGAGGATGGACATTTGTGATGCAGAGGCAGCTGCTGAGAAACCACTAGGATATTTCTGTTGCTCTTCTGGATTGTAAAGAAGTCGCTCAAAAGAAAAATGTAGAATATAAGCAGAGGTAAAGTAGCTACAGATGGAGACTGGAATGGTAAAGCAGCTAAGTGGGCAGGCTTGAGTACCCACAGTAAAAAAAATTATGGAAGAATCTGGAGTTCTGTGCATGTGTGAGGAAGAGCTTGAAACTGTCCTGAAGTGAGCTCAGTTTCTATACTAGATTTCAGTGTCATTCTTTTAAGAATTTTGTTCTTGCTTCACTACCCATTCTGTTTTCTTGCTTGGGAATTTACAGGCTCTTGTTAAACAAGGTTTCTTTTCTGGTATTTGATGTAACTATCAGAGGAATGGAGTTCTGGCTCTCTGTCTTGGCTTGCTCTTAGGATTTACGTCTCATGTATTCATTGCACTCTCTCCAACATGTACACGGAGAGTGTGGGAAACAATTTTTTCCTTGTGGGAAGGAATTTTATCACTCTTGAAAAAAGCCAGCTTCAAGAAGGTGGTCTACTGAAACACCAGATCCAAGTCCCTAATGATCTGTCTTTTAATACACAATGTTGTGCCAAGAGTACAAAGAATGAATTCTTACTGATTCAGATAGGACGCTGTTTCAAAGCCATCTTTGAAATGCTCCAGTATCTGTTGTCATAAAGGATGTTCTGCCAAAGTAGTAATAGGCAGTCCTGTGGGAAGGACAGAGGAAGGACATCTGAGTTATGATTTTGAGCAGGGACAGGGAGGAAGGAGCGTCAGTAACCCACCTCTCAGGAGGTGATTCCTGGAGATGGTTTTATTTTCCAGCTTGGGAACTAGGTACAATTTTTCCAGCTGGTTTTATTAAAGAATTCTGATTTTTTTTTTCCCCACAGCTCCAGTTTCATGTTCCCACCATTTCAAGTGCATGGGGTGGGGGGGAATTATCAGGTTTTCAGAATTGCTAAGGATTCAGCTGATCTACAGGAAAGGAGGGAAATGCTTGTGGTCTTACACTCCATGAGATCTAGAATCTCTCTGGATCAGTATAGGAGCACAAGGAAAAGTCACTAGTGGCAATCTCAAATGGCAGTGTCAAACCGATCGTTTTTCAGGTTATTACATGATTTTTATGTGTTGTTTGGTTTTTTTTTCAAATATGCTTTCTCTTTGCCTTTTCTCCCACTAAAATTTCATCAGGCCTTAAAGTGTCTTTCCACATAAAGCCTAGAGAATGTGCCAATTTATTGTTAAAAACAGAATTTCAAAGTTGCCAAGTATTGTAACTGATGAAAAAGAAGGATATAGCTAAATGTCTTATCATTTATGGGAGATTACATTTTTAGCAAAATTTCTTCCCTCGCTTATGTGAGAGATCACAGTGCTTATGTTTGGTAAAGTCTCACAGCAACACAAACAATATTTGTGCTAGATTTAATTATTAATTACACAGCAGAGCTTCCAGAAAGTTGCAGAGTGAACTAAGCCAGGTTTTTTTGCTTTGTTTTGGTTTATTCCAGTGTTGTGTTGGTCCTTGCTAAACCTGTGACTGTTCACCATAGTAGCAGGGGGTTATCACACTGTTGCATAGGCTCCAAATGCATGCTGTTAATGAACAAAGAAATTGCAGAACAAACCTTATGGGAAGATGCTCTGATATAGGAAAACCTTCTGTCTGAAGGCAGAAAAAAGATCAATTTGAAAATGAAACTAAAACAAAAAATGCCTTCACAAGATATTTATGCAGTTATAGGAAGATGTATTAGCTAGCTTCACTCATGCATAGAATTGAATGCATTTTCATTTTACTTTTTCTCACTCTCTCTCTTCTCAGTGGGATATTTACAATCAACACAATCTATGTTTGGAGTTAAGGATTTTTGTGAGATAAATGAAGTTAATTTTCATTTTACTATTTCCAGAGAATTACATCAGAGAGTGATTATATAGCAAAAAAAAAAAAAAATATTGGAAACACCACAATGAACTTGTAGAGATTATAGCTATAGGAAAGCTTGAAAGCCAGTTTATATAGATCAAAAATCTTAACAGGCATGATTAGATTATGAGTTAAATTAAGGATCATCATCATTTTGTCTAACATTCTTCAATGCACCGAAGAATGCCTTTCTGTAGCTGTTAGAAACAAGCTGGACACACAAGCAGGAAGCACAAGAATACTTTTGTGTTATCCTGAAACCTTTCAGAAAGGCGTTGTTCAGCAGGTGCACCACTGTTATACAACTGCGTAACTATTCTCATTGTAGACATTGTAGAAAGGCTTGCCGAATCGTGACGCTGGGGAATCCTTTGAGATAATGCCTCAAAAGACTCCTATGTGGATTCTGATAACACTGGTCATACTGGGTTGTTTTTCATCACATACAGTACTATGTGCGTCATTAAGATTCCATTTGTGAAGAATAAAAATACTAATTTATGACTAAAATGTAAATTTTATTTAGTCATGTATATGCCTCCATAAATGCTAAAAGAAATGTTTAAAATTGTCAAGTACTAAATGTTCATTTCCATATTTTCAGTAATTATGGCTCAGTTCATTCAGATGTGTGATTTGTATTTCTTAGAAAAATAAGGTTCTTTGTTAAGTGTTATGGGATCCTGGGATCAGAGATGAGCAAAATAATCATTTTTAAATAGCAGTAAGTAATAAAATTAGGATTGAAAGACTAAACCGTACACAATCAGTAAAGAAGAGTGACTTCAGATGTGATCTCAGAATTGTAAAATTGGTATGGTTATACTTAGAAGTTTTATGGCTAAAGGTAGTTATTTTTGACACGGGAATGTCAAAACAGTGTATGACAGAAAGGAGATTTCTTAGAAATACCTTTGGCTAGAATATTTCATTTTATTAGATAAACATCTGTTATTATTTCTCTAAGCAGCCTAAAAATAATTTTCAGTTTCTCTCAATTTCACAAAAGCTACCAGTATATTTGTAATGATATAACACCTTAAAATAATTAAAAAAATTATTATTAATGATCATCTTTTATTAAGTCTGACCTTGCCCTTTCTACAATATCATTTTGTGTGTGCATGCATTTTCTATGTTGCATGCATGACTATACATGACGTATAAGTGACATTTCAGCAGTATACTCACCTTGCTAAATGATGACAAAATGCCAAGCTACTCAGATGTTCAGTTGACGTCACAGTAGTTATTAATATACTTCTTCTCAATATCAGTGGGTCTCCTATAATCCAGGACTGATCCAGGACAGTTTCTTGGCTATAATTGGTGTGTGGTATAGAGATGAATATGTGGAAGAATAGCTACCTAAAGAAAGTTGAAGGAAAGCTGTGCTACTTTTAGAGGTAGAAATTGTAGAAAGGTTCAGGTAGAGTCACGTTGTCTTTGGTAACATCTACTTAATATACGTATTGTGCTGTTGAGTCTCAGGTTCCTGGGTGGTAACAGTATGAGTACCTATGGGAAAAGACCTGCTGTGGCTGTAATGTGTAAGTTACTGTCAAGGTCCTGTATAATGGCCAAAGTTCACACAGATGTTGCCAGCCATTTCATAGTATATCAAGCACTGTCATCTCTTGATGTAAACTTGGTAAGCCATAGCACTTATCATTTTGCAACAGTATGTGATCAACAGCCATATGTGAATTATATGATTGAGTAATTGTACCTGATGCTGCAGTTTATAACTTAAGACTAAAACACTACTTGGTAACATGTATTGCAAGACAGTTTGACATATGCCACTTCTCTTTTGCTGCAGAAATCAGAAGCCAGCTGGATTCGCTGGAACTAGCACTAGGCTTTTCAGCAGCATCATGGTTTAAGTCACCAGAAGCAACTTGCAATTGCATTGCTCTGTTTGCCAACAACTCCGAGGATGCACATAGATATTGCTGGTACAGTTACTTGCTAACACTCAATCCTGTATTTGAGCCCTTAGTCTAAAATGAGTTGAATGTAGAGTAGTTTCAAGGTAAAACATGATTTTATCTTGAAGCCAATAAGCATATTAAGGAAATAAAAGTTTTCAGGGTCCATTATGCAGTCTGATGCATTTGATGCATTTTGTTCTCTCTGAGGCTATAAAGTTAAGATTTGAGCTATTTAGGAGTATAAGGCTGTAAAAACCATCAAATTTTGTCATCCACCATCTCAGGCATCTTCCAGAAGAAGTTAAGTCCAGGAAGAAAATATTCCCTCTACGACTCCTCCCTCACTACTTCTCACATAAGTGTTTCCTTTCTAAATTGAGAGAACTTTTTTTAAGTACACTTAGTTAAGAGGAAGCATTGAGGCTTTAGAGATGCTGCAATCAAGAAAAAATAATTTCAGTCCTGTTAAGACTTCCTTTGTTGCTGTGTGACACTCAGCATTTTGAGTTTGGCAACTTCTCAACAGAGGAAAATTATTTATACAAAGAAAAATAAGAAATAAGTAGTGTTTGATCTTTTCTGGGGCAAGCTGTCCAAAGTGTTTATTATATCAATCTAAATTTTCAAAAACTGGTGCTGGTGAAGGAGCTTGGCTTTTGACCTAGGGCAAATCAGTATAATTTCTTAAGACCTTAGCAGCATCTTTTATGTTGATTACAATGCAAATTTTTTTGCAAAGAAGTGATGCTAATGTCAGATTTCCTCTCAAAACAGGGCTGGATTTTTGTGTTGATGATAACTAAGCAACGATGGAGTGGAATTACTTCTAAACTCTCTTTTCTGTGCCTGAATTTTGAGGTGTCTTAAGACCTCACCTTATCTCCTTGTCATCTCATACAGGAATTCCCAGAACATACAAATTACCAGTAGTACCCCATTGCTCTAAAATACAGCTCTCATTACGACCTGGGAGACTCTGGACAAACCCAAATTTCAGAGCCTTCCTTCCACCCTGTTGAGTGCTGGGTGGCTTGCACTGCCACCTGTCCTAGGCTGTCTGCTCCCTTCATTGCCTGAGGCTTTAAAAGTTGCCCTCAGGCCCTTCTTCCTAAAAGTAGCTCGAACCTCTTGTCTTTCATTCCTGTTTAGAGAGTAAACTCGTGAGACATGGGCTTTCTCCTTCTACATGTATGTACAGCCAGAGATAGTTTTATGGAACAGCAATCAGGAAAAGGACCCAAGGCCTCAAGTCAAGAGAGAGAGGGACCTGCTGGACTATTAGGTAGTTTATGCATAATTCATGCTATGTTTGGGAGGAAGAAGCAGCAGCCCAGGCTCTGTCCCAGCAACCCTCTGCAGCTAAATTGATTTTGTGTATTGCAACCAAATTGGGCTTATGCTGACTTACTTTACATTATACTGCAGTGGCTAATGTAGGTGTAAATTGAATGGCCATATCAACTGCAAAGACTGCAGCTGAGAGATAAGGAGGCTCTTAAACTGCACTAGCTTGATTCCTTGCTGTTGTCTCTGTCTGGGCTAATACCTGGGAGACCTTCTTTGTGAATGAAGGAATTAGTTGTGTTCACATAGGATTTTAAAATTAAATGTTTTTTTTCTTCTTTTGTATTTCATTTCCTGTGCACCCTTTGCATGCAAACCTGGAGTTTTTGACAGAAAATTACAGCCCCAGTCCCACAAATACTGACTTTTCTATTATTCATTGATTGTCCCTGGTGGCACACTGCAGGGATGCCAGGAGACTGTGATTTCTGAAATTGGAGTACTGCCTGCGGACGGAGGATTGAGCATCAGCTACTGTGAATGCCAGGCAGCTCTCAGATGAAAAGGGTTCTCTAGCCTGCAGTGAATAGCAAATATGTTGTCTGTGTTAGAGACAGGCTCTTCTAGCCTGTGTACAAGGTAGATAAAATCAGAAAAAAAATGGGAAGATAAGAGCATAATGCATACAAACAAACAAATAAAATATAGTGGCAGCATTAGGAGTGGTTGGTTAGAGCAGTTTCTAAGGAACAGAGAAGTGGGGGTGTCAATCCTCTGTCAGAGGCAGGAATTAAATATCAGATATCTACATCCTAGGTGAATGCTACCGTAACACACAGACTCACAGCATCTATCTTCTTTGGCTGGGTTTGGGGAAAAAAACCCAACCACCACCACAAAAACTGCTCTTCAGTCCTCTAAAGAAGGTGCTAGGTGCCACACTCCTTACTGGGTTTTGACCAGTGAATTTAGGCTGGAGTTGTTACCCAGTAAAACAACATAAAGTGCATAAGCATCATCACTTGATATTTTATACACTCTTGTCATTAATCTTTCCTCTCTCAAGACCATTCCCAGGCCTGATTCATGTATTTGTTTAACTTACATTGTTCATGGCTTTATTTTTTTAAGTGAAAGAACAAAAATGACCACTGCAGAGCAGTTAAAGTTCAGGAGAATAAAATGCATTTTTAAATCATACATGTTTCAAGTAACCTGCAATACCTCTGTGACACATTTTTAGTAATGTAAGAAACAACTCTAATCACTAAAATAAACTCATCAACGTCCTCGCTTCTGTTGGAATCAGGAATTTGGGCCACCATTCTCAGCATGTAGGTGGTAAAAATCTGTCATTCAATCTGGAAGCTGTAGGAAAATATTCCCTCTCTCCCTATGAATCCCCATTCTGTTTTGTGCCTGTCCAGAGTGTGGACAATTTCCTTTAACAAGGATGAGTCAGTCTCATTTACAGCCTCAAAAAGTCATAGGGTTTATAACATTGCTGACTGTGACATACTTGGCACTCTAAAGGATATTGCTATCTACGTAGTAGTTCAGTAGCCAGCTCCTATCATTTTGCTAGGCTTTTTGTTAAGAATTCTTCTAGAAGGTTATATATATGACTTTAAATTTTCTTGATACCTAAAGCAGAAATGTTAAGAGCCAAACAAGGCCTTTTTAAAGAGCATAGAATTGGCAGCCACACAGTAAACATGAAACTTGGTTAGTGAGCAAAAGGACTCAAAAACTGCATAGTTGACAGTACTCGGTTGGAGGAAAATAAATTGTCTAGATCTCATCAACTTGTTTTCCATGAGTGTTCCAAGAGGTGTATTCTGTAGGGAAAGGGGTGGCTGTGATGGCAAAAATTGTAACTGTTAATTTACTAAAAGGCAAAATAAATGAACACTTTGAGAAAAACATTTTGTAGTTTTTCATCTGTAGTGTCCAACATCAGGAAGCAATGTCTGGTTTTTTGCATATTTATAATACCATAGAAGCGATGAGGAAAGATGCATTTGTAGAAGAAGAGTGATTAAAATCAAAGTCCTGAAAAGTTTTCATTAATCAGAAAATATTTGAAATTTAAGTGAGCAATTTTTCATTTCCTCTTCAAGTTCTGTTCTAACCACTGGATCATGCACAGAAATTGCAGTGAAATCAACAGGAATTTCTTATAAATATCCATGCTAAAAAATGGTGAGATGAAAGTAGATGTTTCTCATTATTCGCAAAAAATGCTTCTGCATAATTATTTCTGCCAACATTTCATTGCTTTAGTGTCTCCTTGAAGGACTGCCTTTCAAAGGGTGTTTTATTACAGTCTTTAAAGATAATGCAAGGTTGTATTGCAATTTAAAGGAATTTAAACTGCAGACTCCTGTTTCTCTTTTTATCTGTCCAGGGTGTGCATGCAGTGCCTTTGAGAGTGTTTCAATGTTTACGTAACGTTTCCTGTAATAGTTTTCATTTCAGCAGAACGCATATTCCAGAAGGTCACCAAAAGGTTGGGAAGTACCAGTTAGCAAATATTGTAATTATCTGCACAGCCTCAGTCTGAAACTCTGTTTAAAACTTCATGTGAATTTTTGAATACAAGCTGTACTTCTAAAATTTCCCTTAGCAGGTCACTTTTTGCTTTCTCCCTTCTCATCGTATCCCCAGCAGTAATGGATCTTGGTTTTCCAGGATCCCATCACATTGCACAGGGCTATCTGGAGGATATAGATACAGGCTAGTAGCCTGCATATTTGAATTAACTTTCCATATGGAGTTGTTGGACTTCTGAGTCTCCTTTCATTTGCATGAAACACTCAATTCTGCATCACTAGGTCTATGTCTTGTTGAAAGCTAGAGCTGTCTCAGGCTTGATTGAGTAGTTAGCATGAGATGATGCATAGACACTTTCAGGTGCAAAAAAATGTTTTCCAACTACCTTTATTCCTTGAGGTTCCCGGTCTCTTAGGCAGTGTAGGAAGGACCTTTGTAGGATTTGTCATCTTGCAGAATATATCACTGCTTGCTTTCAAGAATGGCTAGCAGAAGAGCAGATGGTTGTGTCACTTCCTTACAGCCTGGCGATTAGAGCATTCTCTGAAAAGTAGAATAGCCAGCTGTATCTTGTACAGCTACCACCTTGGATTAAACTTTCATCTTGCCTTTTAGGAGGCATCCCTGCTGCTTAGAAGGTGCTTCTGGATTCATTGATTCAAGAAGTAGGTGTGACTCTAGTACTTCAGTGGAGCACAAGGCAGTTTCTAGATTCTGGTCCTTAATTCCTAGGTGTTTTTTTTCCATATTGTGTTATTAAGAAGCTGTTAAATAGAAGCATTAAAAAAAAAAAATAACCACCAAACCTAACAACTCCCCACCCTATCCCACAAAAGAAAGGAAAAAAAAAGACCTTGAAACAGCTTCCCACGTGCTCGTCCTATGGAATCTCCTTCTTCCTTCTTAAACCCATGTAAATCTTCAATCCTTTTTTTGCTTTACTGTAGATTCAGTTACAATTTGAGCTCTACTTTTTGTTCACCTGAATGACCACAGGAATGGGATAAAAATGTATTCTGATGTGGTAAATAAATACCTGTTAGTTTCAGGGAAGAAGCAATGTCAGAATTACAGCTTAGGAGAGGGTGTCCACAGCAGAATACCTTTTCACTTGGATGTCATCTTTTCATGGAGATCATGCAAATTTCAACCTATGGCCTTCAGTTTATGTAATGTTTCATACAACATGGTTTCTAAGCTGCCAAGTTTTGATTCATGTTTTCCTGTCCTCATATGAATAGATACTGGATCTGCTGCATGGGATCAAGTTTTTCCAGTTTTCACACACAATGTACTCTGAGGGAGAAATGAAAAAAAAGAGGGAAGGGAAAAGAAGGAAGGAAGGAAAGGAAGGGAAGTAGGAGGGAGAGAGGAAAGAAGGGAAGAAGGGAGGGAGAAAGGGAGGAAGGAAAAGGAAAAACAAGGAAAAGGAAGGAAAAGAAGAGGAAGAAAGGAAAGGATTCCTCTGTTGTCAGTGTAGACCAGAGGAACTACATAGCTCTGTTTCATCCTATCAGTTTCTCTCAAAGGTAGATTTAGCATTTTTTTTGATCTCTACATGTTTCTGATTTCTTGAACATGTTCTTTCTCTGCAGAGCACTGCTCACTATGCAGGAAATTTTAAGTTGTATTTTGCTTTCAAGCTACCACCAATTTTTCTCAGCAGAAAAGAACACTTTGTGTTAATTTTAACTGGTGATGGATGCAGGGACATTTTTTCTACCTGGAGCAAAAAGGCTACAGTACCTCTCAGAGCTCCTGACTATGTACATTTTCTATGAATTAAATGAAAATAAAATAAATAAAGCACTGCCAATTCTGAAAACTGATGCCTGTTCTCTTTCAGGAGCAGCTGAAAGTTAATTTAAAAGGAAAAAAAGTTAGCTAGAGTTCACTGGTCTCCCCATTTTTAGCTTAACTCTGCAGTAATTGGAGACTAAGAACTTTCTATATGCTCTTTGGAAAATGTCAATGTCTTCTATTTTGTTATGACATTTGAAAGCTCTGACAAATCAATACATATGTGTAACCCACTCACTAGTAGTCATTATGCCTGTCCTCCCTGTTTTGCCCACTCTGTTGCGCATCTGAAATTGTTTCAGTTCTCAGGTACAGATATTGTCTGTTTAGTTCAAACAATAATGGCTCATGCATTGATTCTAATCACTGTCAACAAGGATCAGTTGTGACAGTGCCTGATGCTGCTTTCAATTATAGTGCTGCAAATTTGGAGACAGCATAATTCAACTTCAGGGCTGGTGAAGTGTGGTGAGCAGGAACTCCCACATGGTGGGGTTTGATGCCAAATTTTGCCACTTGTTCATATTACTACTTGCCTGCAGAAGCACAGTGGCATTGGCTAATCCAACTGATGCACCTGTAGCTAAAGTAAGGCAGTCTTCATGATAGCACTTACGTGCCAGGTGGATGGCTCTTGACATGTTGTGCTGCCTTGAACATTCTGATATGTTTTTGGGCAAAGTTGTGTGATGAAGGTCAAAATCAGATTGCTTAGAATGATTCAGAGTAAGTCTGAGCCATCCACAAATGTGAATTCGGGTAGATCTCGGGCTATCCACAGTGGGAGAATGGTTGTTGGCTACAGGCAGTTATGATTATCCTGGACTTCGGGATGTAGTTGACATGTGAACATGGCTTTTGTACTACTCTTTGGAGAAGCAAGCTCTTGACATGTGCTGGTAGAGCTGCCTGCAGACAGCTGATCCACACAGTACTTATACTGGCCAGTCATTACTTTTAATTAATAGCAGGACTAATTTGGAGAGATGTGCTTCCAGACTGGGGACAGAGGCAGATGATTTTCTATTCTGTCTTTCCTCTGCTTCTTTGAAAAATTCCAATTCTCCGTCCCTGGGTTATTTGCAGCATTAGATATGGTCCAGATATATGTTATCTGTAGCACAGAAGCATGTTTCTGGTGGTTTGTGCTGAGGGTTAAGCATACACTCTAGCAGACAGCTCCAGGCTTGGATGCAGCTGAAGCATACAACTGAGGGATCTGTTTGCAAAGAGCTGGTTTAGCAGTATATGCAGTCATTGTCAGATACAGTCCAGTCTACTACTTTAGTCTGCTTGTAGTAGCAGCTGAAGTTACCCTTAAAGGCAGTGGGGACAAGAATATATAGGCTTAGGTCAGGACTTAACCAAGTCCAAATCATACAATCATTAGGGACTGAAGTAATTCTATCTTGTGATATAGGTAATCACTTCTTTACAGAACAGGAAATACTTCAGTTTATGGAAGGCTCTGGCTAAAGACCAAACCATGGTCTGGAACAAACATGAGTGTGCTAGATCAGAATTTAGTATGCAGGAGGAAGAGGGTGGAACATTAGCACACTCACTTAGGTCTTTATGTTTACTGAGCTACTGCAAATCCAGAACCCAGTTCCCATGTAGAATAGAAATGAGGATGAGAGATATTAGTAAGAATTCAAAGCATCTGTTGTTCCTCCTTATTTTCCCTATCTTAGTATATGCAATGTAATTTAATGAAGTACGGGTTCTTGGCTAAAAGGCTCTGTCTTAACTTTTAATTTCCTTCTCTGTGACACATTGCTATTTGCAAAGAGGTTATGCAAAAGTTAAACCATAGTAAGATTAAAATCAGGGCAATGAGAGTTGTGTACTGACATCTGAGAGCAAAATTTGACCTTCTGAATTCTGAAGAAGCTGCAAAGAGCCTGGATGTTGCAGTACATATGTCAGAGAGATAGTGTAAAGAAAGCCTGTCAGATTTTGACTCGGAGCCTTCAGACATGATTTGCAGCATCCTTGCAAAGAGCAAGCCTAGGTAACTGTGTGATGAGCATGGAACAGACAGAGATTTCAGATATCCACATACAAATTCAATTTTTTCTCTTCAGTTCAGGAACTACCAATGTATCACATCCACAATGCCCCAAAGCATCCTCCCAGCCAGTTGGCTCTTAGCAAGAATAGAACCAATTTCTTAATCCTTACTACCACCTCCTGCCAACGCACTATGGAAATAGAAGATATATCTGCTTCAAAAAGCATTTGTCTGCTTTCCTAGCCAGGCATATGCTTCAGAGATGACAGCTGGTGCAGGAAAGAAGCACTTATTTATACTTACATATATATAGAAATATATATCTCTCTATATATATGAATATATACATGGACACATATATACATACATATATGCATACAGCAAATGCTTTATGTGCACATGTTTTTTACATGAAAAGGAAGAAACCAAGGAAACTGATGAGATGCCAGTTTTCCAGTTCAATTTTATGTCTTAGTGCTTTAGAAAAGTGGGGACAATGTCTGTATCCCTAGTGAGCAGCAGACAGAGTAGACCTTATCTTGTAACAATTTCTATGCTTGGCAAAGTATGCTTTTATTCTTAATTTGACATCAAATAAATTCTTAAATATGCAAAAGATCAACTGTCTCAGTTCTCCTCTTCATAAAAAAATGGTCCTGCACTCACCATTTGCTGAAAATGACTCAGTAAATTCTCAGTAATGACATCTGTAGTGAAGGGAAGTATCAAGAGAAGGCTACGGAAGGCAGCTGAGTTTTAAGTTGTCGAAGAACTGCATCACATCAAAGAGAAAAGTAACTCATAATCCTTCTGAAAGAAAAAAAAATCACCGTATTGTCATAATTGTAGCAGAGTTAACAGATGCTACATGCTATAGCCTGAGTTCTATGCAAATGAAAACTGGAATAAAGAGCATTGTAAGAATATGGATTTTTTTGGCAGAAAAATTCCTTTTTCTTGCTAAATCCTTCTCAAATACATATTATACAACTCCCTTGCCTTGGCACTGGATAGATACAAAAATTCTCAAGCTAAATATTTGGTTCATCTGTACGAGAATAAGCATACATTGGATGCCAAGTGCGGGTTTGAAATACATTTATTCGTTCCCAATTTAGCACCTACTCCTTGCATAAAATTCAGTGAATTATAAAGAAGGATACAGAAGAACAGCACCCTTCCCATTTTAATAGCACATACTTACCACCATTCTTATGTTAATGAAGTGTTTGTACAGCTGCTACAGTGGGCACAGGGAGATTAAAATCTGCCATCACTCTGCTTAAAGAACCTAAGGGAGATCAACACATCTAGTCTAGAGGGAAAATAAGACCATCAAAACAATTATTTCACATCATTTGCAGCAGCTTAGAACAAGGGTGGGAAACAGAGAAGGAAATTTATTAACCTTTAAGGTAGCTGTATATCTGCTACTTTATCCTACCTGCCAATTCCTCACTTCATTTAATGATCAGTAGCCTTGACACTCACATGTCATCTTTAGTATCCTGATAACTTTTATTCTTAATTGCTCTCCTTTGCTGGATTAGTTATAGCTCAGCTTCTGGACACCAAAACAGGTTCACATCAGAGACAGCAAGTACTAATGAATATTTCTCAGGCCAAATTCAAGTGGTGGGTAGTGATGCTACAGAAACTGGATCTGTTTACATGGATTGATTGGTGTTTCTTTGATAAGTTCTTAGATATCAAAAGGACATTTTTTAGAGCAAAAGTGGATGAACGGGATGGACAGATAGACAGACATATTTTAATGGTGATCCTGAGCAACCATAGCTTTTGTTTCGTTGTGATTAGCGAAGCCAGTGGGCTTGTTTTAGCTCATAGCTCCGCAGCTCTTCCACACAGTAGTGATATTTCCCTTAGAATTTTCATCAATTAATGCAAGAAGTATTATGAAAAGCAGTAATATTTTGTCTGTAGTTCTATTACTTGGGGAAGAGTAATGATGTATGCATGAGAGATGGTGGTTGGTTGGGTATGAGAAGATATTGCAGATGGAGAAGGAAAGGTGTTTTTCAAAGCACTTAGAACTATTTTAATCCACTTTGTTACAGTGACATTGCCTCTAATCCTTTCCTGATATATTATTGATAAGCTTTTCACAATGTACATCATAGTAAGACACATCAGACTTGACACTTTATCCTCACAGTGCATTTGGGAAGCTCAGAAGTCTTCTATTTCCCATTTTACATTTACATTTACATTTATTTCTCATCTTCCTGACATTGAGAGAAGAGTGTGTAAGGCAAATTGTTTGAACTTGAGTTTCTGCAGTTAAGCAAGAAATGCTCATCTTGTTAAAAATCAGGCCAAAGATTTTGGCCTTTAAATATAGATTTAAAAATCTAATACCTCATATGGGAGAGATTGACCTCTGTGATTGACCAGTACTGTGCAAAGGCCCTACGGTAAATCTCAGAGACAGATTTTTGATCTCCTAAAGCTTAATTGCTAAAAAGTTGCTTTTCCAAGATTTTTCATGCAAGTCAAACTTTAGACATGTCTTAACAATGACACATAAGTTGGCTAAAGCTGTGTGAAAAACTGAATTTCTTTTCAAAGGCTGAACCAAAAAGAAGACAAAATAACTTTTGGTCAGTTGGAATGAAAAATATTAACGGATTGTTTGGGGATTTTCTTCTGAAACAACAAATTTTTTAAAAAAAAAAGTTCTGGCCAGACATGAGGTTTTTTTAACTTGGCAAAACCCCCTTAATTTCTTTTTTGTGTTTGTTTCTCTTTTTGAAAAATATTGAGTCTGCTTGTTTTTCTTGTTTTAAAAAAAGGTATAAAAGTTTAAATTCAAATTTTTTTACTTGTGTCTTATTGTAAATACTGCTTCTGATGAGTTCAGTGTTCTGAGAGTTTTTGTATATACCTTTATTTTATATTTATGAGAGCTTTGATTATGAAGCACAATACTGTAACTTGGACTGTAACCTCAGTGTAAGCCCTTCAGGTTGAACCTCCTGTTACAAGTGAATTCTTCCTTCTCTCTGTTGGTTTTTTTTCTTGCTTTGGTTTGGTTTGGGTTTTTGGAAGTATGATTTTCCTAAGGACTGTCATAATACAGTATCAGCAAGGAAAGCCATACTACTGCAAATGAATTCATAGCCTTGGACAAAAGATTCTGCAGTTGTACTGACAGCAATCAATAACTTTGGGCTAGATCTAATATAAGCTTCTAACAGGTTTTATTGTTGTTAGAAATAGTGTTTACATTGAGTATCTGAAAGTATTCTCATTGTTTTCATGCTCCAGTACATGGTTATTGATGATCTCTTACATTAGAAAGATCAGTTAAGATGCATGCATTTTATTTTCTATTTGAGAGAGGCTGAGAAAGATGATGTGATTAGGTGTAAGGCTTTTTAAGCAATGGTGTTAGATCTGGAATATACAACTTCCCTATTTTTTGCCTGACTCTTGATTCGCAGTGAGTGGGACTGGATTGCAGAAAGTTTGTACATCATCATCAAGTTCTTAACATATTATCTAAAATATGCTATCTTTAGAATCAGCTTGCTGCATAGGTATCAAATTTGTTTTTTTCCTGGGACATGGGGATTAGCATTAGGTTATGGTACTCGAGGGCATATGTGTGCTGAGTTGCTGAGTTGCTCAGCAGTCCTGCTGGGCCAGAAGCAGAACCTGCAGACTGTTTGGGGTCTTTGATTTCCAAATTACAATTATGAAGTATCTGAGTAAAGATAATAAGAACTGTAATTCAGGACAAGAGGAGTCACATTTGCATTAAGAATAGATCTACATTATTGCATCTAAACTTGAAAAGTAGACTGTGAATGTTTAACCTGTGGAAAATTAGCATAATTATGTTTAGGTGTCAAATGGACAATCCATTCATTATATCCAGTTATTATATACTTTCCATCCAATATTTTCCTCAAGGAATACAGCTATGAAACCACACATAGAATATAAACTGCATGTAGGGGATTTGCAAAAGAAATCCTTAATTACACTTACCCCTCAGAGTAGCTGAAGTTTTTCTAGGAAAGAGAAAAAGCTATGTCACTTCCAAGATATGTGCTGCATTAATATATAACTGGCATTTCATTTACTGTCATTCCAGCACCTTGAAAACATTGAGGAAGAATTTATATCCAAATGAAGCTTCACTGATTTTGTTCCTTGGTATTCCATTTATGTTGTTTGTGGGACATACTCTACTTCAGAATAATTTTCAATAATGATTTTTTTTTCCACTGAATTAGCTTCTAATATTATAAAATGAACCAAATGTTCCTGATGTATTATTATACACCAGACTTTATTTGATAATGCTTTTTACTAAAAAAGAGAGCTGTCATTTTTGCATTTGTCACATTAATGGAGTCATTTTAGTCTTAAATATTGTGTTTAATCATGCCATAGGAAAAAACAGGCTTATATTACAGTGCCTGCAAGCAGTATGGTAGCAAAGGTAATGAAGCATTGCCTTCTGAGACTATGAGGTAAGTAAACTTAAGTCAATAGAATGATCTTCTTAACTGATCAAGTTGTCCTGGAGTGTGTTTGTCACTTAATGATACTGGAAGCAATAGAAGTAATGATTTTCAAACTTGGAAGAATGTTCAACTGTTTCCCAAACCAGTGTGATTTGATTTTAAGCACCTCCTTGCTTCTAAAATAAGTGCTTACCTGTGGACATCTGGGTTCCTCAGTTCTGTCCTCAAAGGACAACCTGATGAGAGCTTACCAGCAATGTGATGATCCTAGTTTAGGAATAAATAAAAGGAATTTATTTAGGAATAAATAAATCAACATGTCATCATCTGTTCATCCTAAAACTGTTCTTCAGTTAGGCCCTATATTACTTCTGTGGATATGTGAAATGTCTGTGGGATCCCATCATAAATACTGTATGTAACTGTGCTGTTGACTCTTGTGCCTTTGAGAAACAGTTTTTTAAGTTTGAGTGTGCACCTATGCTTCCAGTTATAACCACACGAGGTGTCGCTCCTGTTAGCAGCATCACTGTGTATTTACTGGGGAGTTCTCATTAAAATACACTAAGTGGATCCAAGTCTGTCTTGATTTATGTTCAGCAGTTTCCTTGGAGCTTAACTGTAGATTTGTTTCAAAACAGAGTTTGAAACATTCATCTTTGCCAACATGACTGTTTTGAAGGAAGAGGCTACATTGCTTTAAAACATTTCGTATCAAGGCCAAAAAACTTATTGAAGATCATGTGATCTTCTGTTATTAACCATTGATTTGGTCATTGAAATAGAGAAGAAATAATCCTGTCATTTGCAAAAATGCAGAGCCTAACCCCCACCACTTCCTTCGAATGACAGGTGTTGATTTTCTGCTGGTTTGCATAGACCAGATAGTAATCTTTAGAATACAGGGAAGATCTTACTTGCTTTTGAAAATTACTCACTCCATTTACTGAGAAATCAGTGGTGTGTCGAGGATTTATGAGAACAGGATAGAAAACAGGAGTGTTTGTGTTTGGTGCAACTTGCAGTTAGAGCCAGTGTTTCCTGCCTCTTCTGTCTTTCTGTGGGGTTCAGTTTGTCATCTCTTTCAACCACGAACTGCTCTGACCAGGACTGATTCTGGGGCTGTTGTATGAGACAAGGTGGCAGTCATCATAAGTAGGGGAAAAATCAGAAAAATCATATGCTAGGCTAGGAAACCCAAAAGTGACAAAATGTCACATTCTACTTATAGAATGTCAGACACAGCATCAACATTAATCCCATGTAATCCTACCTTTACAAATCTTTTTTATCTAACCAGATGGATTAGTTGGGGAAAACCTGAACAGGGATGCATATTTTTTAAAAAATACGTATTCAGAAATCAGCTTCTGGCTGCTTCAATTCCTGTTGAATTTTAGCAGTTTGTTCTGCAAAGACTGATCCCAGATTCTGTAAAAACCAATTAGGATGTTCACAAACAGGCTGTATGTAAGGGGTTTTTTAAAATGTCATTTTAATATGGAAGATATGTCGAATGACCTTTTTAATGTCTTTTCCATTTCCTAGATTTAAATGTGAATGATATGGTCAACTGATCCTCAAAACATAT
>JANZLQ010000040.1:10549058-10559403 GCA_026212715.1 Elanus axillaris
CTACCAGTGCAGAACACAGCACTATGAGGGCTGCTATGGGGAGAATTAATTCCATCTCAGCCAGACCCAATACAGTTAGAGATGTAATTAAATCCATAGAACTGAATATGTGGAGATGATTTTTTTTCTCTTTGTCTACTTTAGCTCTGGCTACCTCCTGTTTTCTGATATCAACTACACCAAGGGACAGAATATAGAATATGTATGTTATTGAAGTATGCATAAGTCAAATTAAATGCAAAATAAAAATAGTTCACATAGTAAACAGATATTAACCTGCTGAATTGGGTGAATTTATGAGAACAGTTATTTCAGCTTTCCAGATAGATTGTGACTGGAAGTCCCTCTTAAAAATTCTTAATTCATCTACAGTCCAGCTCTGTGAAGGACTCCCCATCATTGGGAGTTACTGCAGTACTTGTGATAGGTGCATTCCAGCTCTTAGTCTCCTGGGCTGTATACATAGTGGTACAAAAGAGTGCTTTTCCAGGAAAGACTACCTGGCATATACCCTACAACAGTCTCTTCCTTTGATGGCACTGAAATGTTTGTCTGAACTGTTAGTCTGCATGTGCACTGCAGCATTGAGAAGTGATCAGATCTGCAGCTGATGTAACCCAACTTATCATTACTGCCACCAGCCTGCTGCACACTGTGTGAAAACCTGGTCTATTATTTTTTGCTTAACTTTTAAATTATTTTCTTTCAGGTTATTTCTTAGAGTTGCCTGACATATTTATTTTTTGCAGTTGAGAAGGCTAACTTCCAAGCTTACAGGCTAGGATTTTTAGATTGAGATCAGAAAGAATAACATTGTTCCCTACAACGCCAGTGGTGTATCTACATTAAAATAGTGAATTTATTCAACATGCACTTCTTTTAGAGGGAAAAGAATTCGGCATACTTCTTTCTGATTTTCACTATGGAAAAATTATTTCTGTAAATGTTACATGAACATAAAATAAGGGTTCTTGTAATGAATGTTGCTTGCTAATCTTGAGTTGTTATGAAGAACGCTATGGTAGTGGCATTGAATGATCCATCTGTATCAATTATAGCAGTGCTGTACCTCAGTGTTGTGGCTATCTTTGAGAATGCTGTGGAGCTGTTACCACCTAGTGCTGGAAACTTTTTAAGAGAGATGTTTTAAATCAGAGTATATTGGCATAATCAAGTGGGCTGGCCAGCTTGAAACTACTGTGTTCTTTTCAAGGGAATGAACTGCACTAAGCTGTTTTGTTTTGAGGTGAATATGTTCGTACTTAGAATATATTCATTGCTTAGAAGTTGAATCTATAAAGTCAGTGGGAAATCTGATAGATTGAATGGCTTTTCTTCCTTAAAAAACCCCAAAGGCATATGTCATTACTGTATAATATTGGAAATCCAGCCCTGTCACTGTAAAACACAGAATAGCTCTAAATGTTTTCAGCCTGAAAAATGTTTTAAAATGTCAATAAATGATCTAAATTTACAAGGGTGAATATTTATCTAAAACTGAAGAGGAGAAAAGCACCTAACATATTTAAGCAAAGAAAAAACCACTACTCTAGTCTATAGGAAAATAATTTACTGAAATCTTTCAGAATGTACTGAAAAGGATAATGTCATATTATTAGGAAAACTTGCAATTAGGATTCATGTAGGCTGTTAAACTGGCTTACTAAATTCAATCTGCAATCTGAATAGCACTGAAGATTTGGAGGAAAAAATTGTGTCAACTAGTTATGTCCACTGTTGCTGTGACAACAGGATTGGAGAATAGTCTGATTAAAACAAAACAACCTCTCCCAAAAATAACTACCAAACCCAACAAAAGAACATTCTGCTGGTCCTACTAAACCCAAATAACCAGACAATAAAAATATGACATTCCAACTTAATAAAAATGAACGAGGTAAGTATTGGTATCGCGCCTGCTGCTGTTGTCTAAAAAAGTATTAAAACAGTACTGGATAACTAAAATTAAAGGCAGTGTTGGTGAGGATTTCCTGATTTCGCTAAACTATTAATTGTAATACTCAGTGTGTGTTTTATTAAATTTTATTGAGGAATATGTTTGTCCTACTGTGCCATGACGCATGGCTGTCTTGCAAAGCAAACATTAGATGCCTGCAGAGAAGCCCTGTGCTTCTTAACCATGGCTTGTGCAGAGCTCTGTTACAGGATGAGCACTTCTGAAAAATCCTTTGGCTGTTTGGGTGTCTAAATGAAAATGGACCTCTGTGTCTCACCTGTAGCTGCTACATGAATTATTGTTACCAGTGTTTTTCATATAAGATTTTATCTCAGATTTGTAGATCAAACTAGCTAATTTACAAGTTGTTTTGGTTGCAGCCACCTCTCTATTTTTAGCTTTGTACATGTAGCTGGGTATTCCCAGTGTATAATAACTGTTATATCCAACAGCAGGATCACAAGCTACAGCATGGTAACAATGGCAGGCAAGGGTCTCCTTAAGCCAAATTGCAGTAGGAATCTACAAGTTGTGAGGCTGAAGGACAAAGATGGGCAAATTTTCTAATTTGAATTGAATGAATTTGCTGATGGGGGAAGTTCTGGTTGTTGGAAGCAGAGACAAAAGGGAGAGATAGAAAAGGCTAAATTTTATACCTGCCACTTAAAATATGTCTACTGAGCTGTAATTCAACTAAGCAGCAGCAAGTAACTTTAATTACTCTCTAATCAGGCCCATGAGATTTAGCTGAGAGAGGGTTTGGTTTCTTAAAAATAATTAAAAAAAAATCCCTCCACCACCAAAACCTGTTTTTCCAGACTCTCCTAGCCTTAATTGCAGTCCCAGACACCTCAAGCAATTTTCTGGGCCAATTAAATGAGGGCAGTGGCTAGATTAACACATTGCAGTGCCTTACATGTAGTGTGCTTGCTAGAGTTAAATTGTCTGAAAAAAGAACAGCCTGGCATCTAGACCTAGATCTTGCAGCTGGCATTGCTGTGCAATTGCTGTGGCCACTTCAGATCTTTATGGGTAATATTTTTTCTACCAATGCCTAAAGAGACTTAGAAAGGAGGAACAGCAAGAGCAAATAAAGGGAACAGAAGGTGAGGGGAAAAAATTGAGCCCTTCTTATTAATATAGTTTTTACGTGCTGAGAACATATTCCACTGAAGAAGAAAGAGTTCTTCCTTCTGTGCTCTAACTGTTACACTGCAGTATATTCAGCATAGTTTATGTTGCATATGTAAAGGAATGAAGTTTTGCAATGACAGTTTTTAATATACATCTACCCCAATGCTACTTTGGAGGATGATTCATTGTATAGGAGGAAATAGCAATATTTAACACAAGGCAATATTTTCCCTGTGGTTTTGGAAGTATTTATACAGCCAAAAAGATGGCAAAATTTGGCTGTACTTTTCCCAGTGCATCTGCAAACATTGAGGGTCTTTATATATTTCTGTTTCTGAGACCTACGTCTGCCAAATGTGTGATTTATGTAATGCATTTGTCTATTTTCTAAAGGGTTAATTAAGAAGGGCCACTGAAATAAGCTAAACATGCTGTTTATGTGAGCTGCTCCATTTCATTTGTTTCATAGTCTTAGAAAATATTGTTACACTGCCTGCTTCTCTGTTGACCTTAGATTACTTCTTATTTGCTGCTGCATTTATATTTCATGCAATGGAAATTGAATCAAAGAAGTTTCATGCTGTAAATATAAAGGAAAAGGACACAGTAACCTCAAGCACTGATGACAGACGAGAAACCAATGTCAGAAAATTTAGATGGAAATTATCTTTGAAATTGGGGGGTATCTTCTACAGCAGTAGAGTGAAATGGAGGAAAATACAAGGTGTATTTTAGCTTCATGTTGGGGAGGGAACTTGCCAACTCTAAAGCATATTCAGGTCTCTTAGGTACCATGATGGCACAAGACCCTTTCTTTCCATCTAAGTGGTATGCATATAGGGTCTAAGTGCCTGTACAACCTTCTAGGTGCCTATGTTTCTGCTAAAGTGTAATTGTAGGAATCTTAGACTTTGGCAGCTTAGCTTCTACATTATACACATGTCCTGGTGAGGATTCACAGACTGGGTGTTTCCCTGCTTGCTGTTTCACTTAGCAAATATGACCCAATATGTGTGTTCAGAAATAACCCCAACAACCATCTAGGGTTATTCGAAATTTGAAATCCTTTCATCCTCCTGACTTCCTGAAGAAAGACTTCCTCATCATCTGCCCTGTTAATAGGGTACTATAACATGGGGTAAGGAGATATTCAGGGCTGGTGTTCTCTGAAATAATCCTGAGTTTCCGTACTTAATTTAAAGTATCGCAAAATTATTTGGAAAATAGGTAGCTAAATACACTTCATGGTTTGGGACTTAGTCTTTGATGGCTTCAGCACTGCAAAGTCAGCATCTCACAAACATCATCAGATAAAACTTCCAAAATATGAGTCAGACCCATTCTAAAATAAAAAGAGAGGAAAGTACATGATTAAATCACTGTTTTAAGTATTGCCCAGAAATTAGTTTATTCTCATGGTGTCCCTACAAGATTAGGAAGTGTTAGATAAGTTTATTCTTATTTATAAGGCTAAAATAGAGGCACTGATGCATTAAGAAGTGGTTTGTTCTCAGTCTCACTCATTTGCACAAAGAATTACACTCCTGGTACCCCATTGCTAAAAAATCTGTGGCCTGTCTGTGTGTAAGATGAACACACTGTATTTTTACAAGCAAATAAGTGTGAGATACCCACTTTACACAATGGGAGCCATCTCCACCACTGGCTGACACAAGCTATGATATTTTATGCCACCTGGAAAAAGGATAGGGTCATTCACAATTTATCACAGAACAAGTCTTGAGAAGATCTGTGAATATTTAAAAAAGAACAGGTTTTCTGATCTCCTTGTAGTCCAGGGTAGCAGCATGCTAACCTTTTCTTACAGCAGGCAGTACATTTAGACTCTCCCTCCAGCAGATGTGCCTCAGCTTGCACAGCAGTCCTGTGACTTGGATTGTGTGTTTGATGCACTGGGGCTCCAACCATGGAATGTTTATTTTCCACTTCACAAATTCAGTCTTTGATGAGGATGCTGAAGACCAAAGTGATGAAGCTTAAAAGCACTATGGGTAAAAGTGTTCAGCATTTCAGAAGACACTGAAAGAGAAGGGAGTATGCTGAAGGAGGTCGGGAACAAGATGACTAACCCTCTGGAGCTAGCTATGATTTCCAGGCATAATGAATTGTCTTAAAGACAATGAGTCAAGCTCCTAAATATCCCAAACTTCAGCCTGTGTTTAGTAATTCCTGCCTTTCTGAATTCTTACTGTTGTAGTGTTTTGCTGTCTGTGTCTAGATGGAGTCTCTGAGGATTTTGTCTCTTTGTTTTTCCTCTAAATTATTGACTGTTCTAAAGCTCTGAACTTTTCTTTAAAAAAACCCAACAAAAATAAACTAAAATAAGAAAAAAAACAAAAAACCCAACTTACAAAAAACCCACTTTTCTTTGTCTTTAATTTGCATTCTCTACCATGAACCATCAGCCAGAAGTACCAAGGCAGTCATGCTAATCTGCCAATTATCAGTAAAATGGCCATACTAAAACATTCAAGGAGGCTCTGGGCTGGAAGCAGGCTGTCCCTACAGTTCACAGCACATCATGTTAGGTCTAGGGAATCTGCTCTGGTACCACTTCCTGTATAGATAAAATACACAATATAATGGGGGAAAGCATAAAAAACAAATGACAAGGCCCTTTTTTTGGAAGAGGAACTGTGTCTTTGCTGCTCTGTCCTGTCCACCAATTGCTAGTTACAATGTGAAGGGTATAGAAGGTGCTGCTGCCATAGGGCAGCCCAGCTGCAGGGACCATTTTTTTTTTTCCATCTGCTGCTGTATCTATGCTAAACCACAGTACTTTTATCCTACTTTTTCTTTCTTCTCATGAGGACATCTCATTTTTTCTTGCGAACATCTCTGCTTTTTGGAGACAGTTTCAAGATTTTTGAATGCAAGGTTGATAACCTTTTAAGTAATTTTTAAGACAGAACAATTTGTGATAATACAAATGATTCTTTATAATTTTAAAATAATATGGTTTGGTTTTCTTGTCTTAAAGCAATGGTACTACTAAAAGAAACTGAGGTAATTTAAAAGTAGATAGAACTTGACTGGTGACATTTGCAAAGATTTGAAACTGGCACTCCCATGTCAGAACATTTTAAAAAATGCATGGCTGTTGAAGCATTAACTAGCAGAGGTGTATCTCCCTTTGTAGTATTATTAATGCAAATTCCTTTTGAACTGCAAGATTATAAAGTTTGTGTCACTAAATCAAACAATAACACGAGAGATGTGAAACATGGACCAAGTCAGAATAGTGCGACCCTTTTGGATAGCCTCAGATTTTACATGCTTGATTTCTTACCTTCATTCTCATAAAGAGATCTGGATTTCCTTGTCCGCTAATAAGCATTTAATTAAATTGTAGGTTCTTATCTAAGTTTGTGGCAGTGTACTGTAGCAACAGTAAAATGGCATTTAGAGAGAGAGAAGAGCAACCCTTCATGGCTGCCCAGATGAAAAGGAGTGTCAAATGCATCTGGTATTATCTCCCTTTATTTTGCTCCAGTTGTTATTCTCACCAATATTGAAAAGCACATATTGGCTGTAACAGGGTCTGCAATGGCTCTTGATATGACTCCTGCTGGCTACTTTATTTCTTTGACCAGAAGAGCCACTGAGTTCCTTGAACACGAGATGCTTTGGAATGATCCATCTGTGACTTCTGCCACAGGGCAAATAATACTGCTGAATACCTATGGGTGGCTTTATAATGTTGCCTTACAGAAAGTGAGAAAACATATCATAGTACATTTGAGGGGTGTGGAAAGCTGACTGTAGTTCTACTTGCATGTGAGCACAGTTTTTTACAGTTTTAAAAGGATTAATGTTAGTTTGAAATTTTCTTACTTAGAATGTGGGTCAGACTTTTTTACATGAACTGATAATAACACTGGTATAGTACATGAGCTGTTCAGGTATTGGGCTCTGTTAGAATTGCACAATCAATAGATTTGATTGTATTAAGCATTGTTTCAATCAGATTCCATCTTGGTAAAAACTGTACTGATCTCATAATTGTTTAGCAGAACAGAACAAATCTTTTCTATTCTGGGACACCAATGACAATGTATGTTCCAACTTCTTAACCTGAGAGGATACAGTAAACCAAAGGACTGCTACTAAAAGAACTCCCATCATGAAGTTTGTTAATACCCAGAAAATAAATATTCTCAATATAAGGAAAAAATGAAAAAAATTCCTGACCTTACTGCGTTAGAGTCTGTATGCAATGCATTTGCATTCTGCAGTAATTCTCTTTCCAACCCTTTTTTTCCCCTCCACATTTCTTGCTGTCATAATACAGCCATCAAAGAGTAAGTAGATATGTAACTGGGCAATCTGCTAAGCAGAAAAGGAAAGTATCTCCTGGGAGAGAGGAGCAGTAACAAAAATTGGAATTTGCCACTCCCTTGGCATTTCTCCATCAATGAAATTTGAACATTAAAGCTTAATTAACTGGAGTAATTGTCATAAATTCTATATAGTAAGTGCTTCTTAGTCAGGCTTGATTTTTTGTATGAGTTCCTGTGTAAGATGTGGAACTCTGGAGAATAATCATTAATATTTTAGCTGTGTTAGGAGGCAGCAATTTCCCTTTTCCTAATATAAAGTTATTTTTATTTGTTATTACTTGAGGATTTGCTACCCCTGACTTTTGAATTTTAGGTGAACTTAAAGCTTAAGATGAACTGAAACCAAGCTTTACTTGATTAAAGGGGGACAAAAAATAATCAGACCTCTTGTACTGGAAGTACCAATTTCTAATTTTTTCTGACTTGCTATAAATAATGGCATGAGTATTCCTGGCACCAGACTGACTATTGTGTGTGGAATGAAGTCTAGAGCTGGTAGAAATTTCTATGAGCTTGTATTGGAAGAATTTGCAATCCAGAAACAGCTTACTGTAGTAAATCTAGATTTAGACAGTAGTTCAGAGCTGCATACCAGATGATATATGTAGACAATAGAAATTATTCTAAATGGACTTGAAGAAATAGAATCTGGAGAGAAAAAAAAGGCTTTCCTCAAACTTTTGGTAACATCCACACAAACCAAATTAGATTCATGTTCATGCTTTGTTCTGGCCTTGCAAAATCCTTAGCAAATTCCTCAAAATATCCGTGTGAAAGGCAAAGTGCAGCGATGGAAAATTGAGTGTGAGGGTAAAGTGCACAGAAGAACTGTGCACACAAAATACTTGCTCAGAATCTGCTCTGCTCCATGACGCTGCCTCTGCAAAAGCATTTTGCCCTTTGTATGCTTTGTCATCCTTTGTTAGGTGTTTGAACAATGCATCAATGTGTGAGTCAATGCAATTAGTCTACTGAAATATGTAGCCATAAACAATCAGTTCAGCACAGCCTTGTTTTATTCCAAATTAATAGGATACCTTACACTTCCAGCAGAATTAGACAATCACTTGGAAAGCTGATAAGAGCAGAAAAAATAGGGCTGTTTCATATGCCATTTTATTAAAGTCTTGAGCTTTAAATGTAGATAATTTAATCTGGGGTGATGCTCTGAACAGTTAGGATGTTTTTAGAAAAGTTGTAACTGTTCACTGATGATTAAGTATTTAGAGCTTGAATTTTGAGAAAAATCTCATTGGCTATGTGTATGCGAAGAAGTTAACAGCTCTAAAACTCTAAAGAATGCCTTAATGTATCTGACATTTACACAGAAATTTCTCTTGTTCACTTAGAGCTTGAGTTTTTTCAGTTCTGACCTCCTGGGGATACCAGATCATGGCTCAAAACTTGGCTGCTCGCATTTTGCATCCAGGCATCTGGTTATTGGACATTGTGATGTCTTTTGCCATGTTTCCTTAATCTGCTTGCCATCAAGCTCCATCATAAATAATTAGCTCAGCATTTTTAAGTAGCACTTGTGAGAGATGGTTTAGTTCTCTTGCAGTAGTCCTAATCCAACTAATTTTCACATGTGCTTAATATACTTTTCACTGAAATACCTATGTTGTACTCTGTCCTTAATGCTGTCTTCTCATCCAAAATAACCCATGAAACACCTTGAGATTTGTTGAGGTGAATGATTCTAATCTCTGGTAACAATGTGAAGAGTTCCTTGTACTAAAAAAATAGTATTAGGAACTGAAAATGTACTTATGAACAACTGAAATGAACTTATGTACCTCTATACAGAGGTACATAAGGCGTTACCATGTCCATTTAAATCTAAAACCCAAAAAAGCTGAGGAAGCTTGTATAGTAAGAGTTTCTCAGCGCCATTTAGCAGGCCAGATTTCAGAAGCTGGCTTCTACATGGCTTCTGATCTACCCAATAACCTGTGCTTCCTCCCTAAAGTTCATTGCAGAACTGATACCAATGAGTAGTTTGTCAAAATCTGTTCTTTGGCTACTTACTCCATCTTCATATGAGCAAAACTTAAAATATTAAGCAGCTACCCTTGAAAACTAAACTGTGACATTAGAATGGCGAGAAATATGATGGTCCCCAGGAAAGGCTGTAGAAAATAAGCAGTAAATCTGTTATGACAAGTGAAAAGTCGCATAAATGTTATAATCTTCACTGACAAAAACATATCTTTGTTTAGGAAAGATTAAACTTCAAAGCCTGGTTGTCCTGTATTGTGCTAAATTCTGTAACTTTGCTTCTGAGGTGAATTTAATTATGGAACAGAAATGAATGGAACATCAACATCATGTAGGTCAGCTAGATAGCTTAGATTATGTGGAATTTCATGATTTGAGGTGTAACCTCAAAATCAGTAAGTCATCTCGGGGAATAGGATAGTGACTTAGCATAGTGCACACGCTGTGCTTTTAGCACCTGGTTTAAAGAGTAGAAAAGTTCCAAACACATTGCTGTTTGTGTCCCCAGCTGTGAGTGATGCACATTTTGGGAAGAGAGTTCTACTTCAGAGATTTCTTTTGAATAACAATGCCCTGCAGTTTTACACCAGCTAGGACTTTGGCCCAAATGGTTTGATCTGTCTTTCATGATGTGAGTGCAGGATTTCTGTGCCTGAGTGACTGCAGGAATGCTATGTAGGTTAGAACCCTTGGGCAGAGCTGCACTGGAAAGATTCTAATGAGTGACAAGGTAAGCCTTTAAAAATGCAATGACAAAAACCCCAGCAGATCATTTGAATAGAGCTTACAAAAGGAAAAAGTAGGTATAGAATATGAAAAATCGTAAAATAAGTAGTTCCACCCAAGTGGATGTCTCTTGTTCTCAGCTGGGTTAATGGGCGTATCTGGGGATGGG
>JANZLQ010000040.1:10576296-10587537 GCA_026212715.1 Elanus axillaris
TTCCAGCAGCTTCTCACAGAAGCCACCCCTGTAACCCCCCCACTACCAAAACCTTGCCACAGAAACCCAATACACCTAGACTCCCATTTATTGTTTTCAGATGGATATTATTAACTGGAAAGAAATATTTTGGACATAATACAATATAAAGAAGAAGCAATTTATGTAGTAAATAGAAGTAAATAAGTGCATCCAAATTAATGAGACCTGTCAGTGTACACATGCTAAAGGAAATTATACACACAAAAAAAAAAAGAAAAGATGGATTTCATCCATTCTGCATGTATTACTCCTTGGAGTTAGGTCTGATATTATTTCAAAGGCACTTCTCTTAAATCGGCATAGATAAAGCCGATGTGATTAGACAAATGATGGTACAGTAAACAGTTCAAAGCCTATAAAAAGAGCATTTGTTTTGATAGCTGGTTAAGTGTGTTGTCTAACACAGGAGCAGTAAAGAAAACAGTTAAAAGGAGGACAGTTTAAAAAAAAGCTCCATGCAGGTCATCATTTCAGCCATTCTTATTTTATGATTTTCACCATCAATTGCAAAACTTTTTTTTTTTTTAACTGAGGCATTGCATTTCAGTATTATTTATTCTAATAGATAGCTAATTGCACTAATCAGCTACTGTAATTAGCTAGAGATCTAGTACATCTTTATTTTAAATGTTGAAGGCCTCATTAAAATTCCTCCTTGTGGAGAGGGGAAGAAGAAGGTACCATTAAATTAATTGTTTATGCAAAGTGAAAATGTTCTGCTCTTTTATGTGATATCAAAGATTTGAGCACTTAAAGATGCACCTTGGGAACCCTTATCTATTCAGAAGGACTTGCCTTGGGATGCACTATGACTAGTGAGGATGTGGTAAACACTTTCTAGCCACTTCTGAGCACCACAGCAGAAGTCAGAGAGGGGCAAGCATTCAATTTGGAAAATGTTAATGCCTTGTCAAGAAGTGTAGAAGAGAAGCATAACAGATGTGCAAGATTTCTGTCAAGAGAACCTTATTTATAATATCTAAGATTTTGCTCAGCAGAAATTTGCATTAATATCTATGAGAAAACAGCCTGAAGTTAGAAGTTAAGGTACATACTATAAAAATTCTGGGGTTTAGTTGTTAAGCTTATCTGCTAATTTCAATTAGAACTTAAATGTTCAGTAAGAATAATATGTACTACATTTCAGTTTATTCATTTTTATAAGCTCTGAAGAAACTGTACTGGAATTGTAGTTTTCTGTTGTACTGTGGGAGGTTTATGTTTGTTCTCATAGCTCACAACTAAGAAATCAGCTCCTCATTTTTCGAAGCAACCGTGAAGTCAAACTTCTGAAACTGGCAGTGTAAGTCAGAACAATTACCTGAATCTTTTTATGATAGAGAATTAGTTTTTTCTACTTAGTAGCAAATATTTTCTGAATTGCTTGAAACATCTATTTGCGTTTAGTGAAATTTCTTGGGATTGATACCTTACGCCTTCTTTTCTTCAGAGGATAGAAAATTGAGCTAACAGCCTGATAAGAGTCTTATGTATTTCTCTAGTCCTTTTCAAAAGTAGATACAGCTAGAATTACATAAGAGTAGCTGCATTGTATCTTTACTGAAGAGACTATCTATTGCCAGGCTTGATGGGGCTGATTAGAGACAACAGCTCTCAAACATATCATGCATATACCTAGGAGACTATGAATGATGAATATCCTGCATTACACACACAGCAGGGTGTCATTGCAGGACAAAGTGTTGCAAAGTAGGCATTATCTTAAAAGTGAGGGTTTGGTCATTTCTTTTCCAGCATCTAGGATATTTTTGACATGTCAACCAGCAGTGTGGCTGTTGGGACATACTGGGACTGTTCCTGCACAGCTGGCACCTGTCATGCAGTGTTTATCAGGAAGAAGTAGGGACTTCATTTCCATCAGCTTTTGGCAGTACAGGTTACTGTGATCTTTTTCTGTAGGGGCCACTATCATTTTTACCATTAAAGGAAATAATTCCTATACTGTAACAGTGGAAAGCCAATGCCTGCAGGCGTTTCACTGTGAATACTAATCTTCTAATGAGACTAGCTCCCACACCGCAACAAAGACGAACAAGTACATACTGAAGTGCTTGTAATTCAGCTGGGTGCTGTGCAAGCCCTCACTTTATTTCTATTTTCTAAGGTTTCTATTTCTAAATGTTCAAGGAGCAACAATCAGGGAAGGAAAAGACTATTTAGCTGTGGTCCTCTTGTCTCAAGATATCCTCATCCCAACACAGACCATGGGAAAGCTGGTATCTTTCTCTTGGGAACAGAGTAGAATTTTTGTTTCCTGCAACAGCTCTGCCTTTAGTTCCTTCTGAGCAAACCACATGTAGCACTGAAATCTGGATTGAAACAATTCCACTAATTCACCAAGATCCTGCACTGAATTTTATTGAAGTAATTATTTGCTAAAGAAAAGGAATAATTGCTGTTGGGCAATGGAAAATGCATGTTCTTTCCCAGTTTCTTTTATGACCCCATGTAGATTGATTTTTAAAAATCCTAAAAATACAGAATGTGAAATTACAATAAGTTAAGAAAGTTGTTCTGTCAGTTATGTGTTAGACATACAGCTGGCTGGCGTGTTGACTTATGATCTTGTACACTTTGAATTTGCAAACTGTTTTATTGTAACCAAAAGCTTTTAGGAAAGTGATTCAGACTTGATGAGCTAATTAGCTTGATCTAAAATGATACCCTTGAAATTTTATATGTTTTATATATGTGTTTAAAGGGACAGCACTTATATGGGGTTCTTATAACTAAAGGATGGCTGGCTTATTCCTGGAAGCTTGGAAATTCTCTCAGATGGCAGTTTAAATATGGGTTAAAAAGTCATATATGCAAAAAAAGAAATTATAAGTGTTCATCTGAGACAATATTAGATTTTATGCAGGAAAAATTTGTCCTGCAGCCATTTTTTGATTCCTTCTCTTGTTACAAGTATAAATAAATCAACTCTGTTTGGAACAGTTTTAATTTGGGAGTTTTCACATTCTGCTTCAATATCTTGAAACTGTAGTATAAATGTACACTAATCCATTCATTCTTCTCCTCATATGCAGTCTGACCTGACATAAACTGGGGTAAACAAAGAAATTACTTGTGCCAGCAAACATACTGTAATTTGAGGCTGGTAAAGTAGAGGTTAGAATCTGGCCATGAGTAAAAATAGAACGTAATCTATTTCCCTGAGGTCTGCAGATTAAGTAACTTTTGATACTTCTGAATTCAAACCCTAGCAATGGTTTATACTGACATGCAGCTCCTTGGTGCAGCTGAAAACTGGGTGAAGGAAAATTCAGAGGAAAGTATGTCCAACTTAAGACTGAGTCTGGTGGTAGGGCTGTGAAGGTGAATCCTTCATTCCTAATATGCTCCATCCCATCCCTTGCATACACACCTCTGCTCGTATTTTGTGTGCATATAGTCTATATAATTTTCTGCATATCTTGGCAAGAAACTGTGGAACTGAACTTGTTAAAGAACATTTTTGCCTTTTGAAAAAAAACTCAAAACCACAATATCCAACAAAATCCTCCTCATTGTAGATTTCTACTGGGCTGTTTTGCAGGAATGGCTCCTAGGTTCATTGCAGAATCACATTTTCTGAGATGCACATTTTTGCTTTCCTCAAATTCCTCACTGTTGCAGTGATTACAAGGACATTTATGTTGAGAAAGCAGCACTGCTCAGGTAGAACAGGTGACCATAATTTTCATCTCTTTGTCCCTAGATATGATGACTTGGCCCTACAAGAAGCAAGAGTCGCAGGGGACTGTCAGGGCTAAACTTCTGGTCACAACAGACATCACCAGAGCTGAACTAATGCACATGTAATGGTGAGAGTGGAAGAAAATTAAGGATGTCTGTGGTTTGGACTTCAGGCTGTGAAATAGAGACTATCTCATCTCTCAGTCACAGCAGTCCTTCCATCAGTTCATTGACATCCTGCAATATCTTTAGCTGGCCAAATACCTTGCAGATGTTTCCATTTGTTGAATCAGCCATGCAGAATACAAAAAATTCATCTCTTATGGAAACTAAATTATAGGCAACTCTCAAGTGTCTGTGCTGTCAGTTAATGATAGTAGTGTTAAAAAAGATAACAATTTTCATTATCTTTATGATTGCATTTTATGCCTTAACTTCATTTTCAAAAGGAAATGCTCTTGTAAGTTTTTCATCTATTTTATATATGTATGGCTCTGTAAATTTTCTGCTTTAGTTGTTTGCATACAATCATCAAGTTTGCTATTGTAGAGCTATATTGTTGCACTTCTGTGGTCTAATCCCAGCCAGCAACTAATCACCACGCAGCTGCTCACTCACTTCCCCCCCCCCGCAGTGGGATGGGGGAGAAAATCAGGAAAAAGAAGTAAAACTTGTGGGTTGAGATAAGAACAGTTTAATAGAACAAAAAAGAAGAAACTAATAATGATAATGATGACACTAATAAAATGACAACAGTAATAATAAAAGGATTGGAATGTACAAATAATGCACAGTGCAATTGCTCACCACCTGCCAATCGACACCCAGTTAGTCCCCGAGCAGCGATCCCCCACCCCCACTCTCCCAGTTTATTTCCTAGATGTGACGTCCTATGGTATGGAATACCCCTTTGGCCAGTTTGGGTCAGCTGTGTCCCGTCCCAACTTCTTGTGCCCCTCCAGCTTTCTTGCTGGCTGGGCATGAGAAGCTGAAAAATCCTTGACTTAGTCTAAACACCACTTAACAACAACTGAAAACATCAGTGTGTTATCAACATTCTTCTCATACTGAACTCAAAACATCACACCATACTAGCTACTAGGAAGACAACTCTATCCCAGCTGAAACCAGGACAAGTTCTCATTCAAAATAAAGGGAGCATCAATTTCTGACTTGAGCGATGTAGTGTTTCTGAAGTTTGAAGTAAATCCTACTTGTATAATTATCCTACTGTAATAGGACTAACTAAATCATGACTGCCATACTAGGCATGATGTGTGAGATATAGCTTTCATTTTGCCTGATGTTGTGGAAAGACTAGAAGTTTCTATGGCTTTGTGATGGGTTGACCCTGGCTGGATGCCGGTTGCCCACCAAAGCTGCTCCATCACTGCCCCTCCTCAGGTGGACAGGGGGCAGAAAATATAACAACAGGCTCATGGGACAAGATAAGGACAGTTTAATAAGTGAAAGGAGAGGTTGCATGCAAAAGCAGAGAGAAAAAAATGATGTTATTCTCTACTTCCCATCAGCAGGCGATGTCTGGCCACTTCTCGGGAAGCAGGGCTCCAGCACGCGTAGTGGTTGCTCTGGAAGACGGAAAACGTCCCCCCTTCCATCTCCCTTTACTTAGCTTTTATACCTGAGCTGACGTCATATGGTATGGAATACCTGTTTGGTTAGTTCGGGTCAGCTGTCCTTGTCCTCCCAAGATCTTGCCCAGCCCCAGCCTCCCACTGAGGAGGGCAAAAAATGCTGGGGACACAGCCTTGATGCTGTGGGAGCACTGCTCCGCAGTAGCCAAAACACTGCTGTGTTATCAACACCTTTCCAGCTACCAGTGCAGAACACAGCACTATAAGGGCTGCTATGGGGAGAATTAATTCCATCTCAGCCAGACCCAATACAGGCTTGTATAGTGGAGCTAGGCTCTCTGTATAGGTGCTATAACTCACAACCTTGAAGGTCAGAGACAGTGTGGAGAAAATGCATGTATACACCACTGTGCAGAAATGTTGGGAATCCCTGTCTACAAATGACCTAAACTTTCTCAGTCCATGGTGGCTCAAACAACAAATTAATCCCCTCTGGTGACAGAAGCCAGGCTCGATGAAATAGCAAGCATGGAACCAAGGACATTGGAGCTAACCTCAGTGATTTCCAAAGATTTAACTAAAATACGGTAAAAGAGACAGTCATTGTCTTTACAGTAAGGAAGGCTACATAGATAGCATATGTGGGCGGGTTAAATATGTGCATATTAGGAGACTGTATGTAAAAAATAACTGGCGTTTCCAGGAGACAAGGTAGACATACAAATTATGAGAAAAGAAGAAATGTCATTTCCATTTGCAGATGTGAACTGAGTTACAGAAAAATACCTTGCATGCAAAAAATAACATCATCCTAAGTTTGCAGACAACCAGTAAGAGTAGTTCTGAGAGATGCGACTTGCCATACTTCTGGCAATGAGTCCACATGTAGTTTTATCGAAACATCACTTTTCATTAAAGTATTTAAATGAATAGAAGAATTAGTCTGCTTTGAAAACCTCTAGACTATGCTTTCCAAATTTCATTGGATTAATTTTTAAGTAAATTGGGTAACTGTAATCTCCTAGGCTTTACATAAAAGTGAAATGATCAAGAGAGGTCTTGATTGACTACAGAAATGTTTTGTAAAACTCCATTACTATGTAAGACAATCTGTGTATTCAGAAATTCCTTTACCCTGAATTATAAGCATTCCAAAAGTCAAATGTACCTCAGTTTGGAGTGAGGGACCCCAAACAGTGGGACAGTGAGTTCACTTTAATAAGGAGGTAATGGTGAACTAATTTGGTGTTTTCTTTATTGACTTTATTGATTTCATTGGTAGCAAGTAAGCATTACTATTTGGGTTTGCCAAAAGCATAGAAAAAAATGCTACTGTGCCTCTTACTAGATAGCTTTGGCATGCAATACAGCTTATTGGAACAACCTACATTTCTGTTTGAGTATCTGGAGTATGAAGAGCTCCTGTGAATGGAATAGAGTGATCTGAGCAACTGCTGCTCCATTTGAAATTGTTTTTCAGTTTTCATTTAAAGATATGCATTGGAGAGTGGAAGTTACTAACAGTGTCGAGATGTCCTGCACTGAGTGCCTCCTGTTTCCATAAACATTAGAAGTGTCAGATGACAAATGTGACTATCTTCAGGGCAAAGAGGTAAGGGCACAAATTAGGGTGGTCAGTCATTTTATGTGTCTTCAGCTGAGCTAGACTTGCTGTAAGATCTCTTTTTGTTCCTTGGGTAACTGTCTGAAGCAATTGGAGATACTTTATAATGGAAAAGCCAGTTGAAGTTACAATACCTAAAAGAGACTAAACACAGGGCCTTTTTTTTTTTTAAGAGTAATAGGTCTGGGAAATTTTACATCAGTGAGCTTAACTTCAGTTCCCAGAAAAACACACGAATACAGAAAGGTAGCTGTATGGCTTACTTTGCTTACCTAATTCTATATAGTTGACAGTGAAAGGTTTCACCAAAGAGTAATTCAAAGCAGAGAAGCTAGGGCTTCTTTGAATTACTCTCTGAAAAAGCTTCTTTTTCCTTTGATGTGCAGAGACTAAAGTGGCTGGCCTTTTAAATGGGCTACCTTAATTTGTGCATTACAGATACTATCTGCTTATATATACACAAAATATTGTAAGCATTGTCAACTGGATTAATTGTTCCTGATTTTAGGTACTTGAATAAGGAACACAACTATGGTCTTACTTATCTTTATCTTTCTTTATGAGTGGTGAAAAGGTAGGGACAATGTTAGACCAAAAATGGGCCATGGGAATCAAACGCAAAAGGAAAATTTCAGATTACGTACCTAGCATTTTCTAACTGTGGGAATAGTTAAGTATTGGAATAAATGGACTGTGGAATGGATAGTTGTAAAGAATATATTAAGTAAATAGTTGTTAGGAATGGTTTAGGAGAAGATGATTAGGATTAGGGCAGGAATACACAATTTCTCACAATACTGGCCCACCCACTTTCTCTGGTTGTTATTTGCTGACAGTACCTTCCATTAGCCTGTGGACAGGCAAGTTGTGACTAAGCCTGAATGTTTTGCACCAAAGAAGCAAGTACCTCATTAATGGGCTCCAAGGTTGTCTGTGGAGTTCATTTTTCCCTTCACTTTTGTTTAACTCTGTTAACTTCAGTGGTTTCCTGCAGGATATAAATAATAATAGAGGTAATCCTGTAATAAACATGGGAGAACCATACAACAGTTGTGGTCCTTTAGTATCTTTTGGAGGATTTACCTACTCTACAGTGTCCTGTACTACTGTGTAGTAGTACAGTGTACTACTAAAAGGCACAACTGATTGTACGAGTGACACAATTGCTGTTACAGTAGCTATAAGAAGTCAAGTTACACGTGGGTTTCACACACATATTTTCCATATTTAAGATACCTATTTACTTTCTGCTGAAGAACTAATCATGGTTGAAAAAGATGCTATTCTGTCTTCCTGATGTCATAATTAAAGCTGGAGTTCTGGATGTAGGACAAATCACACTAAGTGTCAGGCACTTGGGGTTGAAAGATAGCAATGTCTCTGTGGCTGGTCACCATGGGGAAAATAGTAGATAATAATACGAAATGAGATGAAATACAGGACTGAAAACAGTCACTTCTCTAAATTTCTTTCATTTTCTAGCCCTATGAGATAGACAAACAGTTAGATAGACAGTATTTTATTTCATTCCTTTAAATGCAGAAGAGTTATCATTTTAATTGTAAGAGAGTAGTACTGCTCCTCCCAGTCAAGTTTGTGAATATCTGAGTCATGTTCTGCGTGACTAGGGGACAAAAACTGAAGTACCTAATATCTGAAAATAGCAGCCATGCCTTAAATTAGGATGAAAGACTGGGATGGCGGTGCTTTTCTGGAAGCATGTATTAATAGATAAAGCTGTTTTAGATCTATGACTATCACTAAGGTAGAGATAAAGCTACGGTTTGTGTCTCTTTAGAAGTTAAATGTGGCATTTACGCATGGATGAATCAGAAGTCAGATCTGAATGTGCCAAACTTCTATCAACTATCATTGGGCTTTTACAACTTCTTTTTTTTTTTTTTTCAAAAGTTTTCCAGCTTTGTTCATGTTTGTTCAGCATAAGAACAATGGGCCCTTAACAGCATGTGTTTAACTCATTTCTGCTCAGTTATCAGCTTCCTGAGCAGAGCGCCTTTTATAGGCTGTGACACAATTGTTAATTATGAGTATTGCCCTGTTCATGCTTTGGAATACTAGTGGCAGATTAAGTGATTCAGAGAGACATATAATTTGCCCACCTTGTGTGAATGTGGCATCAAAAAGGTCTGATTTGTGAACTCAGTCTCTTGAATTCAGTGATATTTGGATGAGTTCAAGCTTGTATTACTGGCTCATGTATAATGGAGTAGCAAAGCCAGGCTTGATTTTGCAAGGTGCCCTCCAATATCCTGAACTTTTTTACAAGTGGAATTTTGTTTCCACAAATACTACTTCCATACCTCTCTCATCAAGGAAAGCCTACAGATTCTGTTCCATTTAGTGAGTTTGCTCCCAAAGTCCTCCCTAGAGATGGGTTGTAATGAAATGACAGACAATGTTTGGAAATAAGAAGAATTCAGATGATACTACCAGCTAGCAAGGGGCAGGGAGAAGGGACTAAGAGCAGGAGGAGGAGCAGCACAGTCAGTGCAGCTCTGTATATGGAGGTAACCCTGGTGCTAAGAGTGGTCCACTCTTGTTGCCAAAAAAAAAAAAAGGTATCCTGGGGAGGAGCTGCAGTTTTTAGTTCTTCCTGACAGACCTACCACTACCTATGGGTGACCGATGCCTCTCAAACAAAATCAGGTGCCCTGCCATTTTTCTATGCAACACCTATGTTGCAAATACTTTGATAAAGAATTAAATTTGATTATATAAAAGAGCTAGGTTTGATTAGGAAGTAGAAACATTGTGAAGCATGATGTATAAGAGTGCTAAGTTTGAAATGTAGTCATAGAAACTTCAGGAGCTGTGTTTTGTGTGACCATAGGAATTTAATATTGTTTGAAATAAGCCAACCATAGAAAATTTACTAGGAACTTACTGGTATTCTTATGTTTTGTTTCAAGAAACTAAGGAAACCATCATGGACACCAGTTTGCTGCTTGGACACCCCCTTAGCCTTCCCACCTCGATTTGAGTATTGAGGATTCCAATCAGTAGAGCTAAATGAGATTGGCCAATGATTGGTTTTTTGTTTTTTAAAATAAGAATATTGATAAAAGGTTATAAGAAATCATATACTAACATTATGATTGAGACAAAAGTGTAGCCTGGGGATTAGCTAGTAGAAGTAATTAAAAAGTATAGTCAAGTGATTAACTAGTAATTGCTCATAAGTTTTTCAGTTCTTTGGTCTTATGACTAGATGTTCTTGTACGCTAGATGAGAACAATGTTGAAACTGAATACATGTGATTGAAAATGTGTTAAGCATCAAGACTAAAGAACAAGGGCAAAGAACAAAGACTTTAAGGCCAGCCAAAAGAATCTCAAATGGGTCGGTGGTCGTAAAAGCAGCCCTTCAACTCAAATGAATTCTTCATTGCACATAATCGGATGTAGGCAGTACTATGATAATCAGTTACAATAATTTTAACGTATATGTATACTAATCTGATTAATATGTAATTAGTTACTCTATATAACCTGTTTTTGCTGAAGCTGTAGCATGCACGCTAAGTGGAATTATCCCTCATGCATCCAGCACTGGAATAAACAAAGTGACTGCTTCTTAACTTCACATTGGTGTTAAGGAGTTTTATTCCAGATTCCAGTAACACCTACTAAGTGCAAAACAAAGACAAACAAATAAGTAGACATTGTTGTGTGCAGCGTAAGGAAAACCATCTACACATTATTTTAGTACATTTCTGTCTTGGATTTCAGCTCACAAAAACCCACAGTTTTCCATTCAGAGACTGTATTTATCATAGCTTGAAAAGTGGGCTTGTTTATTTTTAGTGCTGTTTTGGGTTTGTGTGGTAGGATTTGGTAGCGGGGGAGTGGCTGCAAGGGTGGCCCCTGTGAGAAGCTGCTAGAAGCTTCCCCAGCTCCCAGTTGGACCTGCCTCTGGCCAAGGCTGAGCCCATCAGCGATGGCGTTAGCACCTCTGGGAGAACAGATTTAAGAAGGGAAACCTGCAGTGGGGAAGGAGATTGGACTGTGAGGAACCCCTCTGCAGACACCAAGGTCAGTGAGGAAGGAGGGGAGGAGGTGGCTGGAGGAAGGGATGCCCCTGCAGCCCATGGGGAGATGGCAGGCTGTCCCCCCCCAGCCCATGGAGGGCAGTGGGGGAGCAGATGCCCACCTGGAGCCCAGGGAGAGATGAGCCCACACTGGAGCAGGGGGATGCCCCTCAAGATGGCCAGGACTCCAAGGGAAAGCCTGTGCTGGAGCAGTCTGTGCCTGAAGGACT
>JANZLQ010000040.1:10602128-10617200 GCA_026212715.1 Elanus axillaris
CACATTTTTGCTGTTTACATTGTTTCATTAAGCATTGCCCATTCTAGTTTGATAAACAATTATTACTTTTAACAGAATCACTGGAGAAATTGAAGCTTACCCTAATGTTGAGACAAAGGCAAATGAAACTCAAATAGTTCATTCAACTACACTTTGTTTTAAGGTCTGAAATTTGGTCTAGCACAAATATGAGGCCACCTAGATCAAAACTTAACTTTTTTTTTTTTTTAAGTAAAAAGGCCCACTTGCATGATTGCAGAATTCATCTTCCCCAGTACGTACACTAATTTTACTACCCTCTTTAAATTTATATGAAGGATTTGAGTGTTTAGAGCTGCATGTTGTATTGTAGTTACTGAATCCCTAGTGTTACATACCACCTAATTACTTTGCTAATTACTTTGATTTTCTTTTAATTTTTAGTGCTCTGATTGGTGATATTACATAAAGCGTCAGAGCACTGTAGAATATTTTAGTTAATATCAAGCAATCAAAACCAAGAAGATAAGTTGTTTTACCCTAAGCCCTGGAAGTTTAAGACTTCAGGTATAGTAGAAGCAGATTTGCTGATAGAACAGCCATGTGTCAGTGTACTAATAACTGTTTCTCTGTGTTTTCATGAACAAGTCTGTATGTATAAAAACCTCATTGCTTAGAATTTTGTGAGCAGGATTTATATGCTTCTAAAGTTACAGCCATTTAAAGATGCTCAACTCAGCTCCCATGGGAAGCCAGCATCACAAAAATGGTAACACAATAAATTTACAAAGATACCTAGCTTCTTAAAGATTGAGAGAGTTCTGTAAATGCAACCCTAATTATCTATGCTAGCCAAACTACCATTGTAAAAGTGATTAAATAACTAACATGCCTATGTTTAGCAATCCCAGTAAGTATGTACTTCCAGATTTAGAACATAAATGGTTTTTTAGGTATCCTTTGTGCTACCATCCACAATCTCACAGTTAGGTTGGCTATGTAGTTAATTTTGGTACCCTCTATCTAATACCAGAATGGACAGCTGTTTGTGGAATTTGCATCAAGATCACTAAAATTCTGCACAACTAGGGTCAATGATTTTAAAATATAACAGAGATTAAAGGAGCTGGCAGTGATGATTGTTTCTTTACAACCCTTTTCCATTTCTGTTTCAAGTCAAAATTCCTATCTTCACAAAGTTATTATGACAGAATCCCAAATTTGTCGTGTTATGACTGCTTCCTGTACATAATGACTATGCAAAATATTACCAAACACTGTGTGCCGATATGATCAAACTACAGTAGCGATGCTCAAGCTAAGTAATTTAAGACCAACTTCCATCCCACTGAAAGCCTAAAAGACCTCAGCAGCCTATATTTTACCCAGCCTCAAGCTTCTGCATTATCATTACTGATATGTTTCTGGTATAAAACAGACCAACCCTACCACTAGGCAAGTAGGGGAAAAAAAGTTGGAACATACTCACATGGAGCCTAAGTTGTTCTCTCTTAATTAATGTATTTTAGTAGTGTCCTTCTGAATCATGCTATGGCTGTGATTGTAGGTCAAGATAACTCCTAGCACTCTTAAGAGAAATTCGTTTTCTCACTCTTCTGAGATTTGTATTTCTCATTAAGGAAATGTCAAAGTCATTTAGGAGCCATATAAGTCAATGAACTCCTTGTGCATATGAAAAATGAGAAGATAGTATAAAAATCTGTTTAATTTTTTATTTTTATATTAAAAGTTTGGGGGTTTTAGAAGATAAATGGTGTAAATTATTTGGCTCTTCTGTCAAAGGAATTATGAAATATTTTGTGATGCTTTCAACTCACAGCACAAGAAACATCTAGATTTTGTTACAATAAGGAAAAGGAACCCAAAGTAAACTGGTGTGGTTCCCCATGGAAAATCATTAGTTAAGCTGAAGAAGTTGTATGTCAATAAAATAACAAAATCCATCCCAAGGAATAAAGAAACATTATTGACTTGTATGACACCATACTGTGTACAGCTCTAGTCATCTGACTTCAAGAAAGATGAACTCAGAACAGAACAGGTTTAGAGGATGATAACTTGGATGCTTATGGGAACAAAGTACCTGTCTTAAGGGAAGACACTAGACAAGCCTGGCTTGCTGAGCCTTATAGAAAGAGGGATGGAAGGAGAAGGGAGAAAAACTGCAACCTATGACTATCTACAAAGGTAAAGGAAGGAGACATGAAGGGTGTTGTGAGACACCCTAGGAAAGAGATAGCCGATTAAACACAAGAAAAAGGTCAAGAAAAAGTGGATATAAGCTAGCCATTAATAAATTGGAAAAAAGTTCTGAACTATAGGAGCAACCAGATTCTGGAATAACCTTTCCAGGAAAGTAGTAGGGAAAAATGCATAACCACATTCAAAACAGAGCTTGAGAAACTAATGAAAATGATATGAAAGAATGTTTGTGATAGCTGGGAATCTGAATCAATAATTGACATCCCTTTGTCTCCTGTCTCCCCAATAATATTTTATGACTTCACTGAAGAGTCAGGGAGATAAACTAAGGGGCAGTCAGGTCCCCATGCCCTTTGAGAAAAGAACAATTTTGCATTCAGGGCTTGTGTTTGATGGCATATAGTAAATGAGCTGTATTGGCTGCTTGCTGAATGATGGGGATATAATGTAATATTGACTAGTTACTTCCTCTGGGGAGTGTGAGCCACCCTGAGCCTGAATGAGGCTGGAGGTATTTGGAAAAAGTAGTACAGAGTACAAGAGGGCAGAAATACAGTTATGAGGGTAACTTGAATGCTGCTGTTTCATAACTTTCAAGTGCTTGATTTCACAGTATTAATATGAGTCTTTTTTTAAAGATCTTTCAGAACTACAGTAGCTAATAGTTCAGTGGTCTATAGCGAATATCAGTCAGCTGTGGATATATAGAGATGAGAGTAACAGTGGACATATGCAGAGTGCTGCTCTCCTTCTTCCAGCAGTCATAAATTTAGAGAGTTCAGGAGCAGAAGGAGGCAGACTAGATGATTACAAACCTCTGAATTTAATTTGTTTTTTCAGTACCGCTTAGAGACAGCTATACTTGTGGCCTCCACAATACTGTGTGGCACTCTGAAATTTTAAATTTATTTTAAATCTGCTACCTGATTATTTATATGGGTAGGCAGTACTTCTTGTTTCATGCAAACTAGCAAATCCCTGTCTTTCACGTTTTTGTTGTGGCCTGTCAGATATAATCTCTTCTCAAACTTGAAGTCATAGACTATTTATTTTCTCAAAGTGAAGGCTGTTCCATACTTCTGATCATCTTCCTAATTATTTTTCTGTATGTTTTGTAGTTCTGCTGTGTTCTGCTTTGTTCCTCTCTAAGTTTAAGAGAATTTCATTCAACATTCAATACAGAGGGTACACCAGGGATGTAATATATTTTCTTATTAGTTCTCTTTTTTTTCTTCTCTAGTATTTAATGATACTTACCTTTCTGGACCTATAACAGGTCTTTTCAGAGAACTATCTGAAATGACTCACATATTTTTTCTCCAGGTAAAAAAGTTTGAATCCCATATTGTAAATGCTGGGGTTATTATTATTGATTGCAATAATCAACATTGCCTTTCATCTGCTATTTTATCCTGAATAATTTGCATCACCTGAAAATGTTTTATCTCACTGTTCACTCACTTTTCCAATTCATTCATAAATATGCTGAATAACCTGTGTTTATAAAACAGACCCCACTGGACCTCTGTGGCAACCATCCTCGATTGTGAATACTGGCTATTTCTTTTTATCCTTGTTTCTTAGTTTTTAATATGTTACTGCTCTGCAAGAGAACTGTTATCTTTTATTCCATGAAAGCATTCCTTCTTCAAGAACATTGTCAAAAGCTCTTTTAAAAATCCAAGGACAATATATTGGCCACACTACACTTATCCACGTGCTTGTTGACTCCTTCAATGAACTGTAAAAGGCTTGAAGGATATACCTTCTGCCTACAGAAGTTGCATGACTTCTTCCCTTATGGTTATCTGAGTATCTGTCAGTTCTAGTTTTCATTCTGATTTTTAGCTATGTGCCTCAAAGTCATAATTACTTATCTATAGTTTCTTGTATGCGGGGTGGAGTCCCTCTCAAAGTCTTGGGTTGCATTTGCTGCCTTCCATTCCTCAGGTGCTGATAAGGATTTAAGTGACAGGTTGTATGACACCACAGTTAGTATATATTTTGCTTCCTAATTACATGTATTCAAGTTCTAAGGACTAAGGACTTAGAGTCTCAGGACTCTAGTGCACAGGAGAGTACAAAACAGTTGTTTAAAAGCTGCATTTTATTCACCTACTTCAGTGAGATGGGAGAGAGAGACGCTAATTTTTCATTATGGTATAAATCAAACATATTATTCAGCCAACATGACCTTGCCGGCAGGTTCTGAATATCTTCCAGTCCTTGAGTTTTTGTTTAGCACAAATGGATCATATTCAGTATTAGCTGGAAGATCAAATGTAAATGCTGACCTACTAGTTATAAAAAAACATGAATTATTTATTAAGTATTGATAGGATATTCAGCATTTACCTATCACTGTGTTCACAACAGATAACTGAAAGAAAACAGTAATCAATACAAGGGAAAGTCATACTTTATTCCTTATTTCCATCTGATGTAAACAAAAAAAAGGATAAGAGGGCTTTATACTTCCATTAACATATTTTTTTCAGAGTAAGCAGCTGTCCACAGGGGCCTTCACTTTTATTTTATAACACACGTCTTGTCAGGAGAAGCAGGTGGCCTGAATTCTACTAGAAGTGCAATTCTCTTTATCAAAAATTTCTTCTTCATCTGGGAATAATTCTCTGTTCATTTTATCCTGCTCTCATAAGACCTATGCTGGCTCAGTGGTTTGAAACCCAGAGGGTTTTCAGCCCTTTTTGTTTATTTCTTCTAAGTCACAACTGCCTGCATTTTAAATTTTATACACATTGGTGATTGTTGGCTGGTTTTATTTACCCTCATACTGTGCTGGCCAATCCACTACAAATCAGCTGCAAGAGATTTGCATAATTCTTTTTTTTCCTTTTTTTTCTTTTTTTTTCTTTTTTTTTCTTTTTTTTTTTCTTTTTTTTCCAGCCACGCCAAGATACTGTTGAAATGACACAACCATTTTCCTGAGAGAAATGTGGCTGTGCTAAGATAAGCTTGCTTGCTTTATTTAGAAAGAAAAATCAGGTATATAGAACACCAGTCTATTTTGTTTGCTATTTTTGTTTTCTCTTCCCATGGAGTGCCCTGTGTAGCCAGAACATAGCATGGGTGGCAGCAGAAAAACTCAGCCTGAGTTTTCCCTGCCTGTGTAGCTGGAGACTGACACTTTTCAGTAAGAACAGTTCCCACCACTAGCTTTTTGACGACTTGCATTCTTTCTTTTATGAAGGGACTAGCTAAGTGCTGTACATTCATTTCCACCAAAGCTGAGCTAGTCAGGAAACCAACCAGGTCCTTTACTGGTGTGACTAAGCTATGTCTCTTGCTGGAAAGAAAATGTTATTTAAATACTATTAAATCACACTTCATTTAAGAGAAATCACAATAACTTCCCTCTAAAACTGCCTGTTGCCAGGAAATATTTTAGTCAGTACTAAATATACACAATAGACAATATTTTTAGAAAGTGTTTACTGTATTGTTTAGGGTCACAGTGAAGTTGCCAAATCCAGAAAGCTACAAATTGTGCTATATTGTATTCTCATCTTTTAGAAAATATCTCAGACTGTACAAGTCACATATTTTACCCATTTAATATTCTAGAAATGGCTTTCAGTGCATTCCTGCAGTGCTAATATACCCTTTCTCCCAGTTACAGGACCCTTGGTCATCTACAGCTTCAAATTTCATGTCTACCCTTTGTCCTTGGAGTTAGCACCCCAATAACCCAAGAGTTTTTTCTAGTGTGACAGCAAAATCCATGAGATTCTGCAAGAAAAGCTGCTTTTTCTTCATTACCTGGAAGATCTGGCTGTGTATCTAATTTCTGCTTTTCTCAGCTGTTTCCTTATCTCTGCTTATGCTGAAGGGTCCTTTCTAGCTGGACCCAATTTGCCCTTGTGAGCTTCTCTCCTTGAGCATGATCAGTTACCCTCTGGAAAGGGACAAGCTCTCAGATTCTTCATTTAGCCCACATGCCAGCTCTAGATCTTTGAAGGCAGTACTTTAAGAGTGTGTTATTTTAATAGAGTAATTAAAAAATTTCTGACTCTCCTCATCTCTGAATGGTAAATGGGGTTAGAAGAAGAATGGAATGGATCATCATGCTTTAAAAATTCAGATCAATTATTAAGCAGCTGTTGTTAAAATGTCATGATGAAAATGAATCTGCAACTGGATAATGTGTTTTATAGTGAGGAATTAAGAAACACTACATGTAAATGGAATGTCATCTGTAGAGTGTCTGGTAGCAAAACCCCTGTGTTCCCAGAACATCACTGGTGTAAGGAATCCAGGAAGACCTGGATTTACACTCAGATGCAAATAAATGCTCATGGGGAAATCTATTCCACATTTAGGAAAATCTAAGTGAAACCTTACCAGGTATAGTAGTGTGACTGTCTGCTGTCTGGGATAAATGTCTTCCTTAACTTCTGGGAATGCTCACATGGGATCTCTGGTGTACTTAGGAAAACCTGTTCCTCAAATCTATGCTCTCTCTTTATCTGTTGTTCTTTATCTGAATGTAGTTTCCATCCTCTGCAGTGCATCCACAGTCAGTTGAAATTTTTATTTTCTGCTTTAAGCATTGGAAAACTCTAATTAACTGAGCTGTTTAGTGAATAGCCAGAAGAAATCCATGGGGACTAAGGTATAGTGATCCTTTGGAGGAGACCTGCAGAAGACTTTGAAGGATAGATGTAATATGACAAAACATTTAAAGACTGTAACCAGAAACAATACAAAAAGAATCCTTTGCCTCTCAGTCTATCCCCAAAGTGCATTTTGATGTTCCTTTGCTGTTGCTTCCAGAGAAGTCAGTTGTTCTCTGCGGATTTGTATTCAATATATTTAAAAAGCTGAATGAAGACAAGAGCTTAAGAATTGATACTAAACATTTGACTTCTAGATTCCATAAAAAGTCAGTGGGAAGGGTTAGGAGCTTCCAAATATTGTTCTTATTCCCGAGTACATAGACACCAGAATGATCCAAGAGGAAAAGCTCAACCTCTGCCTCATTTTGTAGTAAGCACAAATCTCCAGGCTGCAAAATCAAAATCCTGAGTCTAGAGTACATGCTCTTAGACTTCAGAGACTCTGTTGCAACAGGCTGGAAATGCCCTACAAACATGTTGCTGTATCATACTATATTGTACAAGGTTCATCGTATTTAAAACTCATCTAGCTAGAAACCTACCAAGAATTAACTTCCATCTGCAATGATACCACTCATTCTGGGGCTAGAACAAAAGGCTGCATTGCCAAGAAAATTAAAAGAATAAAACAGAACAAGAAAACAGACCTAAGCCATTACAAAAGCTAACACAAGGATTTTATTAAAAAAGGGGGAAAAATGTTCAGCACAAAAAGCATCAGAGATAGATCTATTCTGATTAAAATACTGAGCTTGAAAAGCAATCTAAGCCAAAAATAAAATGACCCATTCCTTTTGGTATGTGCCTCATGGAAATGCTGTTCTGCAATTGTTTTTCAAAGCATAGAACTAAGACTATGCTTTATTGTCAAGCTTTTGATATTACATTAATAACCCATTTCCTTCCCTTTCAAATTATATGTCCCGCTGTGGATGGTACTTCCTATGTTAATAATATTAAAATGAAAATTGTGCAAAGTAGTTATAACTCAGTTATGGCTCTTGCCCACTGTTGGAATCTTCTGTTTTAACCATTCGCTATGCCTTGCCTATCAAATCTATTCACAGCAGCAAACAGACTTTGTACATTGCAGTGGAATTTTTTTTTTTCAGGCAACATGATTTTTTTAGCAATTTGTAATGTTATAATTTTGATAATACATAGGCCTGTAGGAACATGGAATAGAAAGGAACTTCTCCAAATAAGAAGCAATCTGATATAGTTTATGCATAAACCAGGTGGCTCCCCACAGACTATGAAAAGCAAGGAAGAGAGACTAGAGGAGTTGGCCATTATAGCTGGTTTCAGCACAGTAGCACCTGATAAGTTTCCTGTAGCGCTGGAAATGTTTGTACTTATATGTAAGCCAAAGTCCAAACCTGAGCAGAAAGAGTGAAGAGATTAGTTCTGGTCAATGGCATGGAGTAGGAGGTTTTTTGGATTTTTTTCTCCTCCTTTTGGCTAAATTACTTCTCTGTATAAAATAAAAATCTGAAATGGGATTATATGCAAGTGACAGCAATTTGTCTATTTGAGTTGACAATCCAAATGCCCTGTAACATTTTTTTCAAATTTGGTTTGTAAGTAGAATCATACTAAGACTTGAATTCTCCACCTGATTAAATATTCTACAACAGTGTAGAGAAGAAATTTAAACCTTTGATTTAGAAAGAAAATGTAAATAAAGCCATTCCCTGGAAAAGCATCCCTGTGTAAGCACAGGAAAGAAAAGCTGTTACAATTCACTGGTGCGTATGTTCAGACAACACTGAGTCCAGCTGATGGCAATTGAGAAGAGCTGATCCTTATTCCTGGAGACAATAATGAAAACAGAAATCATGTTCCTTATAGATAGTGTGAAATTGGAAGCTCTGAAAACTGACATAGGGTCTTTGATGGATTCTTCCTGACATTTGTGTTTGTTTCTCGTGGTCTAATTAATAAAGCAAAACTTAAGGTGTGAAAATGAAAAAATCAGCAATAAGGTCTTTTCCTAACGACAAACACATCAGTTCAGTGACAGAGCTGGATGCATGACGATTGATAGGTCTTGTTCACATGAGCAAAGCTTAGAAAACTGATGGAAAATGCAGCACCTTTGGCCCTTTGCAGTGATGTGTGAATACATGTTGGTTTACACACTTTCAACACTGTAATTATTAGATAAGGTGAATATCTATTAATATTTCTTTAGTGTAAACATCATGGCTTTCTGCCCCATGTCAGTCCTCCCAACATATTGAGCTGCTGTTTCCAACCTGACTTACACCATTTTCCCAGCACTGACATTGACTTCTCTGTTGTGTTTAAATAACATTGCTTGTTAGTCTGTGGTTCCCTTCGCTCATCCCTGTTGACCTCAGTGTTTCAGTTGATATTACTGCCTGTAGCATTCTGGCACAACCTATTGGAGTCAGTGATGGTTGTTTCTATTTTCTACATCTAACTCAGTAATATACTCCATTGCCATCAGATTTACATTAATGACCCTCTGTTAAATTATGGGAGGTTTTGCCCTGCATTTCTCATCTGACCTTGTTCTGGAAGTCACCACATTTCTGTATTTGTGGCTTAAAAAAGCTCTGAGATACAAATTTTTGGAGGCCAAGAAAAAATTCTGAGGAAGTATCACACCACTTTTGAGCTGTTCATATAATCTTTTTGATATCTGTTCTTGCCCATTTGAGGGAAAGAATGCAAGGAAATGGTGACCTTTGTTCTGATAGAAAAGTCCATTTTTTTGTATTTGACCTGTGCCGCTTATTAGTTTTAAGCAAATACTGCAGAAATCCATAGTCTTCATGCTTACCAATGTCTTTCTCCCCTATGAATCCCTTCAGTTCTGTTTAATAAGAGGATTCAGTCTGTAACTGTGCAATCCAGAAGGGCTAAAAACTTCTGAGTTCCTCAGATATGAAATGGTAGGGTAGCTAATGTCAACTAGCAGCGAGTGTGTTTGAGGTTTGCTCAACTAGTGTCAGCTTAAGTGCTTCTTTTTAACTTATTTCTTCTTTTAACACACCAGCTAGCATAAAGGGAAAATAACTGAATAATGCAGTTATTAATTGGCTGTAAATAGACAGAGATATGTGTTAACATATGGTGACAGTGAATGGTGGTTTACTTCTAATAAAAGAGTTCTGTCATCTATCTGCCCAAAGTATCTCACCACAGAAGCATGGCAACATTTAGTGGGATACATCTTTCTTTCTTTCTTTTTTTTTTACATAATAGCTAGACTTGAATGTTAACCAATTCTGTTTTCTGTGGCCTCGCAGTAAATCTGATCTTTGGTCATATATTTTATTTGCACCACACTTTCAGTGATTTAGTGCAGTTTAGTTTAAATATGCAAAATAAACATGGTTTGTTGGCTACTAAACCTAAACAAATGTCTTTTTCCCACCTACCAATCTGAACACTTGCAATTAGCATTGTGCATAGCAAAACAGAGGCTGTGGAACATGTGTGAGGACTCAGCGTTACTGGCAGAAGGAAAGCTTTTTAAATGTGAAGGACACCCACTGGGCAGTTCAGAATCTAGGGCAAAAATTGCTATTTTGCTCACTCGTTCCCTATATTTACAATTTTTTTTTATATAAAAGCCAGTAGCACTTATTTGAAAGCAATTCTGTAGCTGGGTGATTTTAGCAGGTAGGCAGGACATTTTAAAATTTTCAGCCTTAAAAAACAATTGATGCTGGGTAATGGATAGTGGCAAACAATTCAGTGCAAATAGGAAAAAGAATACACTGTGAATGGTCACTTGTCTCTAAAGGATGGCTTAATTTACTTACAGGTGGTTTGAGTTTGCACTGTTCCTATCTATCACTCTAAATTTTGCAGACTGAAGTGAATCTTACACCTCAACAAAACCAGGTGTACACAAGTGGGGTTACTAGAAGTATTTATAGAGTTTAATTAACCAACAGAGACATTTCACTTTACAAAGGTCTGCTTTGTCAACTTATATAAAGCTTATTTGAATTATCTTAGTACAAATTAAGGATGATTGTAGCCTGTATATGGATTCTTTTGCCTGCAAACACCACTATTTGTGCATTTTCCTTGGACTGTGTATGAACCAGAGTTACAATTACGTGGAGGTCGGGGAAGAATAAGGGCACTTTTAACTGCATACTGCGAAGGCTCATTTTTAGAAATTTCTAAAAAATTCATGTTCAGCTGTAAATTACCTGTCATTCTAGCAAGGCCTGGCAGTGCCCCCATCAATAACTCTTGCACAGTACCTTTGTGAGTGGCCTGTTGAGTCCCAGGTGGCTACTTCTCAAGCCTGGCTCTGAACTGCAGGATGCGAGGTGGCTTCTAGTGAAAGGACTGGGGCACAGTCTAGCCCTTTACGTTTGGTTAATGGAAAGTATGGCTTAATATTAAAAAAATGATTTTTTTTTACTGTTCCCAGAACTCAGTTAATTATTCACGTCTCATGAACTCAACAAGCTGTAAATAGCAGGCAATCATGCATTTTTTGTGAATGGTCTTGCTGCATTTTTACTTAGTCCTATAATATGGAAACCTGTGAATCATTCCCAGGGAAGCACTGTCATGCTCTGTGGGCACCTGCATTAAACATTTCCTTACACGTATTTAGAGATGCATTCTTTACTTTTATCATGGAAACCAGATAATAAATCTTTGTCAAATGCTATAAATTGTTGATATCTCTGTAAATTAAGTCCATTTGATTTCCTGAATTTTCAAGTATGGTAAGGGAAATCATACCTTTCTATTGACTAATATTTTACTATAACAATTTTCCTCCTGTTCCAAATGCCATCTCACCTGTGGGAGCGGCACACAGAAGCTGTAGGAAGTCTCATAGTTTCCATGTGCATGTTTAGTGAGATGCTAGAATTTTAAAATATTGTGAAAGTGTTCAGGCCTCTCACCAGATTTTAAACTCAATTTCCAAAAACTTTTTTTACTGTTCTCATTTTTCATGCAGCCTGGCTGAGATTCCCTCTCCTCATTTGCATGATATATGTTGTCTTCTCAATGTTGGACAAGGGATCTCAGAAGTTCTAAGGGTCAGGAACAACCACTTGATTATCTTCTGCAATGCTGGCAGGGCCTAGAAATGTGTATGGTATGAGTTGAGTCTCTCCTTTTTCCTTGGTATATGCCAAAGTGCCAGAATCTTACAGATACAAGTCAAGTGAATGGGCTTCTAGGAGTGAAAGAAATGGTGAAGAAGTGCTGAAGAAGTACCACTTCTCTGTGGAATATTCTCTGTTCTGCTTTCCTAGCTTCAGGTTATGATGGCTAAAAGGGTCCTAAATTATTAAAGCTTGTGTCTGAACATCAGATTCTTTATTACCTGTAACTACAATTTAATTTCTTTTGTTTTCCTAAAGATGGAAAAAAGTAAAACCAGTGGAGAGTTAAAACAAATTCAGAGCACAATGAAACAGTGCATCCTTAACCACTTTGATACTGCTCTGTAAACCACTGTTTTCTATTTCTGAAAGCATTTGAATTGTTCCATACTGCATTTCAGTGCATTTTATACCTTAGTCTAAATTTATTCTTTACAGGAACAAATTCTCTTACTGGTGGAAAAAAAAAAGTAATTCATAAATTCCTCGTGATCATGATTCATATTTTGTGAGAATCAAGAAAAAAAAAAGTATATAAAAATTCTAGAACACATTTTTCTTGACTATCATAGCATTTATATTTTGATAAGATGGCTTCCAGATTATGTAAACATTGACCTTGCGTCTCCATATGTGAAGAGACAGGAAATTAAGAGTTACTTCCTAACAAGCAAAATATAAAAACAGTAATTTAACTTTCTGTATTAGGTGCAACATTGCTTAATATATTTAGTAATTCTGAAAAAGATGATGAATAGGAAAGCAGCAAAATTTGCAGAGGGTACAGGCATATTGGTTAGTGATCACTGGGGTGACTGCTTTATGGTGTGTGGGAATGGAAAGATGTTCATACTGGTTTTTCCAGTTTAAACATCGAGTATGTTATGAAGTGCTTCCAGACTTAGTGGCCCTGTGGTCTTATTCAGTACTGTGTGCTGATGGATGAACTTCATGAGGCTCGTGACAGTAAATGAGACTCACCATCAATACATGCAAAGTATTAAAACATCTAAGAAAGTGGAAAGGATTTGGAATTAATTATTCAGTTCAGGAAAGAGATTTGGATGTTGTTACAGACAGCTTAATGAAGACTTTAGCTATGGCCAGAAGTCTAAAAAGACATTAAGAAGCATAAGGAATAGGATGGGGAATAACATGTAAAGTATTATAATTAGACCTGATTGGGAAATGTTCCCCCAGCAACAGATAATTTTGGTAACTGAACAAAACCCACACCTTTATTTGCAAAAACACCTCAGTCATTCAGAACAAAAATTTAATGGCATTCACAAGGAGTCTAGTCAATTAATAACAAGAATAACAATAAGAAGAATGTTCAAAATTATTTTTGAAACAGGTAATAAACTGGATGTTTCATTTCTATGCTTATCCCAGTAAGGAAATATTTAACAAGGAGGACGGATTATATCACTGGCCACTATTAGAGAAAGATATAGGATTATAAGGCTAAGTGAACCACAGGATCAAGCTATAGTGTAATGTTCCTATATTCTTGCCCTTCGCCTATGCTGGGTGAAAATTAAACCATTTATACATGGGGCAGTATTTAGACATGAGCTCTTTTGATGGAAGTAGGTTCTGGGCAATGTGCATTAAAAGGTGTCTCATAGATCAAAGCAAAATGCTACAAAAATAAAAAAAAAAACTGAAGAGGAATATTGTTAGACTACAGGAAATTTGCTGTGTGCTCTTAAATGAAAGATACAAACATTTTTTAAATATTGGTTTAAAAAAAGAGTATACTGAAGTTAATAATTAGTGCAAAGCAATATAGGACCTGGTTAATATAACTGCACTCCATTGGCCTCAGTACGGTACAATATGCTCACTTCAATGAAATTATGTCACTTTTAATTTTAATAGTTTTATTAGGTATCTGCTTTAGGCTGTACTTGAACGGACACAGTCCAAATTCCCCGCTGGTGTAAATTAGTGTAGCTCCACAGGGATCTTAATAATTTTAGCATTAATGATCTGATCCAAGCTAGCCTGAACATAGAACTTCCCTTTGACCTTGTGACAATTTTTTTATTAATTTCATAAAGAAAGTAAATACAACTGAGCAGAGAGTAGACCCTGCTACATTTGTAACAGTATTTTCCACAGGAGAATGCAGAAGCAGAAATTCACAACCTCCATGAATGTATAAAGGGTATTGTAAAACTCTTAGATGGAGTGGAAATAATCACTACTTATCTCTGAGGGCAAAATAACACATTGGTGTTTGTCTTATCCCTTCAGCTAGGGACAATGAAATACTCAGTGCTTTGCCTTCCCTCTGTCAGCCTCAGTAAATTCTCATTTTCTTTTCTTGTTAATCAGGAAGCTTTGTTCTCCCTTCCCACCTCTTGGCATATCCCCACCCTCTTTTTTTTTATTCCTAGCAGTTCTGTATTCTTTATGGCTCTTATATCTCATCTCGAACTGTTTTCTATTTCCTTTGCCTTTCTTTTAGGTTTCTCTTCACTTTTTTCTCCCTTATCTTTTTCTTCCCTCTGTCTCTGGCAAGTTCAGTGTGCAAGTTAATCTAACAGCATGAAGCTAACTGATATGATCAGCACTTGTGAAATAGAAACTGAGCTCTCAGTGACTTTTAGAGCCTACCAGTAGCAAATCTCACATGAACAAATTGGTTCTTGACATTTGATCGGGTCTGCTTGCTTCTTAAAATATGCTTTAAAAACAACCTGTAAGCCTGATTCTCTTTTTATTCTGAAAATGTTGTACATTTGTTTCACAAAACTTACTTCTCTGTAGAACAGTTCTTGCTGTGATAAGTATAATCAAAGTCAGTTATAGGAAACTTACAGTTATCTTGCTTCATTATAATCCTATATATTAATGAGAAGTTATAGTCTCCATCTGTGTGCCTATAAAGATTCAAGCTTTGTAAGAAAAAATAATATCTTCTTTACACAGTTAATATATATGAAAAAAGCAGACAAACTTTTGCTCATAGAAGAACCTGGAGGGCTCTAGGAAAGGAAGGTGGTCTGTCGGCGAAGGGAGACAAGGACGCCAGGTGGTCATCAACAGGTCTCGCTTTATTGCGTTGTGCATCGATACAAATACTCTTCTTAATTAGCCTCATACAT
>JANZLQ010000040.1:10639327-10654556 GCA_026212715.1 Elanus axillaris
CCCCGCTCTGGCATCCGCTCCCGGCTCGGCTGCGCATCGCGGGAGCGCTTCGACAGCACCTGCAGGACAGCGCGGGGACTCGGAGCCGGGGAGTGGAATCAGGTAACGAGCGGATTTACCTGGGTCCGGCGAAATTTTGGCCCCGAGTCCCTAAATCCGTGCCCTCAAAATCGAGAGCAAGTCAAGCAGCTTCTCACACACATACGCGCGCGCACAATCTGGCTCCTGGAGCAGGGGTGCTGCAAAACCCGGATCCGGCATCAGCATCTCTGCCCCCGTTGCGGCTGCAGCAGCTCCCTTCCACCAATTGCCGTGGCGAGCTCTCGCCAGCGTCTTGGCGATTTCCACACGCACGGGCAAGTTCAACACCGTCCGCCGGAGTGGGCTGGCAGGTCACGGCAGCCGTGCGCCTGAACCCCTGCAGGCTCCGGAAAGCCCCCCCGAGTGCCGAGCAGCTAAGGCCACATCTAAGGTGATCATTCACACTGGCTAGACTGGTCCTGCTGCCAAATTGCAATGTTAATGGTATAGCCTTTAAAATAGAACAAGATGTTGGATGTGGGTTATTGTGACTTCGCTTAAGCACCATGCACTGGGCACAGATCTGTTTGATGTGAACGGATGGCTGATCTTGATCTCTGTCTGGAAGGTAAAACTTTGGGCTCACGCTGGGAGAACAAAAAAAAGAGATGCTCCACAGTGATTTTTTTAAAGTGCTAATATGGCAGGGTGCGTTATTACCAGATCGTTATAGGGAACTATCCACACTTCACTTAGCCCTCAGAACGTAGAGGTTTGCTGCCAAAAGAGTGCTGGGCTTGGCAGAAGCGGTACTGTCATCTCGTGTTATTCTTCAGCCATTAAGTATTAGAGCCCACATTTTAGGAGCAGCCAAAATGTATTGTCTGTTCTTATGGGGGGCTTGAGATCCGAAAAGGTAGCCTCCTCCAGCTGCCAGCACAGATGCCTTCGCAGTGCTACTAGGCAGGAATAGTGCTGGAGTTTGCATTTGGGATTGGAGCAGCTGCAACTTCCCTATCTAAAATTTGGAGAGGTTGTGGAAAAAGCAAGAGCATGCCACATTGGAGCATGCTTTTGATGTGGTGCTGCATGAATTTTAACAAGGTTGGGATTCTGAAATGCACTCAGAGCTGCTCCATTTCTAACTCTTTATCCAGCTAAACTCAGGAGCAAAAATTGTGAAGATCAGGAAAGACGTGTGTAGCAGATCTGGCGTTTTACAACACTAATACACCAGCAGCCAGATAATTATTCTGCAAAATTTTTTTTGCTTGTTTTCTGCTTTAAACATTAGAATATGGTGCTTGGGGAGCAAAATTGTACTAGTTACAGAACACAGTAAATCTTATTTTCAGAGCTTTCTACACAGTCTAGGGGCATGAGCCTAAAAAGAGAAGGTAAAAGTAGACCCAGCTTGATTTTTTGTTTTGTTTATCTGAAGGGAGCACACACACACACACCTGCCCACACTGACACACGCACAAAGACACACACACGTTCCTGTAACCTACCTTCAGTGCGTCTCACCTGAGCAGCCCTGCGCAGCGTTGCCAGCACTCACAGGGCTCGCTCCAACACACAGCAAAAGCTGAAGGCAGAAGTAAGTCCGATGCATTTTCCTCTCATCTCATAGCACACTTCTGTTTCATGTCCGTGAGTTTCAGTGACGTGCAGCTTTCTGGGGAGCAGGGATCATGTCCTGGAATTGGCTCATGGGGCAACATACACTGTCCCAGTTGCCTGTGTTTACTAGTACGTAGGAAATGTGTTTGTGGTAACTGCTGATCCTGCCTTGGAAGGGAAAGTGTACGCACGGCATGCCTCAGCAGTAATTACCAGATTCATGTGGGATGGAAGGAACAGCATGTTAGGGGATTGCAACAGTAATGAGACACAGAGATGATACTGATTCTATTACACTGCAAATGCATGCATATAATAACCACTGTTGTAGGAGGAGGAACAAGGATTTAAAAAAAAAATAGCTACAGCTTTTTATTTAGGAACAAAGTCATGATTTCTCAGCATGCCTGAAGTGTTTTATAATCCCTTCAATTAAAAACACAGAATATAAAAGAACAGCTTTTTTTTTCCCCACCTGTTTTACTGCCTTTTTATTTTGTATGTTGAATGTGGGAACAATTTTAGGCTATGACTATCTGGGAGCCTCCAGGAATGGAAGGCCAGGAGGCAGGTTGATAAAGCTGCCTGTGAGGGTTTGGGAAAGCTCAGTGTTATGCCTGATTTGTAAGCATTGTCCAGGCTTCTTTTTTTTCCCCAAATACTTTGCTGTGTTCCTTCATCCACCTTTTCGGAGCAAAGTTCTGAAGTCTGAGTACACATTCATAAACTTACAGATTCCTAAATTATAAGGCTTAATAGAACCATTGTGGCTTTTGGATCTTGCATAACCCAGGCCATCAGCTAAACTGGAATTAATTCCTGTTTAAACTAGATCATACTTCCCAGGAAAAATAAAAATAAAAAACAAAAAACTGAAAAAAACCACTGACATATCCAGGCGTATTTTAGCAATTGCCTGTCATGAAAATCTGCTGTAATGCTTGGTAAATTGCTCCAATAGCATTCATCTCCCACAGGTAAAAAAAATGTGCTTTCTGTACAACTGGGTCTGGCTACCTTCAGTTTGAAATTTTTATCCTTGTAATGTCCTTGTCTGCTGGTTTAAGAGCCCTTAATTATCCCATACCTGTTTCCTATGGGGGCACTCCCAGACTGCTGCAGAGCAAGTATGGACTAAATACTTGCCTGATACCAGCCTTAACCCACTTCAAATAGTCTGTGTTAGTCCTATACTGGTACATCCACCAGAGCAGCTCTTGGCTCCTGCATGGTCCTAAAGCCAGACCATGGCACGAAGCATGAGCACGTAAATTTTGGCACAGATCATTACCCTTCCTGCCTAGTGCACATCACGCTGTTGTCCTTCTTTGAGAGTAAATATCAAGGAGCAGAATAAGCCTGGAAATGCGGAGATGATTTTCTACATTCTATCTGCAAATGGATGCTAAACACTATTTACGCATCTTTACCTACCAGTTTATCTGTTTCTGTTTCTCTGTATATAAATGAAGAAGGAGCAAACATATCCACCAAGTCTCATGGATTAAAGAAAAGAATGCGGCAAGAAACTAAGCAAAAATCTCTATGAATTGGATGGAAGACAGGATTTAAGTTTTACCGATCATTACAAACTATCAAGGTAGCCTGGGTGCTGGTGGGGGTAAGGAGTGGTTTATTCCTGTAGTATAAACAGATGCCAGTATTGATTTTTGTGAACCAAACATGATGACTGATGTGGTAGAAAAATGGGAATTTGCAGATTTACATATGTAGCGATCTCATGTGTTCCTCATCCTGAGATCCTAAACTGTATAATATGAGATGCCTACTCCATGTCAGTTTTCAGGGTTCTGAGATAATGACCTTTAGTATTCAACAAGTACTCTGTATTCCTGCTTTCCAAGGGGATATTTCTCTGTATGGCTGTGTGTGTGTATGTGTACCTATTTGTAGCTGGAGACATTCTCCCTCCGTGAGTACCTACATTTTTGGAATCTTTCCTGTGCTGTAAGTGGGATATTTTTGTGCCTCACTTAAAAGTAATTATTAAGGAAATAAACAGTTTCCAGATTTAGCAGTGAGCAGTATGCAAAATAATTGTTACTTGTAATGCAAGGTTTTATCTCATCCAGCAGCACTGGAAAGTATGCTGTAAAGGAGAGGGTGAAAGAGGACGCTCCGGCTTTCACTTGCTTTCTTTGGGCAAGGGGTGGGTGAAGAGGGTGAGAGCATGAAAGACATGGAGGAAGGAGCTGGCAAGCTCTGCCCTCATGGCCCTGGCGTCCATCCCTGCTCACCCACGCTGCCCAGTAACAGCGAACTGGTGCAATGCATGCCCAAGAGAGGCAGAGGAGAGAGGTGTTTGTGGTGAAGCCTCCAGGGAAGGAGAGCCGCTGGATGCACCAGTCTGTGGGCAGAGGGGCACTCCTGAGTGACAGTGGCTTCTGAGCATGGGGTGTCTACTGAGTTGCTTTTTGCTGGCAGTCAGTAATTGCCTTTGCTATTACCTGTAATGAATTTCATTGGTTTCCAGATGCATTTTTTAGGTCCATTTCCCCCAACCATTCAAGCATACAAAGAGCCATAGGCTACTTCAGATTATTGTTTACTGACACTTCATGACTACCTACTGTATAAATAAAAGAATTTAATGAACTACGACTTAAAATCAACATGCTTTGTAATTCTTCCCTCAGTTGCTGCTTCCTGCAAGGACTCAGACCCTGGCCAGGGATACACATTTTTGAGACCCGTTATCTAATTACAACATAATTTTTTGCAAAGAGACTTTGCCTCGATTTGTTTCAGTATATCTGCTGTAACCTGTTTTGTAACAGCACAGCATGATTTTACACTGGTTGTGGAAAACACAGCAGTAAAACTATCAGTTTCTGATGTTTTGTATCATTTATGTGGAATCCTAACTTCCTTAAAAATAAGAAGCATATTTTGTGAGTTATAATACCAGTAATATTGGTTTTCTGTCAGAAAGCACCCTAGGTAGCCTGTGCACTGGGGATACTGACAGACTTACCACTATGTAATTAAGACTCCACTTTATTTTAGCTTTAGCCCAATTTTTTTCTTTCTTGCATAGAACAAATCTCCTCTCTGTTTGTACACAGACACCTTTTAGCATAGGATGCAGCAAAATACTGTAAGACAGTTGATATTTATGGTTGTGTTCATCCTATTCAGCAAAGTAGTATGTCTGATCCAAAGCCCTTTGGTGTCAGTGGAAGGACTCCTACTGATTTCGGTGGGATTTGGATCAGCTCTTTGAACAAATGTTTAACTTAAAAGCATGCACTTAGGTCTTATTGAGTGGGTTAAATATTCTTGAAAGTGCCTTGTTTCATCATGTCAATGGGTCTTTTTTCTGATAGGAACACCGAGATGAATCTTCCTAATGATAGATACTCCGTGATGACATTGCTGAGCATCAAGAACAAAAAAAAAAAAAAAAAAGTTTTTTTCCATCCTTAAAACAGCAATGGATTTATCGTTCTTTTCATTTTGAATGGGTGAATGTGTACAGTAATATTTACCACTACCATTTATAAGTGCAATTTTTCAGATTTCCTCTGTCATAATATATGTGTTACATACTGTGAATGTTTTTAACTGGAAGTGTCCAATCATGCAAGCACAAGTGCACACAAGTGTTTTTAGTAATTCAGAGTCTTGTTGAAATTATCAGGTCTTCTTGCTCTACTGAATGGACATGCCTTAGTAATGGGGCAAATATAAATTTGCATAATGCAGTTGATATATGGGTATGATGAATGTTCACTGTTGATGCAAGAGGTTTCTTCCCTTTATTTGTTAGTAGTAAAAGAAACATAATGAAATCTCTTAATATCTTTATTTTTATGGCAGTAAAGTTGAAAGAATCCAAATCCCACTGTGCTCATGACATATCTAGCAATATGTGAGGAGCAGGAGCAATAGGTGGAATTCAGTCCTGGGCAGAGAGCCAGCCCGGCGTGATTCATCATGAAAGCCCCCAGTTAAGACCTCAAAACAGGGCATAAGTGGGACTCCAGTGCCCTATGCCTTGAGCTAGCTTTCTGCAATGGGGTAGGGGAGAAAGTTCCTCCAAATGAATCATTCATCATCTATAATGCATTCTATTAGTTTAGCCTCTTTTTCTTGATTCCTTGAATTTATTTAATTGAAATTACTCACCAAATAATTTCTATGAATAATCATGGCCTGAGGATTATTTTTGAGCAGTTCACAGTGAGCATTTCATATTCCACATTCAGAATGATAGCCGTGTCTTTGAGTTGTCATTATGCACAGAGGTCACATATTTCTGGTTTTGCTCCAGAAAAAAATGAGATGAGTAGAAAAAAACACAGTATTTTTTCAGACTTCATGTGTTCCCAAAAATTCATTCCATTAAGTTCATTCCGTGAAATGTTTGTGAACAGTTGCGAACTGAAAAAAATTGGGCAGTCATTGGCTTTTGTGTCTTCCACCTGGTTTCTAATGGAAATGTAATTGTGCTTTACGTATGGGCACAGTATATGTCTGGCTCTCAGTTAAGGTCCCCTTCCTTCACAAGTATTTTCTTATCTTATTTTTTGCTTTCCTGTAGTCTTTTCCACATCACTTTAGCCAGAAACTTTGCTGTGTCTGATCGTAATCATTTACCTGAAAAATACCCTATAATATTTCTCTTTGTGGAGGCCGGTCAGTTACAGATAATGACTTTGAAGCATGATGTATAACTCAAAGTGGCATGAAAAGAAATTGATGAGACAATAAGAACTTATGAGAATGGTGGTTGCATTAATATGTTGGGGAGAATCACTTAAAATAAAGAATTCCAAACTCCAGGGAAACCTTAAAATTTATTTGGCATCTGAAGTAGCTCCCTGAGTTGTTACTGCAGAAAGCACAATACAAACATACATAAAATCATGACCCAGACTTCAGCCGCTGACAAATGTCCCTTTGACTTCATGGGATTTCAGCTGACTTCTACTCACAGTTACACACAAACACACACACACAAATCTTGAGTACCTAATATGACATTTTATAGTGAGATTTAGGTGCTCAGGTAGAAAACAGGCATACTCAGAATCTCCTCCCCTACTGACAGTGATCAAATTCTGATGGTGCTTAAAATTGTTGGTATCTCAGTTTTTAATATTACAGTTTGCCTAGGCTTGAAGTTGTGTTCCTGAGCATGCTCAGAGTCACCTCTGTCTTGATAGACTTATTTCAAAGCAAAGCAGGGATGCACCAAATATGGCACATTAACTGAAAGGACAACAGGAAGGGAAGAAGTTATGATAATACTTCTGCTTTATATTGTAAGTCATTGTGGTCCAGGATGCTAAAGATATTTTGTCCTCTCCCTTCTAGCCTAAATGCCAGGGGATGCCAGGGAACACCTGAATCTGTTGAATAGTCAGTGGATAGTATGTGTCCTAACTGCCACACATGGGGCATCTTGTTCCTTCTGTGGTGTCTTTCTAGTCCATTAGATTCCATGTGGAGTGGAACAGCTTTGGCAAGAGGGAGCGAGCATTTGGCCTTGATCTAAAGTGTGTGTGTGTATTCCATAACACTTGTGGCATTTCTGTCCACTACAAAGCATACAATTTATGAATAACTGCCCATCTTTTATATGGCATCTTTTTTTACCATCAGTCTGTCTTCCTGCAAAGCAATAAAATCCTTTGCACAGCCGCAGATTTTAATATCTACTTCATGACTGAGCAGCAACTGAAGCTGGTAAGAGAAGAGGACAGCTCAGTCAGCTTTGGTAATCAACTCTGGCTTGGAATCTTGAAAACTGCAGGCAAAACCAGTTATTTGCACACATATTTGCTCCAGAGTATTTTTGCTTTGCACCCGCAACACTGGTTAGCATTTGAACTTTCTAACTGGAAGTGTTCTTGTTGCTTTTGCAGATAGAGGTGTTTGGCTTTATTATTTCTAGCTGGTGATACTGATGCACTTGGAATTATGTAGTGGTGAGATCATTCCTTTATTGCTATTTGGCTATGAACTGGACGGTGGTCCTGATCATCTCAAGTGTAAGCATTGAATTACTTTCTTTTCTAGAGCTGTTGTGCCTTTCTGAAGCCTCTCTTTCCTTATGACAACTGCTTGTTTATTTCTGATAATATCTTTTTTTACTACTAAAAATATCTTTTCTTTTGGCAGAATAATGTCAACAGCTAACAGGTCTCATTTTGCATATCACAGATTATGCTGTATCTGTAGTGGAATTGGGTTTAAAGGCAGATGCATTGCACCTACAAATTTCTCACCCCCAAAAACATTTTCAGTTGTTATTTTTTGCCCTTTTTGTCATTAACTTTTGTATTCGGTATTATTAGCATTTTGATACTGCAGGAACATCTGATAATGAGTCATGGACCAAGCCCTCATTGTTGTATTGTTAGCTATTATTTTGATTATCTCTTTCTTTCTTCTGTAGAGTGCAAGTATACCTGTGCGAAAATGGTCGTATCAGTTTTGTTCCATACCTTAAAAGTTTTTGTAACATGAAGGTTTAGATCTAGATTTATAATTGTGCAGGGTACTGTATGCACAAGCAGAATGATAGCACTTGCCAGGTAGTTTACAATCATATACTGAGAATTTAACTATTTTTTAAACTGAATGTGGAGGTGAAAGATACACCTATCTCTGAAAGATAGGTGCAATTAGATTGGCAACTTGTCATTTAAAATAGCTGAAATATAGTGTTGCTACTCCCTCCCTCCCCCCATCCCCTGAAACGAGGCTTATACTGGAAGTGCTGACAAGACCCTTATCTTTTGAGATGGTACCATGCATGGCTTTAAATACTGGTTATAAATGTTAATGTGTTATCTGAAAGATATTATTTCCACATGTAGGCAGCTCAGGATAGAGTCTTAGTAATAAATTTAATGAGTTCATGGGGAAGACACAGTATGCTTATGTCAGTATTAAAATGATTGGCATTTTTGCAAACAGCATATGATAAGTGGTGCAATTTTATTTTCAAAGTTTAATCAATAGAGAGCTCTTTGATATTGCTGTGTACTTTGCAAATAGATGCTTCCTTGGAATGACAGCAAAACAACTTCTTTATCGTTGTGTGTTTATGCTTAGGGTTTAATCAATCTGCTTTAGTGATTGTCATACATTTTGATATTCCAAAAAAAAATAGAAGCTATAAAATAATTACGCTTCAGGATGACATCCTGCTGCTGCTAGCCTGGACGATCTGGCTTTACAAAGGGTTAAAAGGGTGCAAAGTCCATTACTGTGCCGAGTACAAGAGCATGGTCTATGTACCAGTTTAATCCCATGTAGCGTAAACCCATGCCTGCTGTTGCATAGGAAATTGAGGTAGATCTCTGAGGGCTTAAGAAGGACTTTATCAGTCTTGAGTTAGCTTTTGGGTGTGAATTTCCTTGCAAAGAAGAGGAGTCAGAAATTACCTTAACCTCCACTACTGCGAGGCCACAGCATTACACTGCAGCCCCCCTCCCCCCAAGTAGTTTTGGTCCACATGGGTAGGCAGAAGTGGCGGAATCTCCTTCAGTGTGAGCATGAGCATTCACCTAGTCTGAAACCCCTGGGATGGTTCCTTCAGCAGGCCCCAGTGCCAGTGCTGGTGCTCTTCAGGGAGGCTGAGAGGAGCAGAGCATCCCTTGCCCTTCACTGGGGCGTTTCAAGCTAGCACAGAGGACTTTGGGGAGGTGCCCGCTGCTCTGGGTGAGGGGGCCTCTTGCTGAGCAGACTTTTGTTGTTGTGTCTCTTTTGTTGTTGAAAACAGCAGGAGTAGTTGAAAGCTGAACTCTGAAAGATCATTTCACAAACATCTGAAGGCTGGCCATGTCCACAAAGAGCTGTGGTGCCAGCCCAGCTTGTCCTCCATATAGCAGCAGCCTGCACAAATTCATGCTGGCCTCACAAAACTGGTCCCAGGGAAGCCTGCGTGGAGAAGACGGTGTTAACGATTTATTGGATGTGGCAGAGTAAGGACACACAGTATGAACTTGGAGATAACCTTTGGCAGGGAACTCTCCCTGTCTCTCTCATTCTTTCTGATAAAACTGTAGTAACTGGTTAGGCATTTGGGAAACAAGGAAGCTGGAGCATTTCAGGTGACTTGACCTGAATTTAACGGACTGCCACTAGCACTGATGCAAAACCTCCAGAGATGACAGTAGGAGATCTGAGCCTGGCACCACTGCAGGGTATGGCCCGGTCAGCATCGGGCTGGATCCTGACCTCAGCACACAAATTCCTCTAGAGGCATGAGGGGTTACGGCAGGCTGACATCAGTGTAAAATCAGGGTTTATGTGAACTGTGCGTACTGGATGAGTTGTTATAGGCACCCATGAAAAAAAAACGGTGTTTGAAACTGTATTTATTTTTAACACTTTTTACTTGGAGCAAGAAGATGCTGTTTCAACAGCCAGATACTGCAGCTTCAGCTGTAGTTCTGCTTATTTTAATACAGACAAAAGATTCAAGAGAATGACCTAATGAGAGCAAAGGGGTTTTTCTCCTTTTTATATAGTTTTATCATGTGATATATGTGTGTGGGGGGAGCTCTGTATGTGTAAATACATACATATACATATGTACATCTGTTTGTTTAAATAACATGTGTTTTCCTTCCCTGTCCCTAGCCAACATCAATTTCTGTGCTGCCTTTGTAAATATGTCACAATGGCTGATTCTTTTGCATTCTTTGTGCTATCTTTGCTTATGCTGAATAGCAGCCGACACTTTAATTGGGATGACTGAGCTGAGTGCATTTGCCTTTGGAATTGGACACTTTTCAGTGTGAAGAGAGGGTACCACAGACTCTTCTGTCTCTATCCTCAATCGAAACTCCATTAAATTAGACCTATAGTGTGTAGCAAGCAATACTCTCCATTGCATTGAAATGCATGGGAAAGGCTGGACACCCACAGTTTTTAAGGTTAATTAGATCCTGAAAAGGAGAATTAACTGAAGTTGTTTTCCCTATCTTTTTTCCTATTTTTAAAAGCCTTTTTAATTACCTTCATCTCTGTTGGTGTATTCATATACACTTTTCCCTTTATGGGAAAAATACCATGTACTTTTGAGTTTATTAAAAACCTTTTTGATAGACAGATTCTACTAATTCCTATTTTAAACAAAAATGAACACAGTGCTAGTACATTGTGTTAAAATTCATGCATCAGATCTTCCTCTGTATTAGTATGAGCCATGCGGTTAATCTTTATTTATGTTTAACTGAGTGCTAACATTATTCACTGCTTAGGCAATAAATGAGAATTTGGTTTTCAGTTGGCTACATTGTATTTGGAAAATAAAGGAAGGAATAGTTTAGGGCATGAAAATTCAAAAATTCTTTGGTGGGGGTGGCAGTTTCGGCAACCAAGGTGTTTTTCAGGCTTCCATTATGTACCTGCTGTGGACCCTATTGTTGATTCAGAAAGGTAAATAATCTTCTTTTCAACTGTGTTTGGAAGGTTGCCTTTGGCTGCATGAAAACATTCCTGTATCAATATAGCAACAATAGTTAAGTGACCTGCCTACGTGCCAGTAGAAAAATCACTTCTGTGCCCTGCCAAGAGGGCTCTCAAAGCCTGTCTAACACTACCAGCAGAACTAGTCCCCTTGTAGGAGACCATGCAAGGTTTGAGGAAGTAGAAAACTCTTGGCTGGAGTCAGTCTTGTAAGTTCTTTTGCAAATACCCACAAACTTCTTTCATCTTTGTGTGGCTGAAAATAGAGCTGTTTTTCATGCTTACCCTTCTTATGTCAATACACAGGAAGAATGGAATGTAGTGTGGGAGGGAGACATCATCTTGTTCTTTTACTCAATTTTAGTTGTGTTGATTTTGCACGAGGAAAGTTGTATTCATAGTTCTCCTCCCCATTCCAGGTTTCCTTCTGTTACATTCACTTCCAGCCCTTTCCCCCACATCCCTTTAAAGAGTACTGTGTATTCAGTTCTCTAAACCCTTAGCAATAATCCAGGCATGAGGTGGCTTGAGCAAGTTCAAGAAAGGCACTGTAATTTCAGCAATCATATGGCTAATCCTTCATTATCCTCATGAAGTTCCTTGCTCCATGTTAGATTAAAGCAGTTGTCTGTGGCTTCTTTACTGTTCTATAGAACACACTTCAGTCATGAAAGAACAGTGTTCTCGATGGATTGCAGGGTTTTCTTCTTGATCCTTGTTTTCTGTTATTATGATCTTTCTTCTCATCTCAGCTCTAGGTTTTAGATCTGTTGTATTGAATGTAAAATGCCTGGCAAGAGCAGGATTGAACAGAGGCTGACAAGATAGACTTCCAGTCAATCATGTTACAAGAAAAAGTAGTCAAACTGGAAGAGGCACAGAGGAGGGGCTGCTGTGGGAATGCAAAATAAAAATGAGGTGAACTCCATTTTAAGAACCCAGTTTGGAGATCCCAGGGTTATCAGAAATAGTCAAATGCTGGAGCTGGAAGCCATGTCAGTGTAAAACAGTGCTGAAACTAATTGTCCTGGTGTGATGCTGAGGTGAGCTGATATGTCCATGGTGCTTATGAGCTAGTGCAATGCTGCACTTTGCTTTGTTTCTTGGCATAGACTGAGGATCTCTACAGCATATGGCAGAAGGGCAGTCACAGGATTGTTCTCTCTTTGTATATATTGGGCTGTTGAAAACCAGGAGATAGCAATGCTTCTTTTGTTGTACTCCTCTGGCCCTAGTGGCAGTGTGACCCAGTCTTCTGCCATGACTAAGCCCCATGTAGTCTCCTGTTAAGGAACCGCGAAGCCACAATGTGGTTATTCCCAGCTGGGCAAAGGCAAGCAAGTGGAAGCTAATGTAAGAACACAGATCCCTGCATTTTTCTTAATGTTCTAGTGCCTAGTTGACGTGATCACCCATAGATTTCAGAGCTAGTGACCTACTTGAGATGATGAATTAATACAGTCATACAGTCTGTCAGGCTTAGCTTCAGAAATTATCTTGACCACTACTAGATAGAGCTGGGAGTTTCACTTTTACATTCTAGCCTATGTTTTGCAAGCACAGATTTGGTGTGCCAAAGAGGCAGACTGAAAGGCTCCTCTGAGCACGTAAGACTTCAGTCCCCGATACTGTGTTGTGATCAGCTTTGCTTTGGATATTTAGAGTCAAATGCCAAGTAGCTACAAAGAGCTTTCAAACAGGGTCAATAGGTGGTTCTGCTGCAGTGTTTCCTTCACGCTTGGGCATTTCACATCTGATGTCATGGAAGAGTTCTTCAACACACCCTCATTTGACACATCCTCAGGCATCCAGGAACATCTGGAAAGTTATTGATTCCGGCCAACTTACAGCACACTTTCAAATCTTGGCATTCTTGTTTGCATAGCTTTGGGGTTCTGCCATGTCAAAGCAAACAGGTATCTGTTGACACAAATGGATACAAACAGTTTAAATGGAGGTCCAAAGCAGTGAGGTAGGTCTGACCACAATTAAGCAGTGGCTTTTAATGGAAACTGAGTCATGGATTCCCCCTGTGGCTTTGGAACTGCCAACAAAACAAAGTGCCAGTCTTATATGACATTAGTGCAGTACTACAGTTGGTATCAGTGCAGTGCCTAGGAACCTTGACTATGGCTGAGATGCCCCTTGCTCTAGATATGGGAAAACACAGAATAAGATGGCCATTGCCCCAAGTGTAACTATTGAGTGAAACAGAGATTCCTTGATGTCATCAATATCAGAATAGTCTCCAAAGAGCACAAAAACAATCTCCTTTGAAATATATACTTGGTTTTTGTGACGTTGGAAAACAAGTTGTTTGGATCCATACAGGGCAGTGTCTGATAATGTGTCACTTCTATAGAGAAAAAAACAAGATGCTTTATGTAATTGCTCAATGTCAGAAGAAAGCTATTTTAACAGAGCTTAGCACGTTACAGATCTAAACCCCTCCTTTTCTGGCCTCTCTTGAAAGTAGTATGTTACCTTGCTAACAGGCAAAATGCCATCCAAGCAGATGAGTTGAGGTAGGCAGCCAAAATACAATGGCTAGGTTCATCAGGCTTGTTTGTAGAGGTCAAAGCTCCTGGAAGGCAGAGTAACAGAGGTGCTGTGTCCTGAGCTTCTGAGACTGCCACCTGCTAATTGGATAGACTGTCTCTGCCTTAGTGCTGATCAGAGTTAATGCCCAAGATGAAAAGTTAGCTCAATGAAGATAAATTTGCAGCATGAGAGAATTCATCATATAATTAAGTTACTGAAATACAGAATAAGCAAAGCATTGATATTATGTAGGTGTGTGTAAGAATGTGGTGAGGCAAGGTCCTGAGGCACTCGCTGAACAGTTTGCCATACAGTTTAAAGAAAATTAAGGGTCCTAATTTCTGTTTGAAGTTATAGGCTATAAAGAGCAGAGGAGAGAAGATCCTGCAGCTAAATTGCATCCTTGCTAGCTATTCCCAATATATTAAAATTCCTCCCTCAGTTTTGCTAGAAGTGGTCCCACATCCCTAGAACGTACCGCAGGACTTTCTGATTGCCATGTGATCTTTTCAGAGATCCTGAGGAAATTAGCACATCACGGTAAGAGCATGTAAAGACTGTTCCTATCCTGAAGCGAAACTGGCTCTGCCTGCCATCTTCTGTGATATCGAGGACTGTAGCTGTAACAAAATGTCCTAGTTTTGGCTGGGATAGAGTTAATTTGCTTCCTAGTAGCTGGTATAGTGTTATGTTTTGGATCTAGTATGAGAAGAATGTTGATAACACACTGATGTTTTCAGTTGTTGCTAAGCAGTGTTTGTACTAAGTCGAGGATTTTTCAGCTTCTGATGCCCAGCCAGCGAGAAGGCTGGAGGGGCACAAGAAGTTGGGAGGGGACACAGCCAGGACAGCTGACCTGAACTGGCCAAAGGGGTATTCCATACCATGGGACGTCATGTCCAGTATATAAACTGGGGGGACTTGGCTGGGGGAGGCAGATTGCTGCTCAGGAACTATCTGACCATCGGTCAGCAATTGGTAAGCAATTGCATTGTGCATCGCTTGTTTTGTATATTCCAGTTCTTCTTCTTCTTCTTCTTCTTCTTATTATTATTATTATTTTCTTCCCTTTTATCCTACTAAATTGTCTTTATGTCAACCTACAATTTTTACTTTTTTTTTTCTCCAATTCTCTTCCCCATCACACTGGGAGTGGGGTGGAGGGAAGCAAGTGAGCGGCTGCATGGTGCTGGCTGGGATTAAACAACACAAAATCAGAGACATTCCTGCCACAGAGGCAGGAATGGGGAAGAACAGTGTTGGGGATGATACTACTCTTCCCCATTAAGCTTCAGCCTTGTCTTTCATCACCAGTGAAAATTTACTATCTTACAGCTCAGTACCACTTATCTCTATCCTGAAAGCCTCCTTCACTCAATAAGGGTGAGAACATCTTAAGAATTATGTAAGCTGCTGAAACACCTATGTTAAGGTAATTTTTCCTTTTATAGTACTCAGCAAAGTTTTTCCAATCTCTTTCTATTCAGGCACTTTGGGATATATGTGTATTGCGTTTGTGTGGCAAGGTTTTGGTAGCGGGGGGGGTTACAGGGGTGGCTTCTGTGAGAAGCTGCTGGAAGCTTCCCCTGTGTCC
>JANZLQ010000040.1:10654656-10679117 GCA_026212715.1 Elanus axillaris
GGGGTGTGGGGTGTGGGTGTGTGAACGCATATCTGTGACAGCAAGAGCTCAGCTTCTGGGCTTAAGAGCATTTGGGTTGAGTGAGCCGTGAGCTGGTGACAACATTGGTACCAAGAGGAGACAAGAATATATGCTATGTAATCAATTTTCTGCTAGAATCTACTTTTTGTTTACAGCAGCTGAGTGACTGTATCATGTGGCTGAACAGAAGACATACCCGCCAGTTACATGCAGTTTAAAAATGATGTTTATTCCCTGCTGGTGCTCACTTCAAAATAAACTGCATGAAAATCAACCCCACAAACGTCTTTTAAAAATTACAAGAGTAAATATTTATTTATCTATCTATTTATTTATTTTCAGCTTACCTTGTTGCTTCTGAATTTTGCACTGTAAGAGGGACATATTTTAAAATTTTTAAAATAATGCAAACTTAGATTCTCACATAGTGTTTTCACTTAATGAGGTAAAATCCCAGACAAAACGTCTAAACATCTGATGTTGCAGAACTTGTGATATGAAAGTATAGCTTGAGTGTGTGGAGGAAGCAAAAGGGAGTTCAGAGGGGTTGTGGAAATTATTCTCTGTTTCACAAAGTTTAAAACAAAAGTTTTAATAAAGGCAGTTCTAGTGTGCATGCCACTTCTTTGATATAGAAGTACAGTAAGCTGACCTTTATCATGCATGGGGGGAACAAAATAAAAATGTTTATTTCTCAGAATTTGTGTTGGGGCCAATTGTAAGCACAAAGCATACATATAACATTCATAAGGAAAAAACATATTTTAGTGACAAATAATAATTTAGTGATTTCTAAGATGCACTAAGAGAAAACCCTACCTGTCACTGAAATGCAGGTGAATCTATATGGGAGTATAGTAACTGCTGAGTAGAGAATTCTTGCAGTAAGGGCAGGAAGCTGTGAAGGATGTACCCAGATTAAATAATTTGATATTTGTTCACTCATTTCCCATTCTGATTTTGCTGCAAGGCTGGGTGGGGTTAGAAAGCTTTGAAGTGTAAACCAGCAGTGAGGAATCTCCAACGCACCGCCATGGTCAGGACAGGGGAACCACAGACCATGGACACAATGCCAGGGCCCTCAAAGAAACATCTTGCCCATCTCAGCAAGAAGGTACAAACCACCATGAACTGAAAAGCAGCCAAACATTTTGCGGTGCCTTGGCTTCTCCTCGGATTCTCCTTTCTGCTTACTGGCCAAGCCCTGTCCTATTTAGTTTCCAAAATCTCACATTATCACAGCCTGAGGCTGTGATAGGATCCAGTAGGGCTGCAGTGGATCCTGGGAAACTTGTTTCAGCAAATCTTAATTCAAAAGCTGACCACATCTTGGACAGGACAGAGCATTGCCTGGTTAACAGATGTAATACATGAATGTTGGTTGTGGTTTTTGTACAACCATGTGTAATATCTTACATGTTCCTGTTTTCTATTTCACGTTTGTGAAACTGGACTATTTTGTATTTTGCTGTTTCCTTTTTTTGTGTCTGAAAAATGTTTAAATCAATTTGAGTGTTCATAGCAGTTGGTATGCCTGTCCTAGAAGCAGCAAGGGAGATAAGAATTCCTAAGTCCCAGTCCAAACTGTCAAAGTTTTGTGTCTAACTGGTTTTTTTATACTACACATGTATCAGGTAACACAGTATTTTACTTACACAGCTGAATTAAATGGAAGACGTTTGGTCTTTGTGTAGATGTACATGCAAATGTACCAAAGTATATTTTAGCAAGCCTGTATCTACCAACCTATATATACAGATAAAAAAATAGAGCTCCTTCCATCTCTCTGTCTATTTATTTGTCTCAGTACAACTTTCATTGTTTTGTAAAAACGATGTTTCAACAAAGCATTTTTGCAGATGCTTAACTTTAAGCCTGTAGGACCTGGTCACTGAATAGAAGTTTTAGCATTTATATATTTCACTAAATTGGTGGGTAAAGAAGGAGATTTGAATAGGCTTGACTCAGTCCTATACATTTTTTGTTACCCAGAGATGAGGGTGGAGATTGTGTCCAAAGATAAGCAACATAAGTTTGTATTCATATAAAAATCCCCAGACCTAAACTATGGGAGTTCTTGAGTGAAATACGTCAATATCTAATAGATAGACTTATTTATACAAGGCATACCATTGATATTAAATATGTGAGAGATTGGTTCTATTCCTGCAACCAAGACAAAAGGAAGGGTACTGATCACAGTAATAGCATACAATCTATTTTAAGTAAAGTCAGGATGCTAAATGTTCAAAAATCCCCTGCCTCATAGCCTATCAAACAGCTACTTCTGGGTTTTTTTGGAGCATGGTGTCTTGAAATAAAACAAAAGCATGATTTTTTGGGCACTACTGGAGATATACAGGTACCTATGGAAGCATTCTTTTGAGAACTAAATAGGTCAGAGAAAATCTGGTTTGCCTGAAAATCATATTGGCAGTCTTTCTTCTTTTTGTGCTGGAATAAACTTTGTTTCCCATAGGGTCATGGTGTGGTCCCCACAGAAAAGCCTTTACGGAGTTCAGGTTAGGAGAGGTCAGTACAGATGCTCAGTACTGTGACTAACTTGCTGGTAAGTAGGATTTCCTGTAAAGCAATACTAGAGAAGATAATTTCCTACCTTATCAACTTTTGACTGTTCTAATTTAAAGCATTCTGGCCCTGATCCTGGTATGATAAACACTGGTATATCAGTTTGTTAGAGTAACTCTTGGCTTCAGATGCTGATTGAAATGAAGGCTGCCTAAATCTTGAAGAATTCCTTTGACTGCAATTTTGCTCCTCTTTATTTGCACAGGTATATATATCACAGACCAAAATGCTTGCTTAAAAAATCAGAAAACAGAGAATTATAAACAGACAGGGATAGAGAAATAAAACAGAAAAGGCAGCGAAAAACTGTAGTGGGAAAGGAAGAAAAAGTGAACTAACTGCAGTATGTAAAACAAAAGAAAAAAGATCAGAATGAACCAGAGTCAATGGAAAAGAGAATAAGTCTAGATAGATGGCAGGAAGCCTGAGGGAGGCCTGGAGAAAGAAAACTACAAGAAAAGGATATCAGAAAAAAAAGGAGGGGCTGAAAGAACAGAAATGTAGGAGTAGAGACAATGAAATCCATGAACACACCAAAGAGAAGATTTTTATTTTTGTTTTTGTTTTTTTTTTACTTAACAGGAGCAAAAGGTATGTTTTTAAACATTTGTTATTCTTTGTTTGAAAACATAAGGGTCTGGCTCCTGGTAAAAGCATCTCCGTATACCTGTGGAACTAAATTTTACTTTCAACACCTTGACTTTCTTTGGTAGAACAAGAATTGCTAATCATTGTAAACTTGTTTCATGAAAACATGGTCTGCAGAGAAATTGACAGTGAAGTGCTACTAATTTTATTTTAAAAAGTTTTGTAATTAAACTGCATGCATGCACACATGCACACATACACACACGCAATTTTTTTTCTTTAGACAGCAAGAATATACTGCCTAAGTGGTGTATAAAAATTTAAATGAATTTAGCCATCTTTAATAAGGTATTGTCAACTGCTTTTGTTACAAATAAATATTTAAAGAACAATTTTCATATACAATCAAAGCTTAGGAACAAATAATTTCTTTATGCCAAGATTCCTTTCATTTCTCTGTCTCTCTTCCCCCCCACCCTTGCCCTTCCATCAGTGGCTAGTTATTAAAGATAAAATGGTTGTAATCATTACTATATTAGATCCTTCTGCATGATCATTCTAAGTGGGCCTAATCCTCTGCTTTTCTTACTGCATTGCAATATCCTACTATGGGAATGGAAGTGATGACACAAAGGATTTTGACTACTGGGTATGAAAAAGGAAGACCAGAATTAAAGTTACTCTTTCCACTGAAGTGCTTAATAAACATTAAGGTTTCACACACAGGCTGATAGGAAAAAAAGCCACATGAAATAAGGCTCTTTAGCACAACTTTTTCCATTGCAATTTTACTGAAAACATAAGTTAATTAAAAGACACACACACACACACAAGCCTACTTTTGAGTTCTAACTATGAGACAAGGCCATACTGTATGCATACAAACTGTAAGAAATAATTTATAGGACAAATTCCCCACAAGACCATTCAGGGAAGGGAAAAAAAAAAACCTAAAAGAAAGAGAGAGAAAAAAAGACCTGGCTCTTGACACTAAAGGCTTAACATCAAATGCGGCCAGAAATCCATTTTCACAGTTTTATTGCCCATTCTGGACGCTTCATTTCAAAGGGAAAGAATTTGAATTCAGACACATAAAATTCCCTTTGTTCTCTTGCCCTCCAGCCTTTGGTGCCAGTGTGGACGGTCCTACAGGGAGAGGTTGAGATCAAAAAAAAAAATTTGCAGCTTAGATACCTGGCCCCAAATGATGCCCCTTGGCATTCTTAATTAAATCAGCTTTGCAATAGATTGACAATGCACTGTCAATTATAATCATTTATATTAGCAAACAGAGTATTTTTAACACTTTGGAAATAACAGAAGTTCAGTAGACCTGGAGAAAAAAAAAAGCTATAAAATTATACCACATGATGATCACACACAATACAGTGCATCTGATTGTAGGTCACATAACATCTTATCTTAACATTGGGTAAAGCTGATGTGATTTCACATCTCTTTTTCCCATCTGAAAGGACATTTCCAGTTAAGTTCGTCCGGATTGTTTGTTGTTTTTCTATTGGCTTCAAAACAGAAGTTGAGTGTAATGTGAGGGGGTAGGAAGGAAGGGACACTGCAGCCCTGTGATGGAGGGAACCTTTGTTATAGACAAAGGGCCTGATCCAGAGTCTACTGCACTAGAGGGAGGTATTCCTATTGATCTCAGTAGACTTTGGACCAGTACCTGCAGAGATTATTTTCACTGAGAGTTCTGAGGTACTTTTGATATTAAAATCGGCACAGGCATATTTATGAAAGGAAGATATCTCCTTTGCTAGCAAACGACATCCTGACTTGTACTGATGAATAAGGTACTTTCTGCTTTCTACAGTGTTATTTTTTTATGTTTTAGCCTCATGCCTCTTTCTATTCCAGTTAATTTGGAATAGATACAGATCAGCTCTCAAGCTTCAGAGTGTAAATTGATCACCTGGAGAGGTCAGGAAGGCATTTTTTCCTCTCCACATATAGCACTGCACAAGAGATTAGAGGTCTGTATAACAATGCCTGTATTTCCACTTTCTGTGGAGTTTATAGCTACTTTTTCCTTTCTTCTTTTTGGAACCCACTGACTCTGATATTCATTTTGCTTTAGTGGGTTATGCATGACTTTTACTTCAAACACTCATGTAAGTTGATTCTGATTTTCCTGTATGAAATATAGCTCTACCATTGGATGCTAGTATAGGAGAGCAGAGGAGTAGCATGTTGGCAGACTATGTTCTTGTTTGGTGGCAGTTAAAGGACACTTCTCTGCTACAGTTACAGACATGGATAATTTTTAATTGCTTATTGGATTGATATATAGAGAGGCTGTCACTATAGCAGTTAAACATAAGCTTATTTCTAACCTTGAAAAAACATACTATTTTCCATAAGCTACCCACAGAGTAGGCAAATTTACTTTAAATCTTTAATGAGATTTTAAAAAGTAGTTGTAACTGGGAAACACTGATCAACTGTTGCAGATTTCACCATAATTAGATCACTTTTCTAAGCCTTACATTTTTGAATTTCAAACCCAGTTGGGAGATTTTGACATTTCTCTCGACTGAACTATTCCCAAGTTCCTGAGCACTAAGGACCTCACAGACATCCTAGCAATTAATTTGTCCAGAAACAGGAGGTAAGTTTAAAAGATGAGAAAGAAGCTAAAAAAATAATGTGACCTGACCTGAATGGTGGAAGGACCAGGACCTGAAATTTGAGAACTGGCCTTCAGAATGACCGGCCATAGGTCCCTCAGGAATTATTCTTGTGAACTGAGATCAAGAGTTTCCAAACTGGGACCTGTCCACCAACTGTTATACAGAAAAGTAAGTGGCATCTCATTTGGTGAGGTCCCTTTTGAAACATGTCTTAAAGACCTCATGAATTGCAGAAGACTGAACTGCAGCTGGAAGTGAATGGGAGGAGATTTTAAACCCAGATATTCTGCAATAGTTTATATCACCATGGTGGCAAGCAGCTGGAATGTGCATTTGCTGGAGCTTCTAAATAAATGCAAAATTGACCTCATTACAGTTGATCAGTAGTAGAGATCTCTTGACTAGCTTTAGCCATCAACATAAGATCAAATACAGATTCATGCTGGTGCAGTGAGAGAAACATTCTGAAATTCTTCCCCTTCATCTTTTCTTTTCCACATCCATTTTTCTCTTAAACTGTTCTTAACTTTTCCTCTTCTTTCTTTATACTACACTTTATCTTCCTACAAATGTATATTCAGTGCAGGATATATTAAATCTTGCCTGCAGAGACAGCTGTTTCCTCTAAAAATGCCTTGTGAGGGCAGTCATTGAACTCTGCAGAGTATTCCTCTTCTGTTCTTTCACCAACTTCAAATCCCTTAGCAATAGCAAGCTTGTATGTCAGGCTGCCCTCTCTTTTTAGTAGCACCGGACATGATCAGGATTTCCATTCTGTTTTGAGAAATCCTTTCCGGTTCTTAGGTAGTCCTTATTGCCCTATCCTAGAATTTATTCAACCAGTCTACAACCTTCTTCCAAATCAGCAGTGTCTGTCAATAGGGAACTTCTGTTTAGCTTTGGGAACTCACTGAAGTGAGGACTAGTCTCCTTTTATTTTTAAACAATAACTATCCAGCTACAAGAAAACTGAGGAGCACAGTAAGTGCCTGGTCATTCAAGCAGCCATTAACTTTGTGGTACATATGAAAGAGGAAGAGATGGTAACTCCCCAGTGATGTCTACTCTGATATAATCTCTTTCCCCAGATCTTTAGGTTAAACAGAGCAGAAATCAAGCTGTTTTCAGATAGATTCATGATACATTTTGAAATTTAGTTAAACTTAAAGCCAATTAAAATTATTAATAAATTTACAATTCATTCTTTGTAGAGAATTTTTATGCTTATTTTTATGCACTCTGTGAAGGACTGTTGACATAGTTAAGTCCAATACATACTCAATTCCTGTAACTTTTAAATGTCAAGAAACCATGGTGCTGCAATGGACTCAAAAATATCATACTCTGGAATCATGCTAAATTAACTTAATTTGAAAAAATGTTTGCAATGGAGAAGATTTCTTCATGAACCCATTTAAAGAGGGACAACTTTTTGCAGATAATTTCAGTGTAGGACAAAAAAATCTAACACCTGAAACCTGAAAATATTTTTACTTGAAGTATGGATGTGGTACTTCATGGGAATTGTATTTCAGGTATTGCATGGTTCCATTTTCCTTTTCGAGTTCCTTCATTGGAGTACCTCTTTAACGATGCCCTGTAACTGTGTGATTCCTATGGTGCATTGAGATGACACAAGAAGAAATGAGACTCTCCAGGAATTGTAGTCCTGCTAGGAAGTGCAATATTAAGAAAAAAAAAAGGCGGAGAAAGGATAGCTGAATTACAGTTCTTGAAGAGCATAATAGAGGCATTTATGGTTCAGTATTTGTAAATTCTTGATTTTCAGGTGAAAATATTGAGGTTTTGACTTTTGCCCTGGCCTTCTGCCCCCACTCCAAAACCCAACCCAACCCAAAGAGTAAAAGTATCTGCTATCATCACCAGCCCATTATGAGCAAAACCTTTACTGACAGCTGTAAAAAAATATGTCAAAATATATCCTGGAACAGGAGAGAGAACTTTTTATTTCTTTTTTTTTTATTTCTTTTCTTTTTCTTTCTGTTCCAAGTAAATATCTGTGAAGATTTATTTCCTATGTAGATCCAATGGTAATTTAGCATGATAAATGTCTCAAAGAAAACTCTCTGCAGACTTAGTGAAAATGTATGCCTAAAGCTAATTTTCTCCAACAGTCTGGCTTTTCCTTTTCCAGTTATATTGGTGTATTGGGTTTCTGTGGCAAGGTTTTGGTAGCAGGGGGAGTTACAGGGGCGGGTTCTGTGAGAAGCTACTGGATGCTTCCCCTGTGTCCAACAGAGCCAATGCCAGCTGGCTCTAAGATGGACCCGTCGCCAGCCAAGGCCGAGCCCATCAGTGATAGTGGTAACGTCTCTGTGATAACATTTTAAGAAGGGAAAAAAAAAAAGTTGGGGAACAGGGGGAGAAATGGCACCCAGGGAGTGAGAACATGTAAGAGAAACAACTCTGCAGACCCCCAGGTCAGTGAAGAAGGAGGGGGAGGACATGCTCCAGGCACCAGAGCAGAGATTCCCCTGCAGCCCGTGGGGAAGACCACCGTGAGGCAGGTTGCCCCCTGCAGCCCAGGGAGGTCCATAGTGGAGCAGATCTCCACCTGCAGCCCATGAAGGGTCCCACCCTGGAGCAGGGGGATGCCCGAAGGAGGCTGTGACCCAGTGGGAGGCCCATGCTGGAGCAGTCTGTGCCTGAAGGACTGCAGCCCGTGGAAGAGACCTACACTGGAAGCCTGTGGGAAGGACTCACATTGGAGAAGGTCATGGAGGACTGTCTCCCGTGGGAGAGACCCCATGGTGGAGCATGGGAAGAGTGAGGAGTCCTCCCCCTGAGGAGGAAGGAGTGGCAGAGACAATGTGATGAACTGACTGTAAACCCCATTCCCTGTCCCCCTATGCCACTCGGGGAAGGGTTAGGTAGAGAATCTGGGAGTGAAGTTGTGCCCGGGAAGAAGGGAGGGGTGGATGGAAGGTGTTTTGAGATTTGGCTTTATTTCTCATTACCCTGCTCTGGTTGATTGGTAATAAATTGAGTTAATTTTCCCCAAGTTTAGTCTGTTTTGCTCGTGATGGTAATTGGTGAGTGGTCTTTCCTGTCCTTATCTTGACCCACGAACCCTTTGTTATATTTTCTCTCCCCTGTCCAGCTGAGGCGGGGGGGAGAGTGATAGAACAGTTTTGGTGGGTACCTGGCCTCCAGCCAGGGTCAACCCACTATAATATGTCAGGTGAAAGCTTTCGAAATAGAGTGCAATCTAACGTGGAAACATGGAGGAGCTTTATTTAAAGCAGATCTATGTACACACACTTCCTACGCATACAACCTCCTTTTTGCCTATATGAAAATAAATGCTTTCCCAGAATTTGCAGCCAGTGCATCCTGTTTGCATGCATTAATACATTCAAGACAACAAACTGTGATCAGCAGGATAAGGCCAGAGAGGTCAGAAACTTGCTTTCTGCTGCAGAACACCCTGGCAGGATGTAAGACAGCAAGGAAACCCTTTTGGAGACTGCTGAGGAGGTCTGTGCTACCTGTACAGCACAGAGCACCCTCTGAAAGGCAGCAGAATGCTTATGCAGAGCATGGGAGCCACCTTTTAACGTAGATGGAACCAAGCTAGGATCTACCAGGAGCATTTTGTGGCATGTGTGTATGTGTTCTGCTGCTTCATTAGCAGTACTCGATGTAGCTTCAGTGCTGACCCTTGATGGCCTGTAAGCATGAGGCTTCTTCCAGTTTTTTGCATCATCTACTTCTTCCTGATCAGGTGGCCTGTAGCAGAGACCTACCACAATGTCACCCACCATGGACTGCCTTCTAATCCTGACCCACAAGCTGTCAGCTGGCTTGTCATCTGTCCCAAGACACCGCTTTGTGCACCCCAGTTGCCCTCTCACAGCAAGGGCAGCTCTTATTCCTTGCTGTCCTGGCCTGTCCTTCTTGAAAAGCTGGATCCATCCATGGCAGCCCTCCATGGCAGCTGACTGTCCCCTGCTGCAGAGCTAGCGCACCACATTGCTGTGATCCTAGTGGGATCACAGCACAGCCCAGGACCTCCCATACCTCCTGTTTGTCCCCATGCTGCCTTCTGTAGCATACAGGCACTTACTGGGGACCATTATGAACCAGCGCTAAGGCGTTGCACCCTGCCCAGAGACCCCTGCCCCAGCGGCAGAGCAGGTGCAACACAGGCCTACCAGCCCCATCAAGACTTCTTCGCTTGCACAGCACTTTCCAGTCCTAACAAACCATTTGACATCGAGGGGCAGATATGTCACCAATGGTTCAGAGGCACCTGCCCCGGCACCTCGGTTACAGCGTGCTGCGCTCAGAGGGCACTGGGAGATGAGCTGTGCTTCAGTGTTGTGTTTCACAGGTGTACCACATGCACAGAATTTAGCAAAACTAGGACCTGAGCCCTCTGCATAGCATTCATTAACAGTGGGCTCAGCCTTCAGCGCTGCGTGGTACATACTAACGACTTGTTTATATCCTTCGAGGGCATGGGAACTGCCTCTACACACGCCAGTGTCCTCAGCCATTCCTTGCATGGTGTTTGGAGCTTGCACTGCAGCAGCTTTGCCTGGCATGGCGGCTGCCAGCACTCTGGGCTCTGGGGCATCCCTCAAGGGACCTGCAGAGGTTTTGGTATGTTACAGGCGATCGCATTTACAAGGGTAAATAAAGGAAGCTATCAGTTGTTCAGAAGACTGTGTACAGGATTGGTGATAAGTAAGATTTTTGCATTTTTTTTTCTTAGTGTGCAGCCACCTTTTGCCTTGAGGTGAGACAGGCTGCCTGCTACGCTGGCATATGATGCTATCCTGCTGGCAACCTTTCTTTTTCACAGCCCCCCACTAAATGCAGGGCAAACAGGCTCAGGGAAGGGGGCGGAATCTGAAAAGGGAGAAAGTTGTGCCATTCTGTTTTCCTTTCCCCTGTTTTCTGCCTGCTCTTTTCCTCAGGTCTTTTGCCCTAGTACAAATGCAGATAGAACCCTGTGAAGAAAGCTGTGGGCTCAGTCAGTATGTATCAGCTCCAATTTCTCTTTTTTCTGTCCATGTAATCCAGACAAGTCTTGTGTGTCTTCTGCTCCATTCTTTGGATCAAGAACACACTGGTTAATAGCCAATTATTTCCTACCCTAAGGAAGTTTTGGGAAAGACGTTCCTGGGAAGAGTCAACTTGTTTCAGGAAATGAGACTAATATTCAGTAGGTGAGATGTTTCATTTTGCTCTCCTTCTTAATACTGTCCCATCCCAGCACAAGGCTGAATTTATTGCCATAATGGGTATGGTTCAGATAGAGCATATCCCTGAGTTTTTTTGGGTTTTTTGTGTTCTTCACAAAAAGTGAAGGTTTGGCCAGGACATCATGGCAAAATTCCAGTTAGGTAATTAAATTCTGCTTACTAAGAATTCCCCTTTTAAAATCTGTCCCAGAATATGGTCTGCTTTTCCTGTGAGCACTTTAAAAGGACTGATTAATTTTAACTTCACAGCTATCCAAATTCTGAAGCCTGCTGAAATTATCCTTGACTGCCTAAACCAGAATGTGCAGTTCCACCTGAGGTATCTAAAGGTATATTTTTGCATGCTTAATTGTTGTTGTCTGAATTCTTGTTTAGGTACAATTAATTCATGTATACTCAACCTGTGTACCAAATAGGTCAGATTCTGCTGACTAGCAGAAGTAAACAAAATTATTTGCAGCGGAAAAGCAAGTACTGTTTAAAACTGTATTTTTATTAACATGTAGAGTAGGCCATGAATAAATTTGATTTGTGCATTGAGGGCCATTTCGCATGTGCAAAAATACAATCGTGAAAAAAAAAAGGCTGAAAGATAATGGTGTGTGCAATCTGGAAAAGCAGTCCAGAACAGATGATCCACAGTATAAACTACTGCAGTTTATTTTTTTAATTTACTTGTGCTACTTTAATTTATTATTGTTTATTCATTTGATATGTGGCATTTAATTTCAGTATGAGAGCTTCAGGATGAGCTTTTGATGCTAATGGTTGGCATTTATTCCTGGGCAGAAAGCCAATGTGCCACAGCCATGTTCCACTTATGCCCTCCAACTGTATTTAAGTGGCCTTCCGCTGCCCTTGGGGGTATGTTTTACACAGGAAGCTTAAAGCTGAATGCAGGCCTGCAGCTCACTTGCTAGAGCAAGAGAAAGACAGCTTTCCCTCACTTCCGTTCTCTTCAGCAAGAAAATCAAATAATTGGATTACTCACCCTTCGATTGTGCTCAGCACAAATGGTTCAAAATCCCATTGTATTGGACCTCTGAGATGAAATGTGAATTGATAAAGAAAGCAAATGTATTGAATTGGTCTAATACGTCAATAATATGTTATGACCTGATTAAGTGGAATGGTTATGACTGGTCTTCTAAACAGCTAAATATACATAAGACGTCTGCTGCTAGACTGGCCACATGAATAAACAACAATAAACCAAAAAACCCCACCCACAGGAGCCTATTAGAGGCATAAATTAATGCACGTTTTCCTTCCTTGCTTATTTTTATCTCTGGAATAGAAAACCAAAGCAAACTGATCAATCCATTGCAGGGTTAAAATTAAAATTACCCAAGGATCTATGCAGCACATGAAATATTGGGGCTGATAGGGTAGAACCTGACTACTTTGTCCTACTTATACCTTCATATGCATTGACCGGACTTTGAATTTCATGCTCTCTGTTGTTTTTTTTTTTTACTTGCACATATGTTTTATGCATTTATTTAGGGCTAAATTCTATTTGTTACATTGTGGTTTTAAGACATACTATCAGCTAAGACTGGGGGAAGCATCCTAACAGATTTTAGACTATTTTATTATTGTCATTATTCTGTATATTCACACATGCATATCATGTTCCAAAATACTTTGAGGCAAATCATTCAATTGTGCAAAATAAATAGGTCCACGTGAAAGTGAAGCTGAGGTAAATCTCTATACTTTATACAGTGGAGAAAACTTCTTTAACAGCAAAGGACTTGGTACTTACGTTTTATGTTCGACTGGTTTCTCTACATGTTTCTTGTTAAAATAGTTATCTTACTGTCTTTTTGCATTTATGTATCTACAGAGCATTAAACAGCTATTGAAATGAGGCTGTCATCATGACTCTGTGTGCATTTATTTCACTCCACAATTTCGATGAATACAGTCTGTATAGGGAGCAGAGGACTGTAACCATAGATGATAGAAGTTGGTAGCTCCTGTGTTCAAGTGAATTTTTTGCTGGCCAAATATCTGAGTAGAAATTCTAATTACTTGGGTTTAGAATAGAGCCTCCAAAACTGACTAATGAAATACACATTAAATTAGAAGCTGAGATATATTTTTGTAGCTTGTTGAGATACTTATAATAATACAAATACACATATTTGTATTAATAAGATAATAAATGCATAATGGATGCGACACCCACCTGCACATTTTCGAGTTAAAAAAAAGATTGATAGACAATGCATTCCATTAGTTCTCTCTTTTACAACTAATAAGCTTCCAGTTCATTAAGTTATTACATGCCATTCCTCATCTCACAAATAAAACCGATAACTCAGTTTTTCCCAGAGCTGCAGATTCTTTAAGTCTACAGACTAAATTACCAGAGCACATTTTGTCAATAAAGATTCTTTTTGGTAGGGGAGGGGGGGACACAGTTAAGTAAAGTAATATGAAATGCAAGCCAGTTTTTGTGTCAGAGGTCATTCATTTGCTTCAGTATTGCTTTTATTCTATTTATACATTTGCTAAACAATGATTATTATGGAAAGCCCATGGTTAATCACTGCATTATGTTTAACATGTTTTACATTTAGTTGCAGACTCTTACACTTGCAAATCTTTAGAGTTATCTTGAACAGTAAACTGTCCTTTTGCAATGAATCCCTGAGAATCTATTAGTTCAGCTGTGCATTTACTGAAAGATAAAGGCTTTCTTCTGTGAGCGGTGGGAAAGCCACAAAGGCAGCAAACAAAAATCATCCATATTCTGCAGTCCTAAACCACAAGACTTGTCACTTCCTGAGCCAGAATTGCCCAGCACGGATGCAGGCAGCCAGTGAAACCTTCTGCATGGGAAGTTATATGGGACTAATTTGTGTCCTACACCAAGTCTCCAACACTGCTCTTCTCACCAGGCTTGAAGTGGGATTACTGTGCTCTGTGTTCAGTATAATATATAGTATCTACTTGCAAAAAAATGCCTAGGGAGTGGGATGGAGTGGTCTGTCTCTTTGCAGCTTGCAGTGAAGTAAAACCACTTCTGCTGTCCAGAAAAACAGGCAATTGTGGTAGGGAAAAAAATTGCAGTCTACCCTTTGCTCTCCCAGCCCTGCCTGGCATTTAGGTGGATGCTCAGATAAGGGTCCCAATAGGTTGCAACTAACCTTCCCCATGAGACAACACTCCATGAGCAGGTCTTTCCCTGCTGAGAGCTGGGAAGGGGAGCAGCGCAAAGAGGCCATGCTACAGCATGTTTAGCTCTATTTGGGGGTTAGAAAGCATTGCAGTGCCTTCCTTGTGGAGAAGTTGCTATAGCCCTGGGGAGGCTCAGAGCCTGGCTTCTTCCCTCGTTTCCCCTTCCTCTGATTAAAACCTGCCAGCTTTTTTCCTTGCAGTGGAAATTAGCAGCTGTGAGCAGTCATCATTTTCACTAGCGGGAGAAGAAGTCATACCCCACCCCAAACTGTCCCAAGGCAGGTATATGATTCAATTTACTGCAAGCATGCTAGCAATTAGCATCACCTATATAGGAGAATAGGTACTAAGTCAGTGTTAGTCTGAGAAAGGAGAGGAATGAAAAAGATTAGTACTGAACAGGAATACTCAAGACTGGACACAACTGGGGGGGGGGGGGGTTTGAATAAAATTTTAACTGGTCCAGATCTGTCCAAAACACTATCACATGATATTACGGTACTTTAATATCAGCTAGTACTTCTCATTAAATTTTTAGTTAACAAATACACAGGTGATTGTTGTCAACTGAAGAAATAATAGTGTCATTGAAAAGCACTTTTTGATAAAAATGAAGAGTTGTACAATGACAACAATATAAGGGGATTATTGTTCATGACAATTACAGACTCTGAATTATAAATGAGAGAACAATGGAAAACGTGGGTTTTTTTAAAATGGAAAATGTAATAAATGAAAAGGGAGCAAAAATTTTCTAATTGATCCTTTTCCCAGAGATCACTCAGAGCAGCTCTCGTGAAGAAAAACCTACTTTTGATGACGATGCAATTAGTGTACATTTGGTCTCTGCAGCAGTCCTTCACAGCTACAGCAGCATATACATCTGTAGATCCATGTTGTTGCTTGCTCTTGGGCTTATCTCCATCCAGACTTGAAACCCCACTTAGAATATGTCCTCACTTCACAGTATGGGAATCATGCTGCCTAGGCTATAGGCCTTAAGCTAACCTCTGAAATGAGGGGTCTCTAGACCACCATGGAAGTGAGTTGATAATGCTTTTGCCTTATCAAAGCATTTATAAAATCAGATTTAACTAGATAGCTAGACAGTGAAATATTCAGTATTCTGATGGAGTTTCATAATCTACTGCCACTCTTTACTGTTATTGCAGCCTATGTAATTTGATTTGCCATTTAAAGCTTTAGTACTTAATAGATAAAAATTACCAGTGAGCTGAAAACACTAGAAATGTTCACAAGAATGATAAAGGCAGGCTGGGAGCTGTGGACCTTCTGTCCACAGAAATTAGTAACTGCTGGCAGTTGGAGTCTAGCCTCCAAACTTCTAGCAAAAAGTACCTTCATTTTACATGAGCTGATGCCTCCTGAGAAGCCCTTACACTGGACTTATCTAGTACTTTTGAGTTCTTGCTTTATGTTTAAAAAAAAAAAAGCTATTATCTTTAAGCTTGTTGCTTTTCTTATCAGGGAAAGTTTTAATGAGAAAGTTTAACTCTTCAATGTTAGTTTTTCTACTAATTAGGTGAAAGTGTTTTTTCCTCTGCAAGCAGTTTCTGTTATCTGGTCTCCTGAACTAGGGGGTAGCATCCATGCATAGTGCTATCCTGCTTTTGTTTTTTTTTTAAAAAAAAATATCTAATAAGTTATTGACTACTATAGCATTTATATTCTGTGGGCACAGTTCAAATAGACACTGAAGAGCTACATGTTGTTTCTGTAATTCCAGAATTGGAACAGATATGCTCAGCCTTTCTGCTATAATGTATGCTGTTTCAGCAGCAAGACAATTTATGATTCAAAGTAATACATTTGACAACGTAAGTGAGTAGTCTGGGTCACATCTAGTAACTTAAGCATGTATTCTTGCTCATTGTTATAAAAAAAACAAAGCTAGTGAAGAGATCAGCATACATTCCTGGCATGCTGGCTATTTTTACATGCTGGCTGTTTTTATTTTACAGGCCTATCATGAGCTGATATGGTAGTCACTTTTTTTCCTACAGAGTGAATAAATTACAAGTCCTGGAGCAGTGGACGGTATGCTGTAATTCTTGGCCGTAAGACCTATGAGATATGTTTAAACTGACTGATCCACTACTTGGAGGAGCGATGGCTTCTTTTATAGCCCTCTTGTTCTTGTACACAGTAAACCACTGATATAGACTATGAAGACAAGGGCATGTTCACCACATTCTGGTCTTTTCCTAAGTCTTGCATGTACTTCTGCCTATGCTGTGGGACTCCTCACACCTCACACATTCAAGACCAACGAGGTCCTGTCAGTAGTAGTGGCAGTTTTTCTCCAGTCTATATTTTGAATATAAGAACTCTGATAATTTCTAGTAAAGTTTGTGCCTCTAAAGCAAATATAAATATGTATTTCATACTCAAACCCATTTTAAAAGATGTTATTGTTCATCCTAATAGCTCTTTCCCTATCTGCCCAGAGAATGTTTTTCTTCTTCCAGATAGACTCTGCTCTTCTGACCTCCTACTTAGTCAGTCACCTTGTAAATGCAGAGCATTACTGTACAGAGAAAGCATAGCTTTTTCACTGACTCTGTGACTTTGACAATTGCACTTACTGTAATTTTTCTTCTCCCCTGTACATCTTGAAAGATCCAGCAATATTATTTTATCCATTATGTGACCTTCTTACTTGACATTCCTTTGTCTTTGCTCTAAAGCCAGGCATATAGAACTGAACAGGGCTGGGATATATGGGAGACGCAAGGCCAGGATTGTTCCATGTAGATCACAAAGCCGATGTGTCTGGGAAGCTGTTGTCTGTACCACTGCATTAAACACAATTGCATTGCGTGTCTGTCTAAATGCTGAACACACATGCTCATGACTTCTTCATGTGTAAAACTATCTTTCATTCATAAAAGCAAGGTGACACGTAACATTTTTTTATACTCATTCTAGATATTATGATTAAAAAGACTCCATCCTCAAAACCACTAACCCCCACCCCAGACTTTGCAGGGTTTCTACTAGTGAGTAGTATGCTTTATAATTTTGTGTGACAAACTGTTTTCATGTGTTTAAATATAATGTCTGTCTAGATACTGATTTTATTTTCCTGTTTAATTTATTCTCCAGATTCTCTGGCCTTCAGTCAATGCACTGGTTGATTAAATTATTATCCCAGTAATGAGATTTGACACAATCTATGCCAGTTACCTATGTGACCTGCTAAGTAGGTTAATTGGCAACCCTGAATAATTATCAGCCACCTCATCTTGCTGACTGAGAGTTTGACAAGAAATTAAACATAAAGATGCTGAAAAAGACACACAGTTTTTCATTTCAACTTCTGATCTTTTTCTAAGAAGCCTTTTAACTAGTAGCTTATTAATAAAATGCAGCAGTTAAAAAAAATCTTGTGAACATTTTGATTGTATAAAAATACAGATGTTTGCTCATGTGCATCATCATGGCTTCATAGGAGAAAAAGAAGTCTGTGGCATATTAGATAAACAGGTCCCTCTATTCTACAGATTGCTTGTCTGAGTGAATTGTTGCATCCTCAGAGAGCAAGCTCAGAAGCAAGGAAAATTCAAGACCAAGTGGTATTTGTGGTGACATTGCAAGAATCATATTTTAATGCTTTTCTGTGAAACCTTGAGAACTAGAAATTAACTTTATTGTTCAATGAAAGATGTGATTCTTCTATTCCCATTTCTCAGAAAACAGTTAAGAAAAATAAATATTATGGTACCTGGTGACACTGACATGTATATCTATCTATCTTTTCTACCTTGTTCATTTCTGAAAAGCCAAACTTATATTTCTTTCTGCCCTAGAAAATAGAAGATTGGAACTTAGAAAGGAAGCAGAATGGAATCCTAAGGATGAGAAGATGGGGGAAAATATATAAGATTTAAACTTGTGGTCTTTTCACAAGTTAACCAGCCCAAATTAGTGGTTCAGAACCATGGACTTAGTCAGACTTATCCCAGAGTCATTCCTCTGTCCTGGCCAGAAATCCCACCAAAACTTGGGGTAGAAAGAACAATCTAAAAATCCATTTCCTGTTATCAGCAGTTAATTACTGCAACATGAAGCATCTTCACAGAGACACTTTGGAGAGCCCAGCTTGTGCTCCTGGCGTGAGAGGAAGAGCTGCTTTGCCTTACCCTTGGGCATCCCTGTGGCACAGCTTTCTGCCCTGAGCTGCTCCTTCTCCACTGTGGCCCTGCAGCCTGCAAGCACAGGCGCTGCTAACCAAACCACACTAAAAAGCACTAAGTGCATAGTAATTTTGGTCAAGTTAAATCTGATTATCATGTGCCACCTCTTACAAAATATTAGTACAGTTTTCCAGAAATTAAAAGCTTGCAGAGTGCTGATGTCACATCCCTTCTGGCTGCCATCACCTTTCCTCTTCCTTCAGCCCCTGTGTGTGCAAAAATGTGTTTCCATTTCTAAGCTCATGCCATAATGGAAAGCAGACTGTGCACTTTTCTGTGTCCAGAAGAAGGATTCTTCAAGTGGATACCCAATCAAAAGCCGTTCAATCTTTCAGTTAGTTGACTCAAGGGCTTTGGAGTGGGGCAATATAATTCAAGAGACGATCCTAGCTACGATGAAATGACTCAAACCTGAGCCTGAGAAAGGGAGCAGAGCTAAGATTTTGAGAGAGCAACTCACATATTAAAACCAAACATATGCTCAAGTGTTTTTCTGGATCATGGCCATATTGAACAATAGTGACATAAATGGATTTACGCCCGAGACAAGTTTACCCTTCCCTTTCCTCCTACCCACACATACATTTGCACCTCAGCTAATCACTTATGCGTCTTCCGATTTCCTACATGCTACTTTTATTGAAAACTTTATGGTTTGTTTAACATCTTCTAAGCATGGCTTTATTTACTCTCTTGATTTCCTCTATGATTCATCAATGGGGCTTTTTTTACCCCTATCCAAAGGATTTCAGTTTTTTTGTACAAATTTATTCAAAGCAAATTGTTGAGGCTTATTAAAGAAGCTGTGCTGTCTCTTTGGGCTCCTGCATCTTTCCCCCCTCCCCATGAAAAGATGAAGAAGGTGCTGAATATGCACATCAAGTGAAAGTACTGTCTACAAATGGCAAAAATAATATCTTTCAGCTCTCTGTCTGTGATTTTTTTTTTTGCCAGTATGTGGTCCTGATGTCTAAAATCATAGGCATTTAGATGTCAAGTAGCGGGGAGAGAAAAAAAAAAAAAAGAAGAGGTATTATAGTAAAATAGCAAAGAACTGATATCTTGGTGATAGTTATAAGGGCTTTTATTCCTTAAAAATAGCACAGCTTTATAAAATTTTTATCATAACGGATAGAAAATTAAGGGCTGCTGATATTTTGTAACTCATTACTCACTGCTTGTTGATTACATAAGTGTTTTTGACTGAAGGACCTCTGTAAGTTGTGTCAGAAGCTAAGCTGACATGACTTCTGTCTTTCCTTTTTATTACGATAGTCAATAGCTCAGTTGTAAGGAATAGAATTGCTCTTTGTGACTGTATTAGACATTCTTCTGGGAGAACTAGCTAAAATTGAGAGCAGAAAAGCATTTCTGGAAAAAAAAACAACCCAGCATGCCAGAGAAATCAATAATGAGTAGATGGAGCTGAATCTGAGACTTCTGGGTTGGGTTAGAACCTAAATCAAGACAGTATTGACTCTCTAAAGACTATTTTTAGAGGTGGCTTTATCAAAATCAGTATTGTCTTCTTGCTTTATTTGAAATATTCCATGCATTTGTGCAAGCAAATCCATTTTACAATTATATTTCCTTTCTTGAGCTAAAGTCTTCTATTTCGTACGTGTGACCTGTGTACTGTGGCTCTATGTAAATTAACAATGGTAGATTGTATGTGATAGCTCTCACCAGTGTTCTCTACTAATGACATTTATGAAGGAAATGAAATATCTATGCAAATTCTTCAGTGCATAAATTATGCACAACTCTCATAAGTTCTCTACAAGCTGTTCTCCATTACCTCAGAAATAATTTTTTTATTTTCTGGAATAAGGATGCAAGCATACAGTGATCATCAGAATGTAAAAGCATAAACTGTGGGCATTAATGATCTAATTCTTTGCATTTATGCAGCTTCCCATCCAAGAACTTCTTATTGTATCCAATATTACATTATTTAAATGTACCACGCCATTCTGAAAGGTAGATGTTTGTATACCCATTTTGGAGATAAAGCTGCAAGGGCAAACGCAAATTTTACCTGTCTGTGCTGAGTGTTAGGAAAGCTCAGTGGGGCTTAATAGCTTAGGCGTAGTTATATGGTTCCTGTTCAGAAGTAGCTTGTGTTGGCCATTTCAGAGTGTGTCTAGTGAAAGCCTGTCTCTGTGCACTTGCCTTAAATAAATTTGAAAATGCGACTTCTGTATCTTTGAATGTTTAGAGTGGAGATGATGCAGTATTAGCTTGCTATAAAGCTGCTCAAAAATCTGAACCTAGTCTCTGAAGTTAAACCATCGAGCACACCATCCCCAGGTCCCTGTCTTCTGCAGGTTTTAGAATGAAAAAGCATTGCTCATACTTTTACTAACTGTTTTGTAGAGCAAAGCCACTGTATTCCCAGTAAGCTCATTATGCTAGAAAAATGCATCTATCACAGGTAACATTTCCTAACTCCGAATACCTCTGATTTTTGCTTGTGCTACCAGTCTTCCCTTATCTATCTCATTAGTACTTGGTGTGTGGTATTTGTGACATAATATCCAGGTATGATGTTTAATGTCTTATCAGGAAAAAAAACCACAATGAACTTACTCAGCCATTCCTTCTGAATAGTGCTTTGACAATCTGATTTTCCATCCCTTCATATGACCAAATTATTACTTCAGCAAAACTGGTAGCCTGCAGTGCCAACACACACGCAGCTGAAGTGATAATAATAGTTCGTTTTACACATACATATGCACATCCTCCAAATTGCATTCCTAAGAATAGAGGTTAGAAAACCTATTTGATAACATGAGTATGAAAGGGTTTTTTTCTACAATCAATATACACATACTGTTTGATGCTTGGTGTTGATTGCATCTGCTTCTACAGGAGATAATGTATATTTCAGTGTATAAAATAAGTATATTAAATACTGGCCCTGTGTTTCCAATACAATAAAATTCTGAATTAATAGATATGTTTTCCATTACTTTTTCCATATATTTTAATGTCTCAGAGTTAACATCAAAATTTTTCCTGAGTTGGAAGAAATAAATTCACCCTTCCGGGTAAAACAGTCCCTACAGAACTGGTGAAATTCCAGCTTTAAATTTGTATGCATTGTGAAATACAGTTCACTGCAGCATGATAAAATGTTTAAAAAAAGATAAGTGAATGCATGAATGCTTGAGGAACTGGAGATGACCTCAGTAATGTGTGCTTGTAATTATAGTTTAGGTAAGTTGTAAAGGTAGAAAAAAATTAAATGGTTTATTGATATATAAAAATGAAGTTCAATAATGAAGCATTCATTACAGTTAGAGGAGATCAGAAATGTAATGACCACATCTTTTCCTGGTGGATTGCTTTATAAACGTTTCTGAGAGCATGTCATATCATGGGAGGTTTCCGCCAGGGTACTGAAGGTGCAGAAACTCTATGTAAAGAAAATCTGCATAGGCAATCACCCTTGTTTCCCAACAGCTTGCCCTCTAAAACTAAAGTTTCCTTAAAGAAAAGTTCAATAAGAAGGCAGATTTGGTGTCTGAGTCCCACAGAGCAAGGGGATGGGCAGAAAGAACTCTTCGTCTTTCCATAGCTTCCTCTGCCCTACACTGGATACCAGTTATTGTCCCTGTGCAGTCTCTGTGTTTTGTGGGGCCACTTTTATGATGCAGATCAATGGATTGATCCCCATTAAGAGTAACCAGTCAGAAAGATCAATTAACAGGCTGAAAGTAAGTAATTTCATTTCATTATTTAATTTAATTTAATTTCATTTCATTTCATAAAATAAAATAAAATAAATCAATTTGCACCACCAAAGGAACTATTAAAATCTGATGGGGAATCTCACAGTTTGGGCTTGAAAAAAATAGACATTAACAAGTCTGATACTTAACAGCAAAGATTTCCTTAAGTAGAAATAAGCAACTGTTATCTCTTGTTTGCAGTTTAGGAATCCCTTTGGTTCCTGAGAATACAAAACAAGCCCAACAGCTAGCAAGGTACCTTTGCTATGCTTTACATATACATAAACAATCTAAACTGAATCGGGCACAGTCTAGCTTTATAGAACAACCAATAAGAGTAGAAAATAGCTATAATCCTAATGAATACGTTTTGACTACAATCAGTTTCTTCTTGTGTGTGACAGATGAAGATCAAATTACTGATACACGTAACAACATGAGAAGCAAATAGTCCCATTAATATATTTTGCCAATGTTCATAAAGCAATGCTTCCCAGAACTCCATCCCTGTCAAGTAAATAACTTTCTGCTTCCTATTAAATACAGAGAGTACAGGTTACTATGGTGATCGACAGAACAGAGAATAAACTCTGATTCATCATAATTGCTACATGCTAGAGGAAAAAAATATCTGAACATCATCTTGCAGTTTCAAGCTGGATCTCTGAAAAATATTTTGAGAATATAAAATCATTTGGTGATGTCCAAACAACATTGGGTGAAGTATAAGAAAAATGGAAGTGTTGCAGCAGTGTGCCCCTTCAAATAAAAGTGTTTCAGTGAAACATTTTAAAACTCATGATCAGAAGCCTCAGGGGTTTTGTCCTTTTATTCTAATCAGTGAAACATATAGAATTGTGACAACTGCAAAGACCTGTACAGAAATACTATGGGCCACATTGTCATGCACATACATCTTCACCTGGGTCACAGACAACCTCGCCTTTGCCTGTCATGTACTTTCAGTGCCCCATAGTTTTCAGTACCATTTAGTCTGTATTTTATGTTCAAAGGGCTAAATCGTTGACATCAGGCAGCCAGTGAGCAGGCACTGCTTTGATGCCAGAGTTTCGGAGGTTTCACTCTTTTGATAAGAAGGACACCAATGCTTTTACTTGCACTTTGCATTAACAAGGCTTAAAAAAGTAATGAAGTAGCATTTACATCTGCTTTCTCATTAATCTACACTTTAATATATGTAGTCAACACACTAGTTTTTCAGATACATACAATCAATTTTACACCACAAATTAGATGCAAAGCTATAGTTATTTCTAGTCATTGCCAGGGTTAGTTTCTCGTAATGAAACACAAGTTCGATTAACGTAGCTTTATCACAGTAAAAATCAGATCTTCCTGTTGGTCTTCACAGTCTCATTGAAATGGCTTGCAAGGAAGGCAGCACTAGAGCTAACACAATTGGGTGGACCTAAGAAAGAACCACTTGTTGCATAGCTTTAAATGGTGTGCCATTTGTTTTTAAATATTTCAGCTTACTTTAGCCTCAGTACCACATCAGATCTACAAAATAGCCAACTGAATTAAAACAGAAAGAGCATCTAGTAATTTGTATACTGACCTTCAGAACTCAACTCTGCCAAGTCACCAAAATGTCTATTCACATTCATTAAGACCTGAAGAGTAGCTTTGAGAAGTCTGTCTGGTTTTCCTACTGTATCCATTCAGTCTTAGTATCTATTCCTGCTACCCCTGATAGTTTTCTGAAAGGGATAATAACCTACTTTTAAACTGTAAGTCTGCCCAGGTCATTTAGTGAAAGTGATTAAAAAAAATTATGATCCATGTAAGATGCTTCTAACTAGTGCCCACTCTGGAAGTTTGGAGCCCTACACAGTTATTATATAGCTGGTCCCTTTCTATCAGTTTTATCTCCAGTTCCAAGCATCGTCTCCCCAGACATTCACGGTAGTGAATTTAAGTCACACAAAACTTGTGCAACATGGAAGTCTTCTACAGTCTTTACAGTTCAAAAGGACATGCCTGTGGGTTCACAAATATGTGAAGACTTTCACTCAAAAGGTTTAGAAGCAGAAGATTCAAAGGCTAGTGAAATCCAGAGCTCAGAGCTTTTATCATTTGATGATATTAGAGGATATGTCCTTCCCAGCTGCATCCTGCTTACCACTAGTATACAAGTTCTCAGCTGGGGTAGCTCCACTTTGATACTTGTGAGAAAATTGCAGCCACTCTCTGACATGGTGTCTTTTCCATAAATCCAAG
>JANZLQ010000040.1:10681060-10739450 GCA_026212715.1 Elanus axillaris
CCCAGATAACTGTGAGGATAAACCACAGATGCTGGTGCATCTGACCACGGGCTCTAGCTGTTCTACCTATCTATCTATCCAGCTGTTCACTGGATGTGTTCAGCATCACATTTCCCTTGGGTGAGGGTGAGCAGTACCCACCTCTTGCAGCCCTCTGGCTCTGCAGGCCAGCAGCCTGAGAGAGGGTTTACTTCTGCTCCCACACTCTCAGCCTTCCTGTCCAGCCTCCTCCCTTTTTCGAGCTGAAAGATCACCGGCTGCACTTCTGTCAGTACTTCACTGGCTCAGGGAAGCCTGTAGCACCAAGGCAAAAGGAATGGATTTTTGTTTCCCTGGTCATTCAGCATTGCTTCCTTGATGCACTTGGAACAGGTGGTAGTCTAAATGGCAACTTTGTTATCTGGCTGTGCAGGGGTGGCACTTCAGGGCTCAGCTGGGGACAGCTGTTTCACTACTGTCAGTCTCTTGAAGAGACATTTTTGATTTGAGTGGTAGGAATGCCTTTTTTTGCTCTGCCTTGTTTATAAGTCCCTGGAAACTTTTCTCACACATGAATTTTATTCCTTATTTCCAGCATGATCTCATTCGATGAGCACTTGAACTTTTGCCTACCTTATGAATCCAAAATCATGCCCCAAGTTATTGTTAGGGCTTAGTATGGCCTGGAGCCGGGGGTGTCACACCAGTCAGCATCAGCAGTATCCTGAACCTTGTAGCTCAGGTGGAACACCCCCCCCCCACCCCAGCTTACATCTATCCTTCCTTTTGTCTTTGATTGTTCTGTACCAAACATGTTCTTAAGTAGCAAAGGAACATTTTTTTTCTTTCACCATTCCTAAGGTGCTTGAGCCTCCATTCATCAGGAACTCAGTAGATGCTGTCAGACAGATTCTACACTGCATATACATACATAAGCCACCCGTTTCCTAGAAACCAAGAGACCTGAAGCACAGATGATTCAGGAATATCTACCCAAGACCACTCTTACCTATTAGCGCCCATACATTAATATTATAACAATGTGCCTTTCCTAGTATATGCGGTAGCTGAGATATGGCCACACAGCATGCTTGCCACTCTCCAGCCACCGTCCTAGAGTAAACCCAAAGAGTTTGCTTCTCTTTCACGCCTTCTGCACAGTGTACATACCACAGAGCACACCAAAGGGTGTGGAGCAGTTGATACACTTTAAGCTTACTCCTTAGCAACTCCTTAGCACTGTAGCAGACCGAATGCACTTCGGGCAGTTTTCTCTGGAGTGTCCTGCAGCCTAATTTTTGTGCCTTGTAAATGCATGGAGTATTTAGCCAAGTAAAGCAGAAAAGTGCCCACTTTGATTTGTTTTCAGAGCAGCTCTCTTCACAGCAAAACACCTGTAGTAAACTGGCTCGAAATACCCAGGTGGTTTGAAACTAGCCCTTTCATCCCACTACTAACATTTGCAAAAAAAAAAATATCCTCTTTTCCCTTCTGACACACAAATAACTGTTGTTGTATTTCATGTTGTCTTGATCAAGAATGAAAGTTAATTTTCTAAAACATAATTTAAATGCAATTAGAGAGAAATGCTATTAAAAATCCTATTAAAAATGACAGAAGTTCCAATTTTACATTACCAATTTTAGAATAGTTAGATAAAAAAAATACACAAGTGTAAAAACTGTACCCAAATAAATTACATTTTAACAGTGTAACTAATAATATTTCTATTTAGTTTTTAATGTTAATTCACTAAGGATGAATTTCACGAGTGAAAAATTCTGCAATCATGATGTTTTGTATTAAACTCCAGTGAATACCTTCTTCCTGCTTTGTAACAACGGATGTTGATGCAGGAGAGTAAAAAAAGGAACAGTTAGTTTCGGGAGTGATCTGTCTATATGGAGAGCTGCATTTAATTAATTGGAAGCTCATTTATTATTGAGCTCCTATAACACTTCTGATAGGATTATAAGGAACATTCCAATAAATACTCTATTGCGCTTCGAGCAGGAAATAATTAGCTTTCAGTTTTCTTCAGTTTTGACTAAAACACAGAAAAGCAGTCCTAGTAGAAGGAGAATCTGAATTTCTCCTTCAAAATACCATTATATGCTTAGCAAAAACTGAAAAAAAGAGAGGTGGGTGGGCTCTGAACTTGAGACCTCCTCAAACTGTGCATGAACAGACTTTTGTGGTCGATTCATTGCAACTTCTTAACCTGATGATCTAAACAGGGTGTCTGGAGCTCAGCGGTGTATGCTTACAAGGTGCTAAGGAGCTCCTGTACCATCCTGAATAGGTCGACCTCAGTGCTGGAGCCCCTGGGGTCAGGGAAACAGCCATTCCAACCTCCTCTCCTGTCCTGGCTGGAATGGGCTGAGTGACATTTTCGCTCCATTTTCCCAAATTACTTGGCAAATAGTTTAGAAGTCATCACTGAGCAGGGATCTACCCACAAAAGTTCCAGTTCTGTTCCTCCTGCCTGGTACTAAAGGCAAGCCTCAGACTGTGGGTCTCAGACTAATTCCAGCCTTGCTCTGCTTTTCTCTTAGAAAAGACGGTAGAATAATATCCAGGATTATTTTTAATGAAGACTGGGCAGGAGATGATTCATCCACTGTAAAGTCTATGATTTCTCTGATATCAGGGAAAGTAATCTATATGAAGATGTCCATTTTATATTCCATTGTCTCATATCTGTCATTTATTTATCCAGGTCCTGCCTACATAAAAGTATAGATCCATACAAAAGTAGAGATTGTCAATAACTGTCTTTAATCAGAACAATGGTAATTTTTGAAATTGCTACTTAATTCTCTTCTAGTTTTGACATAATTTCCATCTGGTAAGGAAGTAAAGACATTAAAAAAAAATCCTGTACATATTTCATAAAAGTAGCTTTTATTCAGTATCTGTCTTGGTTTTATTATGTGTTCTATCATTTCAGGACAGCTGGGTTGAAGCAGAGCAATTCCACAACCCTGCACCAGCCCAGCCCAGTCTGTGTCACACACTTGGCTGTCACGCATGTCTGTGATGTTCTGACGCAGCCCTGCAGGATTTAGTGCTTTGAGGATCCTGTCAGAGAAGGGATATTTATGCCCAGAGGAGAGGGAAGGTTGTAGATGAGTTTTCTAATGTATGGCTTTAACTCGCAACCCCAATCTGCTTGTATTTAATGTCCCTGAGTGGAAATGTTCTGGTGAAGGCACCTTCTTTAACCTGAAATGAAAGTGTTATAACAATGCTGGCATTATTCTGAGCATCCAGGAGGTCAGGAGGGAGGTTTTCATTTCAGAAAGGGAAATATGATTATACTGCTCATTGGACAACTCCTTTGATTTCTTCACAGGAGCTGTGGCTGGTCCTCTGATGCCAGGATCCTTCAGAGGCCTCGTTCTCAGTAATGTCACTTAGATGACAAGACAACTTGGAAGCAACAATTGTTCCTTTGAACTGAGCATTCAACCACACATTCAGGATTTTGCAGGGCGTTCTGCTTAGAAGAAACAGGTGATGAAGGCCAGTGGCTCTTTGAGGCAGATTTATGATTTTTTTTTTTTTTTTCAGAGATCACAGACCTGTTTCTCTGAATGCTGGAGGAATCAAACAAGAAGCAGCAGCATCTTTGCTCACAGCTTCTGCCTCTATATGCTGGTCTGCCAGGCTGAAAGGTCCTCTTGTGCTTTCTCTCTCTCTGTCTCCCCAGCTTTTCTCAAGTCTGCACTACAGGTCCATAGAAGTGTGGGCTCTCTCTGTCTCAGGCACATATGGGTACATTGTTTCCACAAAACCAATATCCTCTGTCTAGAGTGACTCTCATGTGGCTTTGTTTTGGGCAGGAAATGGGCTGACAGTTTATTCTAGCATCTTTCATCACTAATGGTTGCTGTGTTCTCCAGTTTTAACTCAAAGCTGTTGTAATAATTATTACAGGAACTGCCATGGGCAATCGGCTGCAAACCTGCTGAAAGTCCCCAAACTGTGGAATTGTGAAGGTCCAGCCTTTTTGACTATTACATGCATGCATGTTTTCCAGGCTGACCATTTCCTTCAACTGGCAGGATTTTCTTCAGGGACATTCAGTTTCTTCCCACAGAATTTGGTTCTCTGCCCCTTTGGCCTGTCAACAGAAAATTTCCAGTTAAAACAGGATTTATCAACTGGTTCATACTCCCAACAATTTTGTTCAAAATCCAAACAACAATAGTTAACATGAATTCAATCTATTTCTGCTGGCTTTCAGGCTTTGTGACCGTGTGCTTGCACGTACCAATAAAAAGGATTCAGCAAACATCTAAATATGTAGCAGCACTTCATTATGAAAAAAACTGGAAAAGCCAGCTGGGTCATATCCCTCACATTGAAACCCCTTATCTCTTTTGATTAACAAAGTGTGAAAAAGTGTTTGTTTTGGTTTGTTTTTAATGAAAAACTAACAAAGGTTCTGAACATTCTGATCCAACTCTGGTACAGTAATGAAGCTACATGGCTAATTGAGGCTTCACTGGATCACTGAAATAATTCTGAAGGCAAATGTAATTTTATTAATATAGGGGGTTTGTTTGTACAATATTTCTGTGCTATAAAATGTTATTAATACAGCGTGCCTGGCTTCACACATTGAAGCAGCATATTTTCCATAGTTTTACCCGGTAATGTAGTATGGGTTTTGTATCTAAATCTGTGTTTGAAGGAGAAACTAGAAAGAAGTGTTTCTGTTCATGGCAAGGCATGGGTGGTTTTGTTGGAAACAAAGACTACTTACACTTACAGTTTCTGAGCTGTTATACAGAAGTCTGAATCCATTATACAAAAAATCCCCTCAATCTTACTTTCTAACTTACGTAAATTTTTATATGCAGCTGTGGTAGAAATGGGTTCTTTCTGGTGAAAGAGAAAGAGGAGGAACTTACTTATATCACTGCTGACCTCCCAACAGATTGTACCAGTCCATGGGACAGCTATTTATATGTTCTCCTCTGAGGAAAATACTGAAAGAAACTATAACTTCTAGTGGTAACCTCAACTCGTCTGCTTACCTAGCTTTCTCTAAGGCAGTGGAGTTCTGGTCAGATCACAGCTCCAGATCCACCTCCTGTGTAAATGGGACTTCAACAGACAACATTTGTTAAAGTATAACTCGCATCCCCAGGCACAGTTTTCATCTAACATTGAATGGGCAAGACAGAATCCCTATTTGAAAGAGGAAATGTTGACTTTTTGTTCAAGTGTTTAATCAAGAAGTATCTGATTTGGCAATAAATCTGCTAACTAGTCTCTTTACTCCACAAGCACTTCAATAAAATTTCATCACTCTGACACCAGGCTATCCTGAGTACTCTTTGTGTGACTGGTAGTACAGAAGGAATTGATCTGATAGAGTTTGGTAGTTAATATTTTGTTTTTCATCAAGAAATCTCAATTTTTGCAGAGGCATGCCTCTTGCCAGAGTGGACAAGTGCTGGGCTACTCAAAAGCAGCCTGGCTTCAGTTTGTCTTAAGAGGTCTATTGGACCCCATCTGATGAACTGTCAACAGAAACTGAACAGCATTACCAAGGGTTGGCTGTAAATAGCTGCAGAAATTTTTACACCTGGCAGAGGCACTTGGCTAGAAATGCCACCTTCCAAATTTTTTCCAGTTCTCACTTAATTTCCCCTGAAAACTCATACAGAAGTACTTAACCTAATTTTTAGTGCTGAGATTGTGAAATTCATCTGAATTCATGTACTGTGGATAAAAGAAAGTTGTGCATTAACACCTCTCACGTTAACGTTTTTTTAAGTTCTTTCCCCATCCTTCTCTGCCCCAGGAATTTCCATGCATGCTACCACAGCTACAGGCCTGTAGCTTCTCTTCCTGAGACTGCCTATCAGCTGACAAGGCTTGGACGTGTCCTCCTCTGAGAGCGCTGGTCACTGTTTTGGTCCTTCCAGCTTGGGGCAGTACTCCCTCTGCCCTGCCCTTTCTTTTCCTCTGGACTTCCAGGGAGGGACTTATAGTGGTGACAACCATTTCTTTCATAGCTCATCCATACAGGGGAAATGCAGGGAGCCTGATGCCATGGTTTCCATGTGATTTAGTCTATATGTGCAAGGAATATTCTTCGTAGCATTACTGCTGGCAAAGTGGAATAGTGAGGTAGAATTAGTATTCTTGGCCTGCACTTGAATAGAGATGGAATAATTCATAAAATATAAGGGATGGGATTTAGTGGATGGTTGAAGGTATATCTTAATTAAGCTCTCTGCCAATTAAAAGATGGAAGTTCTAATTAAGATGACCCCAAAGCAATTATTCAGACTTGTGTATTTACATTAATTAGACTACCAAAGCATTAAGAGTGAGATTATGACATTGCAGAAGGCACAAAGTCCATCTTCCATGTTGAAGTACCTCACCACCTAATCTGTAATGAGGGAATGTGTCACAATACTTGCACCATTTCTACCACACCATATAGTTTGTCCCTTAGGACTTCAGATCTAAAAGAAAATTAAGAGGAGGATGTTTGTGTTGAAGTGATGGTCACAACCTTCTCCCTGATGATGGGCAGGATTGATGTAGAAATCTTTATTTGTCATGTGAAGTGGAAGTCCTCTGCCAGAATGCAACAGCTTCTTTTCACTCTCACTTTAGTATTCACCAAACTAACACCTAATCAAGTATGATATCACTACTGCTATTTAGCATATGCATTTGTGGTTCATTCTTTTCTAGAGCAAATCTAACTACTCATAAAACACTTAATTACCTTGGTGATTAAGCAGTGGATGTTAACACGATAAATACTGTTTTAAAAAAAAACCCAACCCATGGGCCATGATTCAGCAAGATAGTTAAGCACATGCTCTCAGTAGAACAGCTCAGGCGATTCAAGAAAGGCAAATGGTTCAGTAGATGGGCTTCCCGCAGCAGGGAGTTTGTTGAACTAAGGTCTCAACAGGCCTGAATGGATGAAATAAAGTTCCTGTGGTCCTGCCACCAATGGGTGATTTAGACTGCTTAAAGAACCACTGACAAATGTATTAACAAAGTGTGATGTCAAGATTTACTCTATTACTGTACCGCACAATCATTTGAACAATGGTTCAAAACTACCAAGGTGGATTCTAAGTTACTAAGACAAAAATCAGAGTTACCATAATAAAAGGTTATGTGCAATATTGCTTGCTTACCAAAGATCTGCCACTGGTGAGAGGTCTCTCTGCCTTGAACAGCAACCTTGAGAGGTGTCCCAGCTCAAGGGGAGTTCACTACCATGCAGCCAGGCTGCTTAGCAGGGAGAGCTCACAGAAGGCTCACTTAAGCTGTCATATTTACGGAATGAAGTGGTTGGCTTGTAGTCAAACTACCTGCAGTGGAAAAGGTATGCATGAGACTCCTTGTACCTGCAACTTTCTTTGTTTCTTGATAAAAGGGTCTTGGAAAAGCCACCTGCTATTGATGTGTTAATGGCATGATTGGTGCTACAAGCGCATATGCATCGATGCTCACTGTGTCACTGCTCTTTTGAGGGTTTTCAGGAAACAGACTGGAACTAGAGAAGTTCTTGGCCTGGTTACAGCTTAGGCGTTTACCTCCTTTGCAGCCTGTACTGAACTACCACTAGTTTGGTTAAGGAGTTGAGTGCATCCATCACAGTCCCAAAGTTCATGGCAAAAATAATCAGGACCAGGTACTTCCATATCAGTCTGAACCAGCCATTTCAAAAAAATATGCTACTTTTATGTGGATGAACATTTCTAAACCATCAAATTCCTTTAAAAACTTTTCAGTGTTTGGAGTTGGTGTTTATAATTGCTGACAATATTGTGTGATGCAGCAGAGGCGAACTGTATTCTTTTAGAAGGTTTTTTGCCTGTCACATTTATATTTTACCTGCTATAATGCACTTGGTATTTTAGCAGAAAGACAGTCAAAACAATCTGTAACTGAATTAATGAGGGAATGAAAAAATACTGTAAATAATTAAGTGGTTTTCTACAGAACCACCTGAGACAGCATCATCTGACATTTAAAATTTTTTTGAAGACTATATTATTGCTCTTGAAAAAGAACAGGATGAAAATCAGAAAGGACTTGGAGCTCTGGATACATTCGCTGGCATTTTTGCACTCAGGAACGCCCAAATGACATCTAGAGGGAAGGTGGGGAAGGAATCACATAAATATTTCACCTCAAAAAAGTGGAATCTACCTTAGCTGCAGGCTCCATACAAATACCAATCTGCCTTTCCTTCACACACCTCTTAAAGGCTCTGCTATTTAACTTTTCTTCTGCAAAATTTCATCAATTCATACAAAACCATGCCCACTTTTCATCTTCCAGTCTCTCTAAGCACTAATATACATTCTCTTTCCTGTTTATCCTATGTCCTAGCCTAAAAAGTTAGTTTGAAATAAGGTAAAATAAAAGTAGCTGGAGATTGGAGCAGCCTTACTGATTAATCTCTGTGTGGTTCACTATAAAGTGTTCTGAAAAACAGAATCTAAATCTGTTCACATTTAAAATGTCAGAATTGGACTATGTTTGAGATATTATCAGACTATGGGTGTTGTATCAACAGCAGAGCAGGAGAAGGTACTATTTTAGCTAGAGAATGCCTGGAAGGATATGGGCTGTAGTATCGCTTTTCACACAAGTGGCAGAATCAATATTTAATGTTTTTGGGAGTATTCTGGTTAAGCAGGAAAAAAATGGTGGAACTGTTGCATTTCTGTTTATTTATAAAAAATGTACAAAATCCCACCTTCCTGAGCATACAGAGAATCAAGCGAGGCTGGTTTTCATTTACAGCTCCAAACAGTTAGATCAGTTAAATCAGCTGCCAGGTTACCTCAAAAGCCTACTTCTTTAATCTGTTGTCAAGGTCAAACCCAGGTGTTGCTCAGGCTGTACATAAACATCTGCTGCCTCACTCTTCCATGTGATCAGCCTGTCATCTGCACAGACACATTCCCACATATGCCTTCCCAAAACAGTACAATACACAGAAGAGATCCTGGAGCAAAGAATATTGAAATTTTTGTGATATCCTACAGTTGCATTTGGCTGTGGAAAGGACCACATATCTCCTACAAATGTCAAATGAAAATTAAACCCAAACATTTTGAAAGTTTTAATCCATCCTGTAAACAGAGAACAAGCAAGAGAAGGAGGAGGAGATTTCCTCTGCAAGCCAGTAAGTTATTTACCAAAATCAAAGTCAGAATTAAATTTTCTTCTACAGCGTTAGATTGTCAAAGTTGGATACCAAATTCAGTCACTGAAATGTGAAGAGAAGGGATTTTAGTACTGCTTTAACTGTACATTTCAACCAATCATCTTTAACTGTGGCATCACTTCTGTCATCTCCATAATGTGTGAGCATGTGTCTAAGTGTATATACAAACTAGATTTCTTACTGAGTCTGGACAGTGGAAAAATATGATCTGCTGGCATGAAATGCTCAGTTGCATAATGGAAAATTCTGCAAACAGCTGGGATTTGCTCTTCAAAAATATCCCACACAGTTCAAAGACACTTTATTAGTTTTCAAAGATAATTTTTCAGTTTTCTTATTTTGAACTTTCCTAAGGTACATGAACCTCTTTTTTTCCCCCTCCTCCATCCCATTTTAAAGTTCTGGTGGTACATTCAACTTCCTACCTTTTCCTAGAGGTGATGCTTCCACCCTAAGCATCTGTGAGTAATGCTAAATAGAGGATTATCAAGGTTGCATAATACAGGGACAAGCTATTTCACAGCTGAATAGATATAAACTCTCCAGGCAAGAAGATAATAGAAGTCATGGCCATGAAGTGACTGGGTTCCTCCTTGAGGGAAAAAATCCATCTTTACCCAGAGGTGAAGCAGAATACAGCAGAATACAATTATATATATATTCTTCTCATGAAACTTTTACTCATAATGATGAAGGGAAAGGGTGGCAGGGCTGAGAGAGAGAAAGAAGAAATATTTTTTTACTTGATCATATATTATTTGATCTGCTATGGTGATCTTCTGAGAAAGAAGTGAAAAATCAGGTTTGCAGTAATTCACTATAGAAAAGAACATTGCCTCTACCCCATAGCCAATTTACTTACAAAAATTAATGCACAGGCACTCTAATTTTATAACATGGGTTATAAAGATCACATTGAAATCTAGTAAGCTATACCAGTATTTGTCTTTCACAGTCGGCATACAAAGACTGTCAACAGACTTACGAAAAAAGTACATTGGAACACTGCATTCTGTACAGAAAACCATGCAGATGTATAGCAAGAGTGAAAAATATATTCACCCAGATTTTCTTTCTAGCAAATTAATGCAAGTCTGTGATTTTAATTCAGTAATGTTGTAATATATCACATGAGTCTGTCTAGGTATGGTAAAGAGGTCCATGAGTAGTAACTCAGCCTCTGGAAGGGCAGTTCCCCATGTGTTAGCACCCAGAGACAGGAGACAGAAAGCAAGTCAAGGGTCAGATGAAGGGCTTGGCACAACAGTCAGAGACTTCAGTTTTAAAGAAGCTAGTGAGCCACTGTGAACGTTGTCTTGAATAGAGCTAGTTGCCTTAACCAGAGTTCGTACTTCTTTCAATAAGGCAACCACATGCCCCTCACTGCAGCCACCTGGAAAGAACTTACTTGTTCGGTGGTGTCTGGGAGGACCCAGGAGCTCTGCCGTGTTCTGTACAAGCACACCAGTGATGGAGTCTAACCCAAGCAACTTACTTTCTCAGATAACTTCTCATATTGTGGTATCTTAAGCTTTAAAGGAAAAGACAAAGAAGGAAATATGAGACACCCTTCCACTCCCCCCCTTGCCCTCCCATAATGTCATGAGTATTTTCAACAAGCAAAATATATCCAAACTGACATGCGTGTTCCACTCATAGCTAATCACCATAATGGGAACTACAGTGCGTTTGTCATTTTTCTTGAAGACTGCAGCATGTAAGTATCACTTATATCTATGCTCTTTCATATACCAGCTCTCAAACAACCATTCACCACTGAGATATTCCATTAGTGTCATGCTGGGAATGGAATATGTTTCTGGGTTTTATAACTTGACTTGGAACCACAGCCTAGTAGCTAGTCTTGCTCTCAAGATTACAGTTCATCTCACAGTCAGAAGGAAAAGTGAATGTGATGCATTTCAGCATTTCCCCTGCCTATGCAGTTAAGGTAGCTGTTGGCTGACACCCCGCTGCTTTGATCCTGAGTGTGCGGTGAAATAGCCAATACGGTCAGACCACAGTACAAATTGGAACTCAGTCAGTGTTTTTCCCTGCTCCTTGCTTGCATAAGGAGTGAGTAACTTCACACCTGTTTGTTAAATAGCTTACTCCCTGTCGTAGATACGAAGAAGGAATTATCCAACTATCTGCTGTTTTGACCTGCCTCCTGTCTGGGCCCCATATGTCCAGTGGGCTCACTGACAGCACGGCTAAGCAGCAGCCTAAGGAAAAGCACTTTCTCTCCCATAAACACCTCTTTGTTCTGCCAAATGGGTTACAACAACACAATCCAAAATCAATATCAGGTGGCTGTAATTATTATTATTTGAATGTTTACCTGTTCTTATTTGGGGGGGGGAAGATACTCTTTTCAAATACTGAATGTGCAGAAGGGCAGGATTGATAAATTTCATCTCTAAAGTGCTCTACTTCCTTTTCAGAGCTCATCTGGCACTTCCAGAGACTTTAGTGAGGTGTAGGACTACTACTACTCTCTGTTCAAAAGGGTGAGAATCAAATCAGAATCTGGACTTCAGTCTTATTTCTTCACTTTTACACGTGGAAGATGTTGCATTTGTTATTCATTGCTCTGTGTTCAATCTTAGAGGAGAATGATGACGTTACATCATTTGATTGATGCTCTGGTTGTTAAACGTTTACAGATCAGCATTTATCTCTGTTCCCTTTGACCACTGAGTCATACAGCTCATATGTCTTTTTGAACTTTGTACCTTTTTTTTTTTTTTATTTTCAGTAGAACCTTCTTTCAGGAGTGGAGTAATTAATGTCAAAGGGACTGACTGTGGAGAGCAGTGATTGGCTGTCCTGGTTGGGGAGCACATAGCTGGCATGGAGACAGGGAGAGCAGCAGGGCCATGGGGCTGGCATGTGATGCAGGCAGGAAAGTTGATCTGACTGCTGATAACAGCAAGGAGGGATCACTTAGTAAATCTGTGCTGATGGCTTGAGTAAGATGAGTAAGAGCAATGCCTTTATCGACATTTTTCTTTTTTTAACATGCACCCATTTGCTTTTGTTCACACAACCATATAATGGATCACAGTGTCAGGACTGAAAAGAAAAGCAGTAGCACTACCGCCTGTCATTAGCTGCCATTGTTTCCAAAGACTGTGTATATTCTGGTAAGCAACAGAGTGAGCTGCCTGACCTCAGAAATGTCTTCCTGAAAAGGAGACAATTCAGAAATCCTCGGTCATATCAGATAACACTCTGCAATGAGCTTCACTGACTTTATGTGAGAGGAACGTATTATTCAATACGGTTAATGTTAGCAGAATGTTGCCCATAGTAAATCAGAAGGCAGGCTACTCTTATTAATAATGAGGAGTAAAGACATGTCTAGAGTTTGTGTCAAGTTTATCTGGTCCATCAATAACAGATCTAGCACTGAAGATAAGCCACACTACAATACAGCATTCCTTCCGTGTTACTGCAGAGGACTCCTTTTGGTCACCACCAAGACTTACCTCCCATCCTCTTCACTTGTCCTGTACATGCCTACCAAAGTGGGAATAAAAAGCTATGAAGTCCAAAATGCAGCACTATATAGCCTCTTTGCATTACTGTAAATCATTATACAGAATAAGAGCAAGGTTGAGTTGGGTCCAAATTAACTCAGAAAACATTGTCAAAACATATTCTGCAGTAATAAGGACAGACAAAGAAAAAAGGACTTTTTGTTACTTCCCATTTATTTAATGATATAAACTCTGAGCTAGTTATTTTGTGTGTCAGAAAGTAATCATGCATGACCAATTTTTGCTCTTGGAAGAATTTTACGTTGTGGCTATATTCTGTTTGAGATGATTTCAAGGAATACTTTTATCATCTACAGGCTTCTCAGTGGTTTGTTCACTTATTGAACAAGTGGGGGAAAAGACACAAGAGACTTTGTTAATATATAAAGTAACCTTCCAAGAAAGTCAGGGTTCATAAGGACATTTAAAGGCTGTGCAGGCCTTTCAGTGAGTATGATGGTATCCCATGCTACCCAGTAATCTACTGAAGAGCTCCCAAACTCCTGAAAGACACTTCTACCCCACAGACATTTCCATTATTAGTTTTCAAATCAACTCATGCAGCCAAGTGAAGATACAGCCTGCTAACTTTTACATATCCAAGAGAAATGGACTGGAATGTCCTATCCCATGTTACAAGGATTATCAAATATGAAAGCCTGAAAAACCTAGAATTAAGACAGTTCTTTGGAACCATCCTCAACTCAGACAGGCTAAGTTAAGACCAAACAGTCCTATATTTACAGTGGTTTCTAGCAGTTTCTGCTGAACAAGTACTTTTATTTCTATGCATCTGTTGGAAATTGTATTTTTTCCTCAGTTCTTCAAAGATGTTCATATTTGCTTTGCACTGTGCTAATTAGTGAAGTTCATGAGACTCAAAGCATGTACAACCAAACACTTGCTTAAAAGTTTTACAAGCTTAGATTACCTCTAATTGCACAGGCTGTTCAGGCCTGAATAAAAGAGGTGAGGCACTAGTCTACTTTCAATTGCAGAGACCTTTAGTAGGGTAGAATTATACAACTGATGAAGTATTTTTACGCATACTTGAGACTCTGCTTTTATTAATAATCAGTGTAGAAATTCATGATATATGTAATACTCACTGTGAACTGTGGAATTAATTGTGGTTCCCAGTAATAACCAAGGTTAACATTCATATAAGTATCTTGAAAAGTAGTCCAGGTTTCCTACAATAGTCAAGTCTGTAGGGGGGGGGGAAACCTCAATAGTATGAATTTTCTATTATATGTTTACTAGTTTCCTATATTGTACATTTGCTTCAGTAGTTAACTGACATTTCAGAATTAATGAAATTCTCTAAAGCAAGAAACAAAATAATTGTACCTACACCCAGGAACCTATGTGTAACATGGATTACATCTCACAAAATTTTAAAAAATCTCATATTAATCTCATGTATTTCCTCTTTACCTGCACAGACCAAATTAAGGCAGAGTGGGAATCTGTAATACATTATTTGTGGGGCATTGAAGCCCAAGGTGTTGCTTTAAAAATTTATTTGTAGGACACAATTTGTTAAAGCACAACTTTTACATTATACATTTTAATAGCACTCAGATAATACAATGTGTTACCTCTTGTGCTTTGCAGCACTGACTGGAATACTTAGAATGTAAAAACCATGTCAGAGTGAAAACCATGCTGATCAAAATTACAGAAAGATGACCCTGCATTTTAAATAATACAGCAAGTACCTAGCAGCCTTGCAATTACTGAAGATAATTACCAGGCTAGTTCTAAGGAAATATTTTCAGTTCAAGACAGATAACAATAAGCTAATTTTATCTTTTCTTTTCACTCCTGCCACTCAAAAATATTCTAATATTTGAAATATCTGAAGATCTAAACAAAAATGTAATATTTCAAATGTGGGTACTGAATTGATGGCAATTTTAGATATTTAGCAAAAACAATAGGCCCAGATACTACCACTCTATGCTATATACTATGACTACTGTGTTACTAACACATATGTCCAAACAGTTGGTCAAGACTCTTTATATTTAGCCATTCTAAAAGATCACTTGAAATCTCAGCCTCTTACTAAACTTGAAGTTTCCGTAAAAACTGTTGGAAAATAAGCCTTAAAAATGCATATGATTCCCTGCCTTGCTCCCATTCCTTTTCCAGAGATAAATCAGAAGGCAATAAAACTGAAAATAAATGAAAAATATAAGTTTCTATTTTCTTCTCACCAAAATTACTTGTATATTCTGCAAACCACTTATAAAGGCTAAAAAAGAGAGCTCACATGAAAATGTAAGAAAGGAGTAACTTTTTTATAATAGATTGTACTTTTTTTTTTAATTATTATTTGTAAGTGGGGATCAAAAGAACTGAGAAATGATAAAGGAAGTGATGCTGTGGGTTTCCGTGAGTCCTGCTGCTAGCTGTAGTACCAGTTCTTGCCTTTGCCTTGTCTCTAGCCACATCCCCATGAGTTCCGAGGACTCTGCAAGCTGCCATTTATTTCTTTTAAACCAGGAGAACTGACCCCAGTTTCTATTTCAGCTCGTATTCATTCTCTGCCAAGGGAATGAAAACAGGAATAAAACAAATCCTTTCCATACTAATGTAAAATTCTTTATATATATATATACATATATATATATATATATGTTTTAAAAATGAACTATAAACATCTCAAAATCCCTGCTTTGCCAACACATTTGTGTATCTTGTACTGACTGACATCATCTCTGACAAAAGCCAGTTAGTAGGAAAGGCTTTAGAAACCTTTCTGAATAATATTGCTCACAAAACTTTGGTAAGATGATGCAAAATGAACCAAAACAGAGTTCAGGTGAACAGGGCACATACCTCAGTATAATTTTTTTTCATGTGGCTATAGAAATGCTTTGGATTTGGCCATTGAGGGACACTTCTCTCAACAATTTGGAGCATTTCTCAGGGGAAATATCATTCTGCCTTTTTTCCTGCTATTTTGCTATAAGACTCAAGAAATTCCTCTGAGGTATTTCCTTTCCCACAGGCAAATGGAAAGTTAATATTTTATAGGAAGATGAGCACATTCCTCTGATGCAGCTTAATGCATTTTTTACAATTTAAATGTCATTGTATTACTAGCGCAATGGGTCAAATTTGCCCGAGGGGTGTTGATGGTGACAGAGTGATAGGAGGGCTGGGACATGCTCGGAGAGCGGTAAATATGTCGAACAAATGGGAACTAAGAGAATGGCTTCTCCAGGGGCAGTAAGCACATCTCAGAGCCTCTTTTAATATTTTAATGTTTTATCTGGGTAAGCAAATGGTAATATCAGCTATGAATGGTATGACACATTTAATGTAGGGACAATGACAAGCAAAGCTTGAAGAATCTGAGCCTCACTGACTACATGAGCAACCCTCTTTCACTTTCTCACCCAAGCCTGCCAGTATAGTCAGCTGCATTCCTTTTCCCTTTTATGTTTGCAACCAGTTCAATCTGGGGCCAGCAAGTGAATGAGAGGCAACCAGGAAAGTGCACAGAGAAAATGAAAATACAAAGGAGAAACACATACTCTTTTCTTCCTTCCAGAACCAAACTTCAGAAATCCCTGAGGCTTTCTGGAAGTGAGTAGATGTATGTAGTTGGTGACAAGGAATTTCAAGGCCAAAGTTGCCATGGAAAATGGGGGTGAACTCTTGCCCTTTGCGTGCTTAAGGGCTCTAAGAGATGGGAAAGGCTCAGATTAGCCAATGGTTTCAACCAGATGTTTCTAAACCTATGTATCCGAGAGGCCTGAGGAACAAAGTCTTAGGTATAATTCAGGCTGGCCAAATCTGGACATAATTTTTCTTCAGTATCTAAAACACATTGGTTTCTTTTGCTGTCAAGGGACTGCTTTTGTCTTTTCTGCTGCTACAGTAAAATGGTCTTCAACCTCACTCTATAGACCAGACATTCACATTTTCCAGGTGAGAAAGGGGTGAACGAAGTAGATGCTATTTGGTCTGTTTGGTTATTAGAAGATAACATATGTGCTGAAATGCTGGATTTTAAACTGCTTTTTGGTATGTATTGTCAGTCAGCTAAGGAGAATGCAAAGCAAATGTAAAATACCATCTCATTCAGATGGGAGAGTGTAAACTGTATATTCATATGCTTTGCTGAATGTACATGAATATGCAAGGTACTAAGCAACAGTATATTCTTCCTGAAACCTTTAATCTGCACAGTTATAGTGTTTAGGGTATATAGAGGTCAAATTAGAGTAGAGACTCCAGTTAACAGTCTCCCCAAATTTTGATTTCTGGTTCACTGATTCTTTCCAACCTGTCCCCTATGAGATGATAATACCATATTTTGACTTTAAAGACTGACTTTTTCTGTAGGGCTATGTGTTTTAAATAAGAATTTATTTCATGTCAGGGAATTCAATTATTTGATAGCCATTGCAAAGAAAGTGTAAGAACTGTTTCTGGCCTGAAAGGAGGTGAATTTAAAGCAATCACTGCTCGTTTTTCCTCAGGAATGTAATTGTAGAAATGTGGATTTGTAGAAACATAGAGTTGAGGTGTGGAGGTGGGAAAGAGTATGTTATTGCCTAGGGGAAGAGATGCGGTATAAACATCTTTCTCATGACTACATCCATTCCTGTACCACTGTGTCATATTTATCCTTATAAATGTATGCATTTCTTTAGAAATTGAAGTAAATGGTGCACCTCAATTTCCTGAGGGAAATATTGACTTCTTAGTATTCTATTTGTATTTTGAAGTTTGGAGATAAGAGAGTGCTGTGTTAGTACACTGGTGTTCTAAAACATTTTACAATCAGCTCTTCATATAGTCTAAGCAATAATAATGCTGCACATTATTAATCTAAATTTTCTTCACAAAATTAAGTCACAATTCTTATTTCAGTTTTATAGCTTATAATCAGTTGGAGATGCAGAGGGAGGAAGAATAAAATTTCCAGGCTGGACAATGACATATCTGAGGAGCCCCAGACATTTGCAGTCAAGGGCCAGTTCTGTGAATTGTTGCAAATGCTGGTGCTTTCATGGTAGGCACGGTCGTGCTCCCATGGCCTTGTGAGTTGTACTGGCCTACTGGTTATATGGTGGGGGTAAGCTTCCAGCCTCTCCCCCATAAACTGCCCAAACAATGAGGACAAGACATTCTGTTTGTCTAAATCAGTTCTTCCTTTGTGAAAGTGGGGATAAAGGCTGCTCAGCTATAGAGGAGCTCTGAGGCGGGAGGGGTACTCAGAAGACTGTCTGTGTACTTAGCTAGATGAATAGTGAGTCAGTGGGGCATGGGAAAACAGCTGTCACATTTATCTTTTTTCTGCTAGCAACTGGGAGTCATTACCAGTATCTTAATACACTGAAGGATACGTTGAACAGAGATGATCCTCATTTATTTGTCTAGACATACTTAAAGTGTTGCTTTGTGGTGTAAGTTACTGGCACAAAAGGAAGAGTTTGGGCTTAAATTATTTTAGGGACTATTTAAGTGCAAGAATTTAAAGCTGATTTGTTCATTTCCAGTATCCTCTTTATCATTATGCCATAGGGAACCTGTTTTTGTGAGCCAATCATCATTTTTCTTAAACATATAGAGAAATTATAAAGCATAGTTATATCTCAGGGGCACCTTAATTGTCCCAATTACTTGGCCAGTTTTGAACAGTCAGATCTGATGAAGAGAGGGAGGAAGGGAGATCTGTAGACATAAGACAACATTTCATGTGGTACTTGGACAATACTCATGGTACAGCTATAATAATCAAAGTATCTGCATTTAAAAGTATACTATATGCAGTATAAAACTGGAGGAGAAAAAGAGCTTTGGTGAATTTTAGGAAATCCTTTACCCAGTCAGCCTTCTGCACAAGATATACTGCATTAGCACTAAATCAATTATAATTAAGCTGCACGTAACCAAAATTGGCAAATTCAATTTCCCCCACATTTCATTATAGCTTAGCTGCTATAATGATAGATTGAATTAAGCCACCTTCCACAGTACCATCCAGGTACACTCATTATCAAATATAATTTTACTTTTTTTTTTGATTAAAATTAAACAATATATGATTGTCCTAGATCACTGATGAGGTTACTTGTTCCTTTTTTTGGATTAAAATTAAACAATATATGGTTGTCCTAGATCACTGATGAGGTTACTTGTTCTGATACAATAGGCAGTATAAAACCTTTGTTGTCATACTAGAGTGCACAGATGTTAAAGAGCCATTTTGGGTTTTTTTTAGGAACAATGGACTTTCTTTGGTTTTAAAAGATGAAAGCCAAATATTTGAACTTACAGTACTAATGCTAGCCTGAATAAAAAAAAAAATAATTATGAAAGTGCAGAAACTTCCACTCCCGCAACTTCTGAAAATGAAGCAATTAGCCTCTTCTGTTGGAAGGCTTTGGTGTTAGTATGATTTCAAGAATGTGGTTAATATTGAGCACATCCTTATACATCCTTATATTCTGCCCTGTAGAGGTGCTTTCTTGAACTGAGGTCATGGTTAGAGTGTATAAATATAAATAAAGGCCTTCCACTTTTTCTGTCTGAAATGCTGTTACACCTGTAACAAGGTTTTAACATCTTGCCAAAATCAGTAAAATGTTATTCTCCTCATTGAACTAGCAGTTGCATAAAAGTAATTGGATCAGATATAAAATTGACACTCTTTCAGAGGTTATACTTCATGGTAATCAGGGAGGAGGCAACCATAAATTAAAGCAAAACTTTAATCAAATTCCCTGGTCTGTAAACCTCCAAATTAGTTATTTAAAAAATTCACCTTTTTACAAGAAAAGTAAATGAGGAGCTAGTCAAAATATATATGTGTAAAATGCGCATATTTTGAATATCTCTGTAAGACAGAAGTACCCAGCTTCTTTAGCCCAGAGTTCTCAGTAAAAAGTAACCAGAAAAAACTGCCAGGTTACATTTGATAAAAATAAGAAGCAGTATTTAGTGTCTCTGAAATCATCAGGGACATATCTATGGCCATATTGAAAAGCAGCACAAAACACATCTCCATGATGAACTACTAGTACTAGGCATAATCCATAGTCCTTGTTCCTAATAAAAATTTATTCATCATGTGAAATAAATGTGGTAATATAGTCAAAGGCTTGCTACTGAGCCATTCTTGCCAGCATACATATCATCTGTCACACTGAGAGCTGCTGGCAGATTAGCTCTTGAAGAAAAGATCATCTTCATGCAAACCCTTACATTATTATAAGCCACTCTAGGCAAACAATGGAGTGCCTGTACAATCAATTTCTAACAGGTTTGTTTTACTGGAAAACAAAAATTATTAAAAGCAAGGAACATAACAATTAGGTTCATGGTCCAGCTCACCTCTGTTTTCTGCTCTGATTCCAGAGATTAGTCTCTTTATTTTCTACAGAGAGGTTAATAATCACAACTAAACTATATTTTCATTGGATAAATCATTCACAAGTCATTTAGGTCTTTGGTCTTAAAGCTTCTGTGTGACTGAACAAAGCTCTTCTCCCATTTCAAGGACATTCAAATGGAATCTATGTGTAAGCTGGTCCTATCACCTAAAAATTCCAGTCCATTAGAAACCATCACAGACAGATGTAAAAACTCTTATCAGCCAGAGAATTGTGTATTGCATATAATTCTTAGGAAGGATGACATATTTTACAGGTTTTTTTGACTTGGGCTACATGGCTACTACATGGGAGATGTCATCACAAAAATTACAGGGCCAAAGTACATAATTAATGCAAAGATGTCCAATAATCTTGACGACACTGCAGCCTGCATGCTTAATATAGCTAAAAACCACTGGCTATGTATCACATACCTGAAGGATGAGTGAACTCCTGGAAAATTTACAGCTAAAGTTTCAGAGCCACAATTCATCTATTTGTGAGTGATATGTGCTCCAAGAGCCACAAGTTAGTCATTATTCTGCAAATAAAAAGAAAATCAGGTCCTCATACATATTATATTCGAGCACCTTTCATAGTTTTTGCTAACCTAGCCTTAGTATCAAGGCTGTTGTTAGAACTACAAACATTGCATTCCATCCAAAAAAACTTTATAATCACTTAGCAGCATTGATCTTATTTCCTGTGGGTCATTAGGATTCATGTCCATCATACTCTTGGTGGAGGACAATGGATCAAAGGGAGAACATATGCACTTGTGCCAGGACACAAATCCATCCATTTTAATTTTTTACCAAAGATTGAAACCTGCACTATTTAAATCCTGTAGATGTCAGCCAAGCATAGATCTCCTAGAGGATGAAATAGTAGTGGCCAGATACTAATTCTGCTCTCATGGTTGCTCAGTTTGCTTCCTTTTTGGTACTTTAAAATCTCCAAGTACAATATTTTTCCAGCATAAAGAAAATCACTCAAACAATATAAAGAACTAATGCCCATGGACTCCAGTACAATTATGAAAGCAGTAGAAAGGATCTAGGCTCCTGCTTCTTCATTCATGCCCCTTCTCACAAACATACAGCTCTTCATGTTGCTAGAGCTCATTCCATCAGAAGTCAGTCATAGTATTCTGCAGAGCTCACTCTGGTACCAAACTGGGTAATACAACTGAAAGCACGCATGGATGGTATTGATATTCACAGCTATGGATGTCTCCTGCAGAAAGTCTATTTGAAATGGACAGTTCATGCTAATGAGCTCTTCACTGCTGTCCCTTAAGGGAACTTTAAGTCTGATTTAACTGTGCTGCACATTTCAGAGATAGAACAGATAGCACATAACCCAACGTCAAGTGCTCAGCTACCTTTGGCCACCAGTTTTCTAATTCACATTAGTTAGCACTTAATGCCAATGACAGTGATGTTTTGAGTATTGATTCACATACAAATACAGTATTTAAGTTTCTGTGGTACCCAGGATGTCTCAGATAGTAGGTGGTATAATTTAGTACTCTATCAGATTAATGAGAAAGTTGCTGCTTTCATAGATATGTAGTAGACCACAGTTGATCAAGTATCCTTATTACATTCTGCTAACAGGCCTGAAAATCCCAAAGATAATTTCACTGTAATGCTTGCCTTGCACTGGCAAAGTACACACGGAAATTTCATAGCCTTGCTGATTTTTAATCATTATGAGCAGAACTCATCCATCTTCAGGGAACCTAACAAAAATTTATCAGCCAGTCAAGTTAAAAAAGGACTTAAAGAGGACTGATCAATAAGGCTGAATTTCACCCCAGGTTGCTGTGGTTTCATGGACATCTATAGAAGTCAAATAAGCCATATAAATGTCAGGTTGTTAGTTTTTAGTGTATATTTTAACATGTGCTTTGGGTGTTTCTGAATAGATTATTGCAGATCCCTGGAAGCAAAGCTAGACAATGCTGAATCCAGCAAAAAAGTACTTTTAAAATAAGGCCAGTTTATTACGAAAAACTTAAGCACTGTGATTGTTAAATATGTTTTTTATGTCTCCATCCCTTTTATACAATCCACTTCATGCATTAAGTATATTTTAACTGTACTTTTCTTACCCCTTCCTTTTTGTTTCCTTTTTCCTACCCACTCATCCCCTCAGGTAGCAATAAAGAGAAGCTATACTTTTTACTCAAGATTACATGTGGAAGTAGTGCACATGTATTGATCATACTGTAATATTACAGTAATCCAAGCTCACAGTCTCTGCTTCACAATCTCCCACTTTCCTGTTGTGACTGTATGTCTGTGAGCAACAACTAAAGACACACACTTGCAAGGACTATGATGAAAAGCAGCTGGCTCTACCACATTTTTTCTCTTCAGCCAGTTTATATGCATTTTTCTAAGAGAATAGGGGTAAGGTCAGCTCCTATTGCCCTGATGGTAGGTTATAGGCATGTAAAACACAAGGGGAGGGAGATATGTTGCAGAAAAAACAGGGAGGTACTTGGGGGCAGGCTAGCAAAGAAAATAGGAAAGCAAAGCTTCTGAGAAGGCCATTTCCTCTTCCCAGATTGGGAACTGTAGGAACATTAAGAACTGTTTCCTCTCTGCCATGAATGAGAATAATGAAGACTTGCTCCTATTTCTAAGGTCCTTTACAAATAAAATTTTATAGCTTGTTGTAATAAGACTTTAGAAATAATTACTTACATTTATGTTCAGTAGAACCTGTATTAAACACATCATGTACAAGACAGCAGATAGGGCAGGTAAAACTACTTATTTACAAAACCTCTGGCAAATAAATGTTGGTATTTTGGAAAATTTACCTTTTAAACATCACCTTTATCACTGCTACCACTATTAATTTCCTCCTGGAAAGCAGGTAGGGGTACTGGGCACTTCATGGATGCACACATACTGAAGAAAGTTAGTTTCAGACTATCCTGCAAGATGAGAGAAAATAGATAAGTACAGTGCAGAAAGCAGAAAAGCATACTAAGGGGAAGGTAAAAATGAACTGCCAGAAATATTCTCAAAGGAAAACTAAGTTTTCTAAAACCTGTTTTTTAATGAAGAATACATTTTTATTAGAAAACAATTAAATTTGAAATTGGTTTAAAATTAAAAAAAGTCAGAAACAGGCTTAGCTACAACCTCCATGAAGCATCATCTGAAAGCAAACAAAACCTACCTTACTTTTGTCAACCTTTTGATAGCTTTGCCACAGTGATGGTCCTAAAATATGGATCAGAAAAACTTGTGTGGTAGCTATAAGGTTTTATGAGCCATTTCCTTGCTTATGAGGCAACTCATGCAAATGTAGGTGTAGGATAATTGACCTGCTTACATCATTGACCAAACAGTGCTGCAAAACGAATTGATTTTAAGCAAATGAGTCAGCTCAGAGAATCACAGGATGGCCTGATGTGAGAAGACACTTCTGGAGACCACTCAGAGCAGGAGCCAAGGGACACTTGCCCAGTTGGATTGTGAATGTCTCCAAGAATTGAGACTCAACAGCCTCTCTGAGCATCCTGTTCCAATCTATGACTATCCTCACAGTGAGAGAGTGTTTTCTTATGTTTAAATGGAATTTCCTGAATTTCAGTTTGTGCCCATCGCTTCTTGTCCTCTCACTGGGCAACACTGAAAAGAGTCTGACTCCATCTTCTTTTCTCCTTCCATCAGGTATTTATACAAATGGAGAAGATCCCTGTAAGCCTCCTCTTCCCCAGGCTGAACAGTCCCACTTCTCTCAGCCTCTCCTTCTGTGACAGATGCTCCAGTCTCTTAATCATCTTAATGGCTCTTTGCTGCTCTGTGGCATCCACTGTTAAATTCAAAATCAATCCATTTTCTCTATCAAGTTTATCATGTTTTTAGTGTTCAATTATGCCCAAGGGTGAATTAAGGCTGTCCCTATTGGCACTTTCTAGCCTCATTGCCATCATTTACTGTTTTGCTTCTTTTTAATCATGCATTCCCAATTGCACAGTTTTGATTGCATCAGATTCCCTGGTTTCAGGGTCATTAATGAACTAGGCTGAGAACTGTTTCAGCTGCCTGACAAAATAATGGAAGAAGGAGATTTTCCTCACTTTATTTTAATAGCAATCAAACTTAGACTGCACCTTTGTAATATTTGGGGGATATTAAGTGTGACTGAGCTGCTATCTTAGAACGATTGCTCATGGTGTGTTTGATCATGTGAAGATGTTATCTTTTTACTTTTTTGAGCAGACAGTCTCAGAACATGAATCCCGTGGAGCATAATGGTGGGACTACACAGCCTGAAAAAAATATGCAACCAATTAAGCTAAAATATTGAAGGAAAAGAATTCATTAATAAGTCTCTTGAGATTTAATGCTCATACAGGCCTGTAGACTTCTTTCAGAATAAATACTTTGATGAGCTGGTCATGCCTGTTCTTCATTTTAATATCTTTATATTTAAACTTATCATTGAAATTCAATTGCTTTCTCCTGGGTTTGCAGGAGTTCTGATACCCTGCGAATTACACAATCCGCTGGGAACTTCCCTTACTTATACTTTTGCATATGGGTAGCTTGAGGGAGGATGTCTTCCCTTCTAAGTCATTACCTTAATTTTTGAGATGTATTCATTCAGCTGGGTGTACCTTTCGGTCTCTCCCTCAGAGTATTACTACTGTCCATCTGTCTTCTGATCTTCACTTGAGCAACAAAGGCTACTCCAGAAATGTCTTTGGTTCCATATATTTGGGGAATAGACTACTGGTGACTGGGTAGTGTTGGGTAAATGAGGAAAAGCATGTCTCTGCCTTGTCTCACAGCAAAATATTTTACTGTGTGTAGTATAATATCACAACAATTCTAGTCACAGATTAGAAATCCACTGTGGGGAATATACTTCAACCAGAGAACAAAATCTGCTTCATGCCCCAGTAGAGCTTACAATATTAATATATGGAAAGACACTACAGATGGATATAGATTGAAGGGAGCACAGGAGTCATCAGTGACTTATTGTGATGAATTGCAGTTCTCACCTCAAAGACACTGTTGAAGTCATTTGTCCTGCTCTTCATCTTTCAAAGGTTAGCTGGACAAAGTCGTGAGACACAGAGCTGAAAGATTTGCGTGTTTGAACATTTTTTTAGTAAAAGAAATTTTATCATTCCGTTTCTGATTTCTGTTTCCCCAAGAAAGCACTTCTGGTGCATGTTGCTTTAACTTGCTTGATAAAAGAGCACACATTTGCACTCTTTTGTACATAGCTGCATGTATGCACACAAAATGGCATATACACACATTAGAGTGTGCACTTTGATATATTAATTTTAGTTCCTAATAACACTTATTTGAGAAGAAATGAATACAGACAGTTTAATGTTAAACAATTTACTTTGCTACAAGAAAGACGTTTAAACTATTGAAGATATAAGTACTAGATCTTTTGCTTTCTTTTACCAACCCGAACCATCTGCAATTGTTTACATCTTACTGTACCCAAGTTTCTTCCACAAAATGTCTCTGATATGCTGAAGCAGTAGATTACCTGAAAATGACTCGGTAACTCAATTCTGTCTCATCAGACAGAATATAGAAAGATGAAATGAAATGAACTACAGGTTGCAAAACAGAAGCAAGAAAAATAAACAATAAATAGAAAAAACATTATATGCAAATTATATGTAAATTCTCTGACACATTAGTTCTTCTATCTACTGCCAGTCACTGTTCTGCTTTCTTGCAGATTAGGAAAAATACATGCCCATGCAATAAAGGTCAGCCTTTTCCAATCAAATGTAAACATTCATTTTAAAAATGTGTATTTTCTGGTTGGCTCTTTACCCTGTTCTATGCAGGGAATATGTTTTTGTCTGTCTTGCTTCTATCTCTTTTTTTTCTCTTGCCTTGAAGACAAATGAGAATGGCATCTGCCTTGTTTCTGAGATATGAAAGTCAACACAAACGGATACAGAATGGTGACGGTAATGAAAGAACAGGTGACATTTCAATCTAACGTTTTTGTGACATTTACTAGCATTTTAGCTTAAAAATGTGTTAAATAAAGATTTTTCAGACTTGGGCTCAAGTCTGAGCTTATTTATACTGGATTTAATCAAGTATAACTTAACTTAGATTCTGGAGTAAATGATCAGAGCCAAGTTCCTAGACAACAGTTCTCAAACTGTGGCTTACAGCTCTTTAGTGGTCATAAATGAGTCACAAAAATGACACTAGCTTAGACTTGCTGGGCACATCTCTCTCCTCCTACAACTGGCTTCAGTAATTTTAACTGGTTCTCATCCCTCTGCCCTAGATGAGCAGAGCTGCTGCCAGGAATAAAAGGTGCAGGTGCTGCAAGAGTTTTCAGAGCAGGAAAGAGGGAGAGAAAAGGAGAGTTATGAGAAGAGACTGGAGTCCATAAATGGGTCATGCCTCCAGCAGTTCAAGAAATACTGTTGGAAAGAAAATGCTTTATTTTCTGCTGTATTAGTGCAAACAATAATGGAAAGGCTCCCAGTTACAGCATCTGTACTGCAAGAAAGCAGAATAATACTAGGACCTGACTCCAGAAATTATACAGAACAACATCTTGCATCACCCTCCATTCACCTAGCCATCACAGTGCACCAACTGTCATGGAACAAACCTGGCTGTCCTACTTTAGTTCTAGAGAAATACTGCCCAATTTCACACTTTGTAAGTAGGTGGGGAAGCAGAGTAAAGCTTTGATACAAGAACAGAATCTATGTGTGGCTGCATGCAGATAAAGATCCTGCAACTGAAACAAATAGGCACTGAAGAATGTCACTTTTACCTGAAAGTACAGGAGGCAGAAATTGAGTGTTAATGCTTACTTCCCACAGATCTTCAACTGAGTTCAAGATCTTGGTCCTAATCTTTGCGGGCTCCATCACCTTCCCAGAACTGGACTCTTTTCAGCCCCTTTGCAGAATGACTTGGAGTTACAACAAGGAAAGTACATCCATGCCAAAGAAGTTGTATGGGAGCAGAAGCAAAGCTGCAGTGTGAAATTCTCCCTGGAACTCAATTCCTCACAAATTTTCCCATCTTTTGCTTGAACTGTTATGTGCATTTCATTGACGTGGCCTTCTCTAAAATATATACATTATAGCAGCTAAATTAATAGCTGCTCAATCACTGCTATCCCTCCACAAAATGACAAGGAGAATGAGTAAACAAGGTATGATAGACTTTATTAATGATAACTATTTCAGAGTGGAACTCCAATTTTATTGTAATGATCGGGGCATAAGAAATCACATGGAACAGAAACTATATTTTCCAGCTGACTCTAGAATATAATTTGTCCTGCCTGAGAACACAATATTTACCTATCTAGGTCTTTGTTGTTCATATAAGAGACATAAAATTACCTCTGCCTGCAGCCACTAGCACTTCTTATATCAGCCCTAGAAAATGAAATTTCATATGCAGTATAAATGAAGTATGAATGTTCTGCAGAACTTGTTATACTACCCAAGGTATTCTATGCTCTCATCAAAAGCCTTTGGAGACAAAGATCCAGCTAGAGAAACACAACTTCTATCCCAGAAAGACATACACCTGAGGTTATTTAGATGTACCCAAACCACCGAAATGAGGACAGCAACTCGGGGCAGCAAAGCTCAGAATAAATCTAAATCCAAACAAAAATCTTTCCAGAATCAGAGCTCAGGAAGATGCTGAGGATAACTATAAAGAGAATACATGAATAATCTTTTATAGTTAGCTTTTTAAAAATTTTCCTTCCTACTCTATCTCAAAACTGACTCTCTGTAGGCTCCAGACAGCAGAAGTCCACAGAGAAAGCAATCCCAATGCCACCCTTACCCTCTCTAATCTACTTTTATTATAATTAAAGTATAAATCATACAAATTGTATTTTCACAAAAGCCTCTATTGTTTTACATTTACTACCATTTTTATTCCGACACTGCAGATATGTTGTTTCCTTATTCATCATCAGAGTCATTGTTAAAGTGTAGGAAATGACATGATGGAGTAGATGGAAAGACGGAAAGATGAATCTTTTGACTGTCTCATATTAACCACTGTCATATGATAGATATTCTTCCTGCAAAAAGTACAGAGAAGAGAAGGAACAGTTTAGAAAAGTGCTAAATATCATGCATCATGCTGCTTACAAAATACTTGATGACCATTATGGTTAAAGCAATAATAGCCATGGAGAGGGTGTCATTGGATAATTGCAATCTCTTGATGTTAACATCTTATAAATAGGGCATTTCAACCTTCAATTTTAGAATTCTTTCAATTAGAAAATGAAAATATTTTTATTACAAACTGAGTTAAAACCCATCCAAACAGAAGAAATAAAAAAAATTAATTTGTTTTCGAGCAAAATATTTTTGGAGAAGACACTTAAAAATGATTGTTCCCACAATTTTTTGGATCAGCCACTGAACTGAAAAGTCCATAAAGAGCACAACAGTGTTCCTTAACCACAAAAACTGTCCTGTTACTTCACACTCAAGTGTGTTACTTTTTCTTATGCTTTTAAAACTAGAAGCTATTTAAGACAATGTTTTTCTTTTACATGTTTTTAGAAGACTGGAGACCTGATCCCTGCCCATGCATGTCCATGATTATGTTATAGAAATAATTTAACTAACAGGAAGATAAAGGGTCTCAAGTTCCTAACTGCGGTTCAACTATTGAAAAGATTCTCTGAGACATACTGTTTAAACTGTAGAAGGAAATATTTACCTTCTAGAATGGCCATTTCTAAACTACAAATCACTCCCTTTTGCACATTCTCTGTAAAAGAGGAGTAAGAACAAATATTGAGAGTTTGCCCCACAGGGTGTTCATATTTGTTAGGGTTTGTCAGAAGACTCCTGAATTAGCTAATAAATAGGTGCAGGCCCCACTCACTGCTCTCTGTTGATACTACAAAATTCCAAGCCACACCTCACAGTTACAGCTTAGTTTGTTCATTTTGTGAACTTTCTAACTTCCTTTCTCTCAGACATAAGTACAATATGCATAAAACAGCAGAAGTGATTTTTTTGTCAGGGTTATTATAGTAGTAAAATAAGAGATCCTTAGAAGCTACTTTTCTTGCTCAGATCTATAAATGTTACAGAATGATTTAGGTTGGAAAGGACCTCTAAAGGTCATCTTGTCCAATCCCCTTTTTACAACAGGTAAAAATAAATCTGTTGCATTTATAGGAGACATTCTTTCTGTGCTCTGATCTAAGCTGCTATGAAAGTTTATGTATCGTCAGAGTTATATTCAGGAGACAAAAAGTATTTTTTTTTAAATCTAACCACAGAACTTGGGTCTTCTGAGACTCAATTCAAAGTTTCTAATTAGGTCTTTTACCTATATATCCACTTTCTGCATAGTACCATAAAATAGAAATTGGCCATGAGGGAGAAGGCTGCTGATAAAGAACAGAAAATTCAAAGATATATGCTGAGATATCAACTGACAACTAGGCAAAAGGGGAAAACACATAAACTAGAAGGTAGGGAAGCGTAAAGAGCAACACGAGCTAGTGGTTGTGCATGAAGTGATACGGTGGCACAAGGACCCTTGGGCTGATGAAACCAAGGTGCATAGCCTGAAGACTGGGACAAGTTGCTGCTTCCAGAAGGTGGCATTTGTGTATAAGTAGTTCTTAAACATGTGTTGATTTGCACATAATGCACTTGCCACTGAGCCATGACGTGGGATGTGCTATCAGACCTCAGCTGTTTGTTTTCCTTTGCTGCTTGACAGCCTTTCTGTTTGCCCTTAAACAAGTATTTTTGCTGCCCAGTGAGACAGAAGCAAACAGAGAAGGTTGTTAATAGGCTATCTGCACTACCATGGCAATCTCCTTAGGAGATAGCATGGAGGTTCAGCTAGCATGGCTTTGTCTTGCAGCCAAATCCCTTTTCAAACAGCTTGTCCAGACGAAGGAGCTTTTCCAGCAGCCTGTGTGCTGCAGAAGTCCACGTGATTATTCTGCTAGAGAGTGGGAACCTGCCGAGCCAGAACTCTGTCACTCCATTAAGAGTTTTTGAGGAAGCCATGTGAATTAATCAGGGAGTCAGACAGCAACTTGACTAAATCACTGAGGAAGATTCCTATGGTAGTAATGAGTTACTGTGTCTCCTGCTCTAGGGGAAAAGGAACACATATATCAGGGGCTATGCTGACTGTATAAAATGACCTGGACAAATTACTTGGGGATCTTTTGCAGAACGGGAAAAAGAAGTGTGTGTATCTCTTTTTCCCCAGAGAGCCATTGTCACAGAACAGTGCTGGATGTTTATTTTCTCCTCAGCTGAAAATGCAAGGCTAAACTCAGGATATTTCAATTGCTTCTATCCATTACACAGAAAGCAACAGAATTAGGTAGAAAGGAAAATATTCCCTTTTAAAAATAGCTGCACTGATAGAGAAATCTGATTTGCAACTGTGAAAAGTTCAGGCTAGCTTATTCTGCAAGTGGCAGGCTTGTCTACCAAAGGAGATTGCACAAAGCCTGCCTGGCATCTAAATGGGAAAATACAAAAATTGATGTACTCAAGTTGAGTACTTAATAGTTATTAATGGAGAATATATGGTACAGCATGTTGATTATTAACATACATGCCATATTTGCACATAGCACATCCATGACAGTACTTCACCCAACAACCTAACATGCAGGAAGGCCACAGTAAGATATTTAAAAATGTAATATTGACAAAATGACCCAAGGAGGCCTTATAACAGAGACATCAGCAAAAATAGTTGGGAAATTTGAGTCAAAATCTTCAGAGGATTTGCCTAATTACTTATACTTTTCTAAATACAAGTATTCTCATTTTAGGTAGCTAAATACTTGTATAGGTTTGTCTCAAGATAATTAGCACTGTGCAGACTACCCCAGAAGAAAAAGTTGGTGGCACGGAGGAGTGAGATAAGGATGATCACAACAAAAACCACATTCATGTAACACATTTGTTTTCACATTCATGTAACGACCAAGCCTCCCCAGCTTTCATTTAGTCTGAGGCTGCATCTGTCAGTGCTGTGAAGCATGAGATGAACTAGTGGAGATGTCACCAATTTATGATGGTGAAAAAACAGGGGAAAAGTTGTATGACCTGTCATAAAATGAGAAGGCTCATTTTGCAAAAGGTAGATATATACAAACTCTGATAAAAGTCAGGCATATTCTAATCTACCACTTTTGAGTACTTACAAGGAAGAAGTTGTTATAAGACTTCTCCCTAAAAAAAAACAGTATACAGATTGCAATCCCCAACACAAACATCTAAATCTGCATTTACCAAGAACAAAATACTCGGCAGGGGAGCAAAAAAATCTCTATTTTAAACAATGCTCAAGAGTATTTGCTGCTTCATTTTTTCACAGAATCTCAGATTTATCTTCAATTATCACACAACTACCAGTGGCCCTAAGGGTGAATCATTGTCTCTATAAAGCCTAAGAAATTTGAGAATACTGCTGCATTCTCTCTTCATCAGATATGGGGAGCTAGAGCTATAGTTTTAACTTACAAGAACTTCAGTGAGAACCAAAGCTTTATTTTTGTTATTGATGTTGCCACATAAGCAACTCTAGAGGAGAAGTTCCCAGTAATCTTCCTAAGACAGAACTAGAAAGTTTATGAAAACTGCAATCTTATGCTTCTTTATCAGTGATAAAACTGAGTATAGGTGGTTTTTTTTAATCAGATATTTCTTCCTTGTTTGATCTACAATATGTTCCTCACAACATATCTGAGGATATTCCTGTGAAAGAGATGGTTTTTGACCTATCTGACAAATGTGGCACTGAGACACAGTGACAATTGCCTGTGTTTCATAGCAACTGCCCAGAATGCTCGATCTGTTGAGAGTTAAAAAGAAAGCCTGTGGCAGGGAGTGGGGCTGGCCTGTTCTCCTTCCTTCTAAATCTCCCAAAGGGGGTATAACCCAGGGCACTAGAGCCAGGCAGACAACTGGGAGAACATAAAGTGATTCCAGTGACTATTTCTACAAGAAGAGGATCATTACTATTAGGCTAGTTTAATCTCCCTGGCTCTGTTTCAAGACCATGGTGCACAAAGTATCCAGCTGCGTTCCCAAGATAGTCTGTATTTCACATTGAATGTAGTATGTTAGTTCATCAAGCTGAATTAGGTCCTGCTACATTCTCTGGTGCATTAACTTCCTTTAAACCTTATTCTGTATTAGCTGACTCATTGCAGCATACAGCTTAAGCTAAAGGACATACCTTCTGTAAATTTATAGTTAAAATAGCACTGTGATCTTCATTTGTGTGTGGTAGCAGTTCTCTCCCTTAGCACAGGAGATAAACCGCTGCTTGAGGAATGTGGCATCCTTTAAAACTTATTTGCCTTCTAGACTTCCAGCAAAATTTCATGAAAGAAACAACCATCACCCATCACCAATCACTTTTTCCCACCAAAATCTCTTCCATCAGAACATATAAAATGCAAAAAACCGCTCAACTCTCATTAGGAGGTTATTATCTGTACTTGAGGATGTAAAGAGGAAAATACAAACCCCTATTGCTAGGCTAAGAAAGTATTCCCTTACAGAATGTATAAATGTTAATCAGATAAAATAAAAGGCAGTGCTAATGGCTGATTTAAACCCAAAAGCCCAGAGACATTTACATTCAGTGCATTCACCCAAGTAAGCTTCTCTGCTGAAGTAGGGTAGATGATGCAGTTTTCAGCAACAAACATGATGCTTAACATCAGTTGGGTAAGCCAAGTACAAAAAGTGAGTCTAGCTTGCTTTCCTGGTTTTTACTAACCCTTTAATTTTACCTAATGATACTGTTTGTTATTTAATTTCATCTTCCTTGGAATGGCTGTGGTTTCTACAACAGAGATGTAACAACGTGCAGGGAGCTCTCTCCTTAGAATCAGTCTGACCTGAGTGGAAGTGAGAAAGCTTACTCTTTGTTACGCTATAATTTTTTCACATGGAAATGAAGGTTCGTATGTCAGTGCTGGCACTACATATCACACCTTCTTAATCCTGGTCTCAGAGAATTCTCCAGCTACTTAGTGCTAGATATGAATCATGAGCAAGGCTTTGCAGAGTCTGTACCCAGTTTATTTGATCATTACCGGTTTTCTGATTAATCCCCCATCTCCCAGTGAGTAGCATGCTTGCAGGGGTCAGGCAAGCAGGACAGACAGAAGGCTGCAGCTGAGTTCAGTTCTATTTTTGGCATATCACCTTGATAGCTGGTGTATTTCTGCATTACTGCTCTATATGTAACCTCCAAGTGACAAATGCATGAAATACCCTAAATAAGACATAATTTGAGTAATAGAAAAGCAGAGGTTTCCTTTGCAAACAGTGATTTAAAAGTGTCTAGTTTCCATTCCAGCTGGCATGCAGACAGCCCATGTCAGGTTTATCTGACAGTGCATCTAAGCTAAGTTCTTCAATATCATTTGCCATTGTGAATTTTAACCAGGACAAGTGTGTTGACAAGGCTTAAGAACTTTTCTTTATCTTGTCTATGGTATTGCCATATCTTCGACTTCATTGAAAACAATAGGTTGAATAGCAAAACCAAATAATATCAGTTACCTTTGTTTCCATGTGCTCTGAGCCAGGGCTTCCCAGATGCTCCCGAAGGTCACACACAACCAGCAAAGAATTTTTAGACTTGCAAAGGAAGTCCTTGTTTTAGACTTTACATTTAATTTAGGCATTGCATTGAAGATGAAATTTGTTATATAGCAGTCCTAACCTGATTTCTCATGTTTAAGCATCCATTTGTGAACACAACTTGGAGATTTTCTAAACCACAGGTCCTTTATTTTAAAATTATCAGCACTCATTTCTGTTAAAAGGTAACATTTTGGGGAAAGTTTGAGCAAAACACCCTCAGGTCTCTGATTTATGAAAGAATGTAAAAAATGCATATTCTGGTGTTCATTTCAATACATGACTGCCTCTTACTATTTAGAAACCAGCATTACCATGACAGTGCTCTTCATGATTACAAAGATAAAAAATCCTGTCCGATAGCTTTAGTGAGACAGTAAGGCTGATGGAACATAGGGTCAGGTTTTAAAGCTAAGAAGAAGTGTTCTCTGTGAATATTTATGAGGAAGAACTAGATAGAATTGATATTGGAAAGGACTCCAGTAGTGTGCAAACTGTGTGAATTAAAGTGATACGTTCCAAGACATTTTCCCTTGCACAAATTACTCACTTTTTAATCAAAACCTACATCATTAGTAGTATCATATTAAAACATAGAAAACAAAAGAAAATAACACACATGCTTAAATTTGTAGCTGGGGAAAGAGAGAGTTGCTAGGAATAGACAGCAACAAGGAAAGTATATCCAAATCAGAAATTGCAGATTTCACATTGCATTATAATTTTATTTGAAATTTGTTTTAATCCTTGTATAATCCTCAGCCCAGGTGATGAACTGCATGTTGAGAGCATAAATCTAGAAGGATTATCACTGCAAAATATTTTTGGTAATTGCTCCATCTTGGAGGAAGTGGACCCTGGCAGGGTCAATAAACTTTAAAATTGTGACAGTGTGGTAGAAAATTTAAAAATGCAAAGCCACATTCAAACCTGGGCACAAGCTGCACCTTCAGTCACAGGTATTCCTTTAAAAAGAACTCATGGCTTGACCAAATCAGATAAGATCAAACAGGACACTGAAAACAGAAAAATCCAAAAGCTGCTCGAGTAACTGCCTGTTTCCCTGTATATTAGAAAGAACCATTTTTGCTCCTCTTTTCCCCCCAAGGTTCCCAGCTTAGTTTGCTAACTTATCCATCTTATTTCTTCTTTCTCTGGTTATCATGAAGGAATTGCATCTTTGCAGCATGAAACCAGCCCAGCTTGTTCCTCCTTACAGCACATGTCAAGAGGAGTGCTTTAACTTTGCAGGAGAGAAAATGGATTTCTTAAATGCAGCACTGATACTCCTCAGCATGCTGCAGCCCAGTGAGTACAGCCTGGGGAAGTCTTACAGATCTTCCACAAAGGACTGACTCAAGGGATGGAGAACAGCAGCGGAATTTCTATACAAAGCTGATACCGATGATTGGGCCCATGCTGTGTGGAGGGGTTATATTTTCCTTTTATTTGACATAGGTACTCCAAATGCTTTTATATCAGCTTTGAATACTGAGTTTGAATAGCCCGGGTGTAAACACCAGGAGCTTTTACTCTGAGAGATTAAATATGTAATATTTTATAACCCACTTTAAACATGTCCCATGCAAAATTCAGGATTGGTTTTCAATTTTCTTTTAATTTTTAAACAAGTTCTTGCAATGATTTTCATTATATTGTCTGTGTCTATGGAATGATGAACAAATCAAAATACAAAAATCTGCAGATAATTTGATATTAATCATTAATCTATTATTGTAAAATGAAATTTTAACCAATTATAAATTTAGATGTAATCAGAACTATATCTCATTATATAATTGGATTGCTGATTTGTCAAATAACATAAATCCATTATCCTTACAAAAAGTTCTGGTTTCCAAGGTGATTTAATCTCTAAGCTCTGAAGAGCTGGCAGTTAAATAAGCGTGGTTTTCTTTTAAGTCTAACATAGAGAAAACTAAAATTCAAAATTAAGGACAAAAAGAGAATTATGCTTAACAGTAACAAAATGAAATTAAATCAAAGGATTTTTTTTAATATAAACATAAATTCTGGGAAAAAAAAAACAAAAAAGGAACGTTTGGAAGAAATCTTGAATATTATTAAGAAACTCCACTGATGTAAGAGTCTTAACCCAATGCTTTTTATCATTAATGAATGGACTCCATTAATGGAGTCTCCAGATACTTTATTTCACTTTTTGCAAATCTACTCACAGCAAGGTTTAGAAATAATGCAAAAAGAAGCTTACATGAAAAAGAAATTAAAATAATAACTGATTTGGGAGGAAGGGAAATAGACAACACTCATTTACTCCTAAAGGAAATCTATTCCATTGATCTAGTTTTTAGAGCCAGACAAAAAGTAAAAATATATAAATTATAGATCTGCAAATGGAGGGCTCATTTTGAGCTGCATTGATTTTCAGTTTGTGGAATAAGTTGTGATTAAAAAAACCAACCAAACAAACAAACACCACCACTCCCAATGAAATTATGTATTACTCTAATTTATTGAGGTTTTTTTCTCCATGCTAAAAAAAAATCTAACCAAAACCAAAACCAAATAAAACCTCCAAAAACCAGAAAAGGAAAAAGTGGTGTATCATTGCAACATAGGTAAAGATTCCACTTTCCCTTTTCTCATTCCTATGCAAGGGAAACTACCATCTACTAACTGTTACTTTTTCACTGTACTTTTCCAAGCTTTCCATCTTTAGAATTTGTATTCCCTCCACAATGCTGGTTTCCTTTTCTGCTCTCTAACCTCTTTTATTGCTTCGAATATGAATCTGGGATTCTTTACATGATGGTTGATTATTAGAAAATGCTGTAAGAAATATGAAACAAATTTTTTATGTGTGTATATGTAAACTCAGCTGACTATACAGCAGCCACAGAAAACTGCAGCTTACTGGGGTTCTTCTCTGAAACAGTGAATACTGACCATCCTGTGGTTCAAGACGGCTTAAGAAGACAGAGGTATGCATTACAAAATTAGACATGTAGTTATGTTGAAAGGTTTTGTCATGAAAATTTGTCTCTTCAATACCAGATCTTTTTAATGTCAATGTTTCTCACCAATGAGCTTCTTAACCAATCAGCATTATTATTATTAAATAATAATATTACTAATGTCCTCAAAAGTCTCTGTGTCAATACCTTAGGTCAGCATGAAAACCGGTTTTCACAGTGGGTGAATACTGTACAACTATTAATCCAGAAGCTTTAGAAAAGAGTGTCAAACACTGCTGTGAACTGTCTGATTTCCTCTAGACCAACCTGTATCCCAAAAACCTGAGGGCCAGAAGCTCTTAGTTTGGTCATAGTAAGTCTAACTGTACATGTAGTTCTGGCACATGAATGACAACACTCGAGAAAAAATTAGGCTATTTTTCCAGATACTCTGCAGCTGGTTATTTATAAACTGCACAGACAGGAGAGGGAAGGAAAAGAAGTTTCCTGTTTTGTTTAAAAAGCTCTCTTCCTAGTCATTGAACTAGGAAAGGAGGAGGACAGATAGACAATACTGTTAGTCTTAATGGCATTCTCGCATAGCTTTTTATTACCACACCAAACCCTTCCTGTCATCCTATACCACTTTTGCAGAGATTCTTCCCACTCGTCCACTGACAATATCAATGAACTGTTTATTGCGTCTTGATACAACTTACTTTTTGATTGTACAAGAGATTTTTAAAAAAATACTGTGTGCCTATAATCTAAAATGAGGATGTCATCTGGTTCCGTAACAACATATAATAACCTTATATTCTTCTCTCTCATCCCCTTATGCAGTTCAGTGCTGTCTTTGCCTTTTTGACTGCAGAAGTCTATTAAAATATTGCTTTAATTGCCTCCTCTTTGGTTTTGGGTTTTCTGAAGGCAGGGCAATGCAGGTATTACTTTGGCTCAGACTGCTATGCTACTGCTGTGCCTCTTGTTTATTCTGTTCATCCCATTCACAATTCAGACAGCTGAAATTCAGAAAAGATATAATGTAAGGAACTGAAGTCAGGAGGTGGCCATGTCATGCAGACACTGATGTGAGCGCTGATGTGCAAATGTCTGTGAGCATGGCTGCTGCACATTACCTTCTTCCCCAAAATGAAGTAATTGGCAAACAGGATTCTAGTAGGCTGTTATGTGGCATGTAGTATCCTTCCCCTTCTGTGTCATAGGCTTTCAGACAAACTAAGATTTATTCATGTGGCAAACACCTGGATTTACATAGCAGCCAGTAGAGCTAATCTGTTCTGGCACGGAGAAGGGACATGTGCAGAATAGAGCTAACGACCCTAAATCAGAACCTGGTGAGGGGCAGGCCAGTACCACTACACTGTCCATCCAGCTAGAAAAGTAGAATTTAGAGAGAGGATTACAAAGAATAACAAAGATTTTAGAGGAAGGATTATATTGGCTGCTCAGTGGCACATGGACAGTATCTAGCACCTTCATAGAAGCTTAAGTCTAAAGCCATAATAAACTGTGTTTCATTGCTAGGACTGATTTATAAGGAAAGCGAAAAAATGAAGAAAAATAAGCTCCAAAACAAAAGAGCAACATCAGATAGGGCTTACAGGAAAATAAACAAGAAGCTTACAACAGTGCTAATTCATGCTATTAACACTTACATATGGTCCAGCTCTTGGCCTAGCAGAATGTGTCTGCCACCATCCAGAGACAGTAACAACAAATTGTATACAAGCCTGTGGGAAGCCATAGTTAGAATTCATCTAATGCAAACAATGGATAGACCAAATAAACTTTTAATCTAAGAATAAAAGGGAGATAAAAATTGTAAGAGACAACCGAAGAGATCTCAGATTCTGCTAGGTTTTCATATATTGTTGTATATTTATTTTTTTCATTAGATACCTGGGGAATAGATAAGAAAATAGGTTTTCCACAAAGGTGTTCAGTAAGGAAGAGGGATGGATCTCTGCAAGCAACTACCACCATCCCTATCCTCATGATACACACCAGGCTTAGGAGGAGATTCTTGCAAATATCCCCAGACATACCTCACAATCTTGCTTCTTTCAGGATATGAAACTGTTTTCTGGATATTTGGTTTGCTTTTGGTCTTGGTGGAGGAACCAGAGATTGGCAAAAGCTGTTGCACAAAAGGTGGAGTAAACAACACTTGTCCTTTGAAAACCAAAATGTTGTGAAGGCAAGTGAGCTAGCTGAAAACACATGACTACAGGATCAGGTCCATTTGGTTCCTTTATGAATCCAATATTTGTATATACCTGTGAGATAAAACCATAATAATAACTATAACTCAAGTGGAGAAAGCATGTCACTATGTGCCTTTATCATGAATGATCCAACCAACTCCTTCTCTGGTATTTCCAGTATCAGAAATGCTGCTTTACCAAATTTTCTCTGGAAGAAACATTTCAACCTCTCACCAACATGGTGATTTCTCCATGAATTACACTGATCTCAATTGTGGGATGGTTGGCTAAGAAGATATAGGGCTCCTTTTTTACTACTGAAATAGATGTGAAGGGCAGAACAGCTGGAAGACAAGGATTACCGATACAATGAATGTGGGAGTGAGAAGTCAAACACATCTTTTCCCATATCAGCTGTTGATTAGATGAAGAGTGCCTGGTAAGTTTGAACAAATAACAGCCTTTTCTGGATTTGATTATTTGGAGCTGGAAAAATTTAATAGCTAAAATGTAACAATGTGCTATGAATTATGTTCCTAGTTTCAGTAGTATCTTTGGTTGACTTCAGCTCCAAAAATATTAATATAAAATGCTGAAAGGGAGAATGAGACAGTTGTATTTCAATGTTTCTCTCACTGATGTCAGAATGGTTTATTGATTCTATTTAACTCCTAATTGGCTCACTTTATTAAATTACCAACATTCAGGCTAAAAATTTGTTTAAAATATCAATCAATGCAAAATAATGTCAAGATTATTAGTGACAGACTAGATGGGCAGATAAATAGATCAGTAGAAAGAAATAAAGATAGATCAATCAGAGGTTTAGGCTAAACATAAAAAGTAGGTCAACCTTTTTTCTCATTCTTAATTACATACCCACTGGCTTTTTCTGTGGGGACTTGAAATCTTGAAGTCTATACTACACTGCATAATTATAATTCTCAGATCTGACTGATCATGTCAAATCTTGAAGCAGAACAAATAGTGAAAATTAGGCACACTGAGATGTTGAGCCATCAAATTACACTAGTAAAGTCACAGTTTAATAGAATCCTCTACTAATTCCAGCAAGTTCAGATATGGAGAACATTTAAATACTTTAAAAAAAAAAGCTCCACATTAATTAAACAAACTTACAATAAATCAGTCTAGACTGGTGCATAACCTTAAGTTTGAACTGTTAGATTAGGCTGATTGTAAACTGACTGCAGTTTTTTTTCTAATATATCTCAATCATTAATTATTGAAAGCAATGCACAGTCCTAATTTAACTACTATTCCCAAACCAAGGATTTCTTTTCTTGCCTTTGTTCTGTCACACCACTGAATGGAACATAATATAGTATCTAGTAGAATCTTCACTTTCACAAAGTGTGTCTGATCTTGTCTCAGTCACATCCAGAACATCTTATACTTTGGCCTCATTAGCCACAAATAGGCTGGATTCTTAATGATCACTAGGGATCACTCAGATTCCTGCAGAAACTAGGACAAGCTATTTCACTTTTCTGTGCCTTGGCTTTCTCATCTGAAAATGAGGATGTTGATTTTTGCCCTCCTTTCTTTAAATGAATTGAGATGCTGGTGAAGAATACTGTTTAATGTTAAAAAGAACAATTATTTTATTTTCTGCTTTCCTATCAAATATCACATCAGGTTTGCATGTTAAAAGCCTGTTAATAATTTTAAAAGGTATGTGCTAGTTGTTGGTTTTAGGAAGACTCTTGATTGTACTGCTAATTACTCAAACAAAAATCTATGACTTGGGTTATGACTATATTGCTTCTTGCAGGGTTTCCTGAAGCTACTAACCAAGGGATATCTGGGCACAGGGATGTCTTTATGTCTCTATGCCTCCAAGTGCAACCACAGTTATAGCCTGAAGCATGGACAACCTTCTAGGTTTAAGCCTGTCTCCTTCCTTACCAATCCTGCCTCCATGAGCAGCTCCTGGCCACTGCGCCGGCATTTGTGTCGTTGGAAGGAGATGGGCAGCAAAAAAGGTTGTTTTCACTAGTGGTCCCACCTTCCAGATGCTGAGTGGATAAAAAAGTCCAGTCATAATGATTCGGATGGATACTTTGTTGGTATAGCTACCAGATGACTTACCACATAGTGAAACTTGAGGAATGTATAAGCAAGCCAGTGTCTTCCAGTAGGAGAGGATTAGACTTTATGAGCCAGGAATTTCCATGTTTCTATGAAAACTGAGCCCTCATCCACTCTTAATCAGATGTAAAACTTTTCAATGTGTACTTACCAGTAAGATTTCTGAATATATACTTTACTCTCTTTTTTTTTTTTGTTTTGTTTTGGAGGTTTTTTTTAAAATTGCTTTTCATTTTCCTTTTTTTTCTAATGTATCTCACACTCCTTAGTCCCCCACTGCTATGAACTTGCCCACAGTAGCGGTTGCGAGGCATTAGAGCTGATTTAAAAACATAGAGAAATGTATTGAAGGGAGACATTATTGAAGTCACTCCTGGAAAGTTTACATAGCCATTTCATGCTTTCAGAAAATTCCATATAGTGGGGAAAAAAACAAGTGGAAAAAAGTAAGGAATAATTTCAGATAATTCTTCCTGACAGTTAGTAAAAACACACATTTCCAAATGTTTCTGCACTACATTTTCAGCTCCTGCTTGTCCTCCAAGTCTGAAATGCTGACCTCTCTGACGAAAGTAGTTTCTCTTATTTCTCTTCGACTTCAGTGGCTGTTGAAGTTTACTCACTCTTCCAGACTGCATACAGCTTTGCATTTTAAGTTTGCAGAATTCTCCTACCTACAAACAAAAATCAATGTGTGTCTGCCTTATAGCAGATAAGGGCAGCACGGGATCCTTCAACAGTCTTCTGATAATGTGTATTACTTTAGGTATCTAGTCTACAAGTCTGAATACAGCAGAACAGGTGAGATGTCTTTCTCTACACAGACTCCTCATCAGCCTTTTCAAACTTCCACTGGAAAGTCACTGTTTATTCTCTCCTCACCACCCACTCAGGCTTGCTGCACCTCAGCAGCTGCCATAAAATTTTGCCCTTGATGCTAATGCATAACTCACATCTGCATTAATCAGAATATATATGTAGAAGCAGCGAGGGGAGAAATATACCCTCTTGTGAATTTGGAAGCTCCAAGAGCATCTAAAAATATGTGCTATGCTTTTCTTGAATGTACTATTAAAAATAAAACAAAGCATCTCAAACACAAAGGATTCAGTTCAAGATACTCAGACATCTGAACTAAGGTGAGTTCATTTTTTTCTTTGTTTATCTGGTGGTGTTCATGTCTATCTAAAACCAAACAAACAATAAACAACTGCAAGGCACTCTGGAGAGTATTTCAGCCCTGCCATACTAAACTAAAATGTGAATATTGTATACAATCTGGACATTGAAACTTTTCTTGAATTGTCATAAATCACACTTATCACATGTATTTAAATTAGCTGCTGGATAATGAACTGGCTCCACTGTGTATCTAAGGAAATTACAAACCAAGTAAGGGGAAAAAAAAAGAAAATAAATTAGTTTTCTTCAATAAATTGCAATTACATACTACAGGGTTTACAAGAAAAAAAAATAGAAAGAAATGATGGCACATCTTTTCTTACTTTTGAGACAAAGCTATCAGTAGGGGAAAATAAACCAAAACAAGATAATTTTGCATTAAAAATAAATATATTTGGTTAAGAATATTAGAGCAATAGAGCCAATGTCACAGGGTAGATGAGCTCATCCTGTTTTAAAGATAGTTATATTACCACTAGCAGATACACAGGTGTCCAAATATCGTTCTCACAGGCATTTACTCAGTGATTTGAAGTTTGACAGAAAAGAAATTCCTAATTTACCACACTCAAATATATTCAGTGTTTGTCCCAGGGTACCCAGGGAGTATGAATCCAGGTCTTCCCCGCTCTGTGCATCTCTTGTGTTTTGCCACACCTACCCCGTCCTAGCCAATGCTATTATTATAAGAAGCCACACAGTAGAAATGCAAGTTCACAGCATCCACTTATGTCAGTTAGTCTCTAAAACAAAAGGAGAAGGGGAAAAAAAAGAAAATTTAAACAGAAATCTGAGAAATATGCTATGGGAAGCAACTGACAGTTTTATTTACTGAAGTTGAAAAAGGACAAAAGGTGAGAATTTGAAGCAAAAGAGAATTCAGTTCATTACACAGGGCAAATGTATCTATAATTTTTTAGGTGGCTTCTTGCATGTAAATATAGGAGTCATGAATGTGATGATCTTCATCACTGTTCTGAGGACACTGATAGATTACAGAACTGGCAAGACCTTTCTAGGACTTAGACATGTTAGATATATTTCTCCTCTGTGAATAAATCAGAGGAAAATTTTCAGTGGAAAGCAGGTGTGCCCTTCCTGAGTCCCTTTTGTGCTGCTCTCTGCATACAGGTGATTTGTAGTCCGCTCACCAGCTTGATGGAAACATGAGACAACTCCAGATACGGGCTAAAACAAATGCTTGCTCTGTGGATATTTTCACTAGTGAGCAATTTCTGTCCAGGAAGCTTAAAGGGTGTAAAGTCTTAAAGAAAAAAGATCTTAAAATAGAATAACCCAAAGGTCACCATACTTAACAGGAAAATTATGTTCTCAATAAGTTTGGAAGTTTTTATATATTTAATTTACTATATTGTTTTAACTTCTTTTCAAATGTTCCCTCTGGGAATAGTTTATCACTGTAATGGTCCCCAATCATAAAAAAAGTTACAGCAGACATTAACATCATGTCTGTACCCACCATTAAGAACTGCAATATTAATGGAATGTTTGATATCCAGAAATGAATGACAAAACTTGTACCAGCCTGAAGCCAGAAAGACGGAACAGTTGCACGAAGATGACTGCAACCTAAAAAGAAGCAGCAGTGAACATCTGGGTGGCGGGGGGGGAGTAAAGGAAAAGAAGCTAATAGTTTTGAAGACTATTAAGTGCAATCATTTTATATGGCAGATGATAATGTAGTACATATGACTTAGCTGGGTGTTGGAAAAATGTTGAAAAAAAACTGCATAAGCGAATGAAACAAAGCAGTTAATAGATATAAAAATCAACACACAAACAAGTAGACTTGCTGTTCTTTTCCAGGCAGAGCCCTAAATACATAATAACATTTTACACCAAGGATCTTTACAGGAATTAAGTAGAATCCCATTTAGGCAGCACACATGGAGAGAAGCTGAGACACATGACTGTTGATCTAAGCAGCAATTTGCCTACGGACATACTAGGAGCCAGTGAAAAAGGCAGAACTAATATACAGGTCTGTGGATTCCTTTTCTAACCACTAGACCCTTCCTACTTGGAAGCATAGTGTGTAGTGACTTGAAATGTTCCCAGACCTATTGACTTTTATCAGCTTTTAACCAATAACTTTTGGCAATGCCCTCAGCTGTTTCTGCTCTACTTTCCATCCTCATAATCTTAGCTGAAGAATTTCTCAACCAGATCCTTCATTTTTAAACATTCACAGTTCCTCATCATCTTCTGCCTTTTCTTAATGTGGTTTACACCATTCATACTAGTGTTGTGTTCTGATCACAAGATTGTCTTGCTAGTTTTCTATTTGCCTTTTGATCAAAACCCCTTAGGCCTTTAAATGACACATTTTTCCTCATATTCTACACTTTCTAACATTATATACCAATTTTTCCTCTATCTTCTCCTCAGAATTTTTTTCCCCAAAGCATGTCCATCTTCTTCTCTTGAAAATACAACCTTAATCATTTGAACAAAAGGACAATGTCTCTTTCTTAATTGAATGTATATGCTAGGAAGAACCCCACTGCATTTAGATTAAATTACCTTCTCTGTGTTCTTCTGTAGGAATGACCTTCTAGAGCTTTGAAGGGAAATCCAGTCTTGTTAAGAGCTAATGCTCAGTGTGCTTGAGAGGCAGCTAAAGCCCTTGGGAACCCTTGGAATATCCAGACACAGTATAGTATACATACTGTGACAATATGTTCAGGACACAACATGTTAAGATTGGTTTGGCAGTTCAGAGAACATTTTCTACCATGCTGGGCAAATCTAAAAACCTTTATGTTGTTTCCTGTCCTATAGTAAAGATAGCTTGATAAACCAGAAAAATTAACTGCATTTTCTTGTCCGTCACATTTTTGTTATGTCTTTTTATTATTTCTTAATAACCGATGGAGAGACAAAAATAAATATTTTTGATAGTGATACATGAAGAAACTTGGAAAGAAAATACAGTATTCTAAAGCTGCATGGAAATTAAGTCACTATTAATGGAGGGAGATGAAATGAGAACAGTCCTTGAAGCAACTGGTATAGAGAAGCTCACATGCATGATTTCCATCAATACTGCAATATGCTTTACATTGTTCTCAGCTGTCTAAATATACAATCTTGTCACCCTGTTTTACTTGTTTTCAACTCTGCAAGTATTTACATCCTTAGAAACAAACAAAATAGAACTCTGAACTTCCATTTGACATACCTTTACAAAAGCTTCCTAATTGTCTGTAAAGAACTCTCTTGCTAAAAGGAAACATGTACTAGTCCTGACCTGCCTCTACCCCAGCAATGCAGTGAGGGATCCATCTCAATATGAACTTAAGAAATCTTTAGAGAGCAGAGTCCCTGTGTTTACTACTTTCAGTACCAAATATCATGACTCCTGCTTGTTCAAAAGGTTGTATCTGGGTATACTGCCCAAAAGCAGGGAGGGATCCAGGCAGCTAAGTTAAAAGCTTTCTGCCTTTTACCTAAGGAAAAAAAAAAAAAAAAAGGCATTTCTTTATACAACTGAAGGCAAAGATCCCAGATGTGAATTTGCTTTTGTTAAATGGGTGTTTTAGACATATTATATTGGGAAATTCAAAGACTAATGCTGGGACTTATAAGCAGTGCAGACATAGATGTCATTCTTGACTTTGCAAAACATGAAAATAATATAACTCTTGTAATTTATATATGAACTTGCATCAGCCACTGAAATTTTAAATGTCAAGTAGCTGTGTAGTATTACAGGTATTGTATCTTCTGATAAGGACACACCACCACATGTGAGTACCTTAATTCTTATGACCGTCCCTCAGCAGAAGAATACTCTGTATGCAAAAATATATTTCATAGTCACTTAGGAACCTATTCAGTCACCAATTTAATCTAGTAGCAGGATTCTTTGCAAAATCATTTCACAGATAAATTGGGATACAAGTTATTAGAAACCCTTCTCTGAAACCAGGCCACAAAAATGGTAAAAAAGCAGTAAACTCACTGTATTTCTCTGTTTTTTAAATGAACTTCCAACTCCTTGTTCCAATACTGAAGAGGAATTTACCAGAACCAATCCAAAACAACCAAAACAAAAACCAAGAAAAAAAAAAAAAGAAAAAAAAGATGGTCCCATCCCAGTTGGTCTCCTAGAATTTTTTACAAAACAGAAAAAGAAGCACAGGCCCTTATTACCCAAGAGCAGAGTTCATAATGGTCTTCCTAATACAAAAAAACAGCTGAGTTTTTGTTTGGGTTTTTCTGGAAAAAGAAGTGTCAGAAGAGACATCTACCACTCACAGAGAGCTAGAGGAAATGTGAGACTCATCATCTGGTGATGACACATTGGCTTTATAAGGAAAATCACATATTTATTTGCATGTTGAAAAAGTCTTTTAAGTTGACAGATTGGATTCCTTTGCACTTTCAAGACCCTGAGCTAATCCTTTCATGAGAAGTAAAAGAGGAATTAGCATCAAAGCTACTTTCTGCAATAAGTAGAGTGTTTTTTTCTTGACGGATTTTGATTTATTACAGTACTCTGTAACTCAGGGCTCTTTAGTAAGACCAAGATTTTTCTAACTTGGCAAATTACAACTGAATTAGATTTGTAGTCATATTATTTATTTATTAGTATGCTTACTTTATTAAACTACATTATATACTGATAAGGCAAGGGACACTGAAGAGTTTATGTATGGAGTAAAACTACATGCACAGTACTATCAATTCTGTAATAATGGTAAAATCACAAAAACACAGGCCTTTTTCTTTGCAATTATTCTTTTGAGGCTCTTAATAAATACAGAATCTCAGGTGACTACAAGGAATGGATGAAGGGTAAATCAAACATGTGCTATTAGAATTGTCCTAGTGGATAACATGCAGAAGAAATGATCATTTGGTGAAAGCTGATAAGGAATATTGTAAAGAAAGAATATGGAAGAAAGGCAAAAAACCTACAGAATTCAGATTCTACCTTCAGAAAGAAAGCTCTACCTTTTCCCTATGGACAATAGAACTGCCCTAAAAAAAGTTGCAATAAGCAGGATAAAGAAGGATTTGTGTTATTCCTAAAAAACAGACTGATGATTTTTAGCTCTCCCTCCTAGTAATTTGTGAAATACTGTGGAATGGTCTGACAAGATTTTTTATTCTCTATATATTTAATCTTAGCTTCTTTCCTGACATATTGTTTATATCTCTCAAATTTTCCAATGATATTAACTAAGCTGCTCAGCAGCTCCTATTAAACTGGTTTTCCAAGTAGACATTTCAGTGTATTTCCTTTCAATATTTCCTTTCTGCCTTATAGAAAGGATTAGAAAGGATTTCCATAGTACCTGGAAAACATCCAGGTTCTATGTGACCTCTTTCTGTTCGTGACCATGATAGAGAGAAATATTAGAGTGAGATTGAATGGCCTGGCCAAAGAACTCCCATTTCTGACATGCTAAGCCAAAAACACCCTCAGCCGAATTCCAAACTGACTCTCAAATGCAGCGGAATAAGGGACATATACTTCTGTCTTTGAGGAGAAAAAGGGAGGAGGAAAACACTTACGCTTTGTGCTCAAGACATACAGAGACTGCATTGCGAATGTCCAAGCAGGACAAGAATCCAGCTGACAGCAACAATTTTCACCTACTCAAAATTAACAGATCCAGTGGTTCAGCTAAGGTTGGTTGCTGTGAAATGGTCTAACAGGATTTTTTCTGTTTATTTATTTTTTTTATTTTACTTTCTTTCCTGACCTATTTTTTTCATCATTCACATTTTTCCGTGATGTTAATTAAGCTTGACATCAGCTCATATTCACAACACATCTTCACAGACAAGTTACCCAAAGTTGATTTTTAGCTTAATATTCTTGCATTCATAATTCACATATTCCAACATAGTTTTAGGGAAGGTATAAGGAGTAAGAGGATTAGTGCTGAATATTCAGATATAGCTAGAAGGAGGACATCACTCTGTAGTTGTGAATAGATTCATCTGTAATTGTTTACAGAATAATTTAGTGTTAAGATTTTGTTTGTGCTTGTGTGGTTTTATGTATAACTCTCTGAAGTCCATGGAAAACATATTGGCTGCAATGAGCTTTAGATAAGGTATGTAAATCCAGAACATGGCATCTTATGTTCATAAATGTCGATGGTAGTCCCTCTGTGACTGAATTGTCTGAGCCCAATGACATCTAGTAGTAATTTCAAATGACACAAACTGTGTTAATCTGGAGACTACTGGAGAGGTTAGAAAGTCACATTTCTAAAACTCACTATTTGCAATGAGAAAATTACAGGAGTTTACCTTGGTACCATTCAGTAGGACTTCACCACTGGCAGTGGAGACGGAAAGTTTAGTTGTGTGATCTTTTCAAGGAAGATATGAACTTCACCTGCTTGAGTTGGATTAAACCAGGGAGCCATAGCTACTAGACGCAACTCAAACACGTTCACTATGAATCTATGGAGTCGTTTAGTAGTCAGTCTCAAGACATCACCCAGAAGCTGCATAACATTTAGTTCAGAAGTCATTGTAAGAAAAAGAAGAACAGGGGCCTGACTGTACTTATTTTCTTGATTTAGTTCAGGGTATTGGACTATTTACTTTTGGAGAAAAATATTGTCATCTTTCTACTTTTGTACTGAGCTTTGAGGCATTCAGGTGCATATACTCTCAGTTAAAGTGAATTACCACTTTAAAAATACATCATGGCACAGAGTGATGAGAGATTAGAGATTATGAGATGTAAATGGCTTAAATTTGTTCTTCTCTGGTTTCAGAAATATGAACATGGATCCTGGTTGGCTGCAAATGTAACTTTTTTCCCTCCACATGGAACTGAGTTTTATATCTGCCCAATGCAAGTCAAGCCCAGGTGCCCCAAATAATTTAATCTTTCTACTGGCTCTTAACTCTCCAAAGATTTCAGCAAAAAAGATAAACCACTAAAAAGAAATCCAAAAAGAATTTTGAGATAGCATAAAATATGGCAGCAGCATTTATAATTGAAACTGATCTGATAAAAGGAAAAAAGGGAAACACCTGTAGCAGCTGAATTAAAGCTCTGAGGAGTTAAGAAAATTAGAACAGAAAGAAGATGGCTGAATTGAGGCTGAACCCAAAGCTGAGAGAAAATATCTAATCTGCAACACAGTCTGCTTTTTAGAACTTAGAAAACTTTTAATACCTTGATTGGATAAGGTGCAGTAATGACAGTACCATTTTCTGTTGTGTCCTTGAATTATTTTGGGTTTTTTTTAAATAGCATCCTTCATCCCCTATGTGAACTTAATAAGAAATAAATGAACCAAGAAACATGGACTGTTTCAGAAACAAGGGTCCTTCTTGTGTTTGCTTGACATAACATAGGCAAGACAGGATAATAAACAATTAATGTTGAATATTTCTGAAAGATTTACTACGCAGCAGGAGCAATGCAAAGAAGGAGGAGGTGGGACACAGAAAGGAAAGGAGAAATGTATGTGGTCAGAATATATAAAAATGAAGGACAAACTGAGTATATATTGAACTTTGATTTCATTCAAAACAAGGAAAATGTGCATGGACTAACACTATCTCCTTGACAAAACATGGATTTCAAGCTTTTAGAAGATTGACTTTGGGAAGTCACGACTATAAACTAGAAGTCTCTGAATATACTTGTCTTTTAAATCTTTTTGTCTTTTTTATAATTTCTCTGTAGCTTGTTGAGAAATCAGATATTTGAGAGAAACATTACCTGGATAACCCATTGCATCCACTTGTAAGGGAAGTTTCATTCTCAGTGCTCATTAACGCTATTCCTTCATGAGCTTTGATGACTTCATCCGGGACGTACAGCTGCTGTAAAATAGTAAGCACTGTAGTCAAAAGCTGATTGTACATGTAATATTGCATATTAAATAAATAGCAACAAAAAACTAAAGGGTGCCTTTGAGTATATAAGATCAAGTGTTGTCATGAAGCCAAGGACAGAAGGGGCTGTGTATTGGAACTAGTATAAAGGCTAAGTTTAAGCATGCTGAACTAGATAGGTTGTTTTCAGGCACAAAACTAATGTCCCTAGATGTAAACACAGGAACTGGTATGACCTCAAAAAATAAAACGTGAAAAAATTGCCCCTTCCCACTGGAGAGGTCATAGAATCATAGAATGGTTTTGGTTGGAAGGATCCTTTAAAGATCATCTAGTCCAAACCCTCTGCCATGGGCAGGGACGTCTTTCACTAGATCAGGTTGCTCAAAGCCCCGTCCAGCCTGACCTTGAACAATTCCAGTGATGGGGCATCCACCACATCTCTGGGCATTCCGTTGCTGTGTCTCACCACTGTCATTGTAAAAATATCCTTATGTCCAATCTAAATCTACCCTCTGTCAGTTCAAAACAGTTGCTCCTTGTCCTCTCACTACCGGTCTTGGTAAAATGTGTCTCTCCTGCAGGTCTGGCAGAAAGTGCATACTGCAAAGTAAATGGGGAAGCAAGAGAGAGGTGAACACATGGAAGAGGTAGGGACAAGATAAGCAGGAAGAAAAAATCTTTAAATCCAAAGCTGATTGTTTGATAATAATGCAAGGACCTATAAACAAAGAAGTGGCATAGGTCATATGACCTATACATGCAGGCATTTATCACATTACAAATTGGTGCCTACCACTGACAAACAGAAATACATCAACTATTTCTCTTCCACAGGCAGGGTCCTCGTATAACACAACTCCCCCTGAGAAGCACTTACTACCTTACCCTGTCCTCCTGACAGAGATGGAGATTGCTTCACCAGTAATACAGACAGAAACATAGCTACTTGCGTATGTTATAAAAATATATCTGCAAAAGATCTTTATCTGTGTACAGTTTATTTAATAGGGTTATTCCAGCAGCTGATGCAGCCTGAAGCCAGAAGTGAGGCAAGGTTTTCAAAGAAGAGGTAATATGCCTAGAACAAAGGATGCAGCTGGAAAAAATGGGCAGCTTTGGGGCACACTTTTACAGGCACAAACATTTTTTTAGGTAACAGAAAGTGGATTTGAATAGCAGTTAGTTGGAATAATAAAGAAGTTTCCCATGCCTACAAACTTCATATTGTGTTATTTTTTCTAAGAACAGAAGAAAAGTCTTCATCTTTCCCTTTTATATATTTGACATTATTCTGTTCTAATGTTATATTGTAGCAGCCATACTTATTTCGAGTTGGTTTCTACAAGTCATGCAGAGTTGGTTATGTGCAAGGGATTCTCTAGTGTCTGCAGCAACCTTCCACATCGTTTCCATAATTCCTTTTATTCCTAAATAAATGGTACATACTAAACTGTAACCCAGACCTACAACTTACAGCTGGGGCTAGGAAAGAATGAGGGGCACCACAGGCAGAAACAGCACAGAATATAATGGTGGTTGTTTGCCATTTGACAAAAAGACACTTCACTCTGAATTGTTTAAGTTCTGGTATATTTTGTCCACTAGAAAACCAGAGATGTCAGAAAAGGTATGTCAGAAAAGGTAACACACTATGAGATGGGTGAAACTGGAAGCTCCCATCACTATCTCATATATTTTTTTTCCAAGCCCCTTAAAACAAGCAAAAAAAAAAAAAAAAAATCCAGCCATAGCACTACTTCATCTGTAGGCATGGAGTTTCAATAGGAAATATCCTGGTACAGAGGTGCCCAAGGTGGGATGCAATACTATATCACATCATTTTTACTGGATGAGAGAAAAATTCTTATGCATTAAAAATGTAATATAAATCACTGAAGAAAAACACTACCACAGAAATATCATCATGGTTAAGATAAGACTGTCCTTGGCAAATATTTTTTAAATATAATTTTTTTAGGGATTCTTGTGTACAAGAAAAATGAGTTAGCACCACAACCCAGCACAGGATTCCTCTGCAATAAGTACAGACAGAAGCCAGCTAGGAATTGGAAACACCAGTGAGAGCATCACAAAGGGTAATAGAAAAGCTCTAGCTGACTTCATGAGTCTGTGGATCAGGCAAAAGTGTCAGCAAAGGTTGGAAGGTAATCCTACATTGAAGTGGGACATGCTTACCCCATGGTATTCCTGGGAAAAATTATTTTCTACAATAGGTCTTGGAAAATACAAAATTCTTTAGCCACTTATTTAAAATCTTCTTTCATAGTTGAATCTTCCTGACAATTTCAAATCTCTTTTGTTTTCATACAAACCTTCATTTCATGATGAGAAAATCCTCCCCTATGCCCTTCTCTTCTCGCAATGTTATGGCAATAAAGATCAATAAAAATAGGTGATTCTAATTCTGCTAGACATTTGATTCCCTCCACATACACTACTAATGTTTTAATTCATATCCAGTGTTCCTGATGTGATCTTAAAAAAAAAACCAAAATCCCAAGTCTGTCATGTCTGCTAGAGTCTTCTTTTGTAATTATTGCTCAAGTCAGTGTAAGGAACAGATAATACATGTTCAGTTCTTTTGACAACTATTCATTTCATTGAGAGCGTAGATGTGTAGGCCTGTGTAGACACAGCATTTAAGCAAGCAGTGTTTTCAATCAAATCTCATTTTAAAAAGCTTAATTGACATGGCAGTACGCCATTGTGACTGCTTTGCAAATTATAACTTGCATCCACTAGAAGAAAAAAGTTGAAGTTTGGGTTTTCTTTTAGGCATGCCAGATCAGGCAAAAGACTTTCCTACTTTGAAGAGATTTGTTGTAGATGCCAAAGCAGGACAAACATGTATTTAAAAAAAAATCAATAAAAATTTGAATGTAATGTATCACTTGTGAAATCCGGAGTGCTCTCTGCTCTCCCTTGAAGAGTCACTCCACCTGATCCTCACACAGCTTCCAGTGAACATAGCAACAATAGTTCACTTTCTCTGGGGCAGGATCTGGTGAATTCTGGAATATAAATACTAGATCACCAGCTACATTCACAGAACCAGCAAGCTTCTCTAGGTGTGACAACCAAGACGCCCTGTGGCTGCAGACTGTGACATAGGAGAAAGGCCTTTCTCGGAATATGGCTTTGCTACTAGGCTTCCAAAATTCAGCTCAGTTGGTACCAAAAATAATCCTACAATACAGTTTTTTAGATTTTAGCGTCTGAAGACAAACAAACAAAAGGTCACACACAAAGATTTAAAAAGGAGTCAAGCATCCCAGATTTTAACTTGGCCAGAAGAAACAGAACAGGAAAAGTTTTATTCCCCTGGTAACTGTATCATCCTCTCCCAGTAGAAAAGCCTGAATTTTCAGGGCAGTCAACTGACCCCTCACCCCGAGACCTGGCTCTTACAGATGGGATGAATGAACAGCTGAATTGACTCGGTTCACGACTGCTCACCCAGCCCACAGACTGACAGTCTCTCCACTTAAGGTATGCAGCTCTGACCTTTCCTTGCACTTCAGTTAAGGTAATCACCTCTGCTGTCTCCCAAAATGTTTTGAAATATAGCACAGCAGGTTTTGTGTCTTCTGCCAAGACTATCTATGGAACCAGCAGCTTGTTTCATGCTTTTTGAATAAGCCTGTTTCTGTTTTCCCCTGGACAAAGTAAATCATGCCATTACACAGTGGTTTGCTATTTTTTATGGGCACCATTGACAACGGAACCTTTTCACACTCAACTTCAGGTAATTTCAATATCACATTCCTACTGCTATTCTCTTATGGCAGCCTTAATTCATAAAATAATGAATTTTATATAAGCATTTGTGGGATGAAGGTTTTTGAGACTGGCTGCAGTTTTGTTGGTTTGTCTCTCCTCTGGTGTAATCTGTATCTTTTTGCCCACTGTATTAGATGCAATTTTTAGCACACATGCCTCATTACCCACTCTCACTTCCTCTAAAACATTTGCACCTTCCTGTGTGCACTGTAACCAGTGCCTTGGCATACGTGACTTAAGGTGAGATGTCACCAGCTGTGCAGGTACAGGTGGGATGACAAGGACAATATCCTCTGACAGGGACACAATTTGCATGCTTGTGGCTGGTGGGTAATGGATGGTTGTCACTGTGGATTACAGAATTAAAATGCCACCATTGGAAAGACTGACCTTCACACCTTAAACATTATTCAAAAGGAAGGAACAGAAAGGAAGGAACACTGTGTTTGCTTGACAGTTTTTTCTTTTAAGCCTGAGTTTCCCTTCAAGTTTCATGCTTGTTCACTGGGTTCATCACCACAGCTGCTTTCTTTGAGAAAGGGAAGACAAACTAGATGGTTCCAAATCACTTCTCAATCTCATTGTCACAGCTCACACTGACTATCAAGCTACCACAGGTAAGAACAAACCTCTTTTCATCTCATCCATTGTAACTGTAATTATTCTAGGTCTACAGCAAACCATGGTACCCTCAGGAATCAAACACAATGAAGTCCTCTTAAACCCTCTTTCACTGCAAAGCTAAACTAAATTACTTGGATTTCCTGAAGGTAAAAAGTATATGCATAGAGAGTAAGAGAGGCTCTGCTGTTGTCTAGGATGATGACTTCTAATTTTATCCTCTAACAAACTGAAGGTGAAGACTGAGACCCCCCCAGTACTTTTTTTTTTTTTTAAGTTAAGGAATTCTAGAGAGTTCTTCAGAGCCAGATACAAAGTTTGGAAATAGCATTTCCTTCTGTTGTGGTTTAACCCCACCCAGAAACTAAGCACCACACAGCTGCTCACTCATACCTAAGTCAAAAACACAGCAGTGTACCAGCTACTAGGAAGACAATTAACTCTATCCCAGCTGAAACCAGGACACCTTCAAGATTTAAATGCAGTGCCTTTAAATGCAGAATTAAAATCTTCTTCCTGCTCAAACCTGACAGCAACTAAAATCATGCTGTCAGATCCTCAGTTTTGGATTCTGACAGAACAGCTAAAGCCACCTCTGAGCAGGCTGTGGGATAACTGTCTGCAGTGCTCCCAGAAGCCCATTTTGCTCTCAAAGCTGGGGCAGAACTAAGGTCTATGTGAAGTTTTGGACAATGGAGAAAGCAGTGCAGTAGCCAAATGGGAGCCAGGGCTCTTCCTCCTTCTGCTAGTTCTCTCTTACCATTAATATTTCCCAAGCCCAGAGATTTCCCTGACTTTTACAGTAATTAACATGGGTCCATGACAGGAAATTTAGCTAGTAGTGGGGACAGCAATTCTGCACATGGTATATTTGGAAAAGAGATTTTCCCATATCACAGCTGTTCCCCAAACAAGACTGAGTATCAACCCAATTATATAATAAACCTACAGTGAGTTGGTCACACATAAACAAGGGATGCACCTAATTCTGCAATTCTGGTGGGATTTTTAATGAGGCTTTTTAATATATTAAATGCTATAAGATATAACTTTTAAAAGCCATTTCACAATGAAATGGGATCTGTTTATTTTTTCTATTAAAAAAAAAAAGAATGTCCAGACCATCACATTTCCAAATCAGTGTTTCCCAGGAGAAAAATATGCTGCCAGAAAATGTCTCAAAACCTCAACTAGAATGCACCCTTTAAAAATACTATTTAACAAGCTTTTGGGTTTTGGTCTCAAATGAGATATTTTAGCTATTTCAGAAACAAAAACAACTTCAAAATTGCATCTTCTCCATTTATGTATTATTTTTAGCTTATTTATGGATCTAATCTCCAGACTAACTGAAGGTGTCTGTCAACAAGGAGTAAAGATTTCTGTGCCCAGCATTTCTGTCAACACAGAGAGGAAGAGGTCTGTGCTACCTCTGTCACCTGCTTCCTACCTGCAACCTGAGGCACTTCAGTCACTTTAACCATCAACAGGGTAACTAGACATGCAGGGTAAGTTCACTGAACCTGGAAGGAGCCACAATAAAATCTTTGCATACAGATAAGACTTTAGATTCCATCTGGTTTTAATTTTGCTTGTAAGAATAAGCAGGCACTTAACCTTATTATTATTAATGCCCTTTTAAAATCAAACATGAAATTTACTGTAAGTATACACTAATAATTTTATCACTTCCTTTTACTGGGTAATGCATGTATTCACATCTGTCACAAAACCCCACAATTTACCATGCAACAATAGTCAGTTTATGGGCAGCGGAGTCTCAACAGAGAAAAGAAGGGGTTTTTTTGGTTTTGCAATTGTTTCTGAAAAGTAACAAGTGCAAATTTCCCTATTGTGTTTCCCTGCTATCACATATCCTTTTCGCTTTTCTGTGCCTTTTACATAAGATATACTCTTCAATGCAGAGCTCTGTTCACAGCACATAAAGAAAGCTTATCCAGGGCAAAAGTCAGCAAGGTGACCCTATGGTGTGTTCTAGAAACCAAGCCAAAGAAGTATACATTTGAAAAACAATAGGAGGGCAGCAATGCAACCTTAGCAGGCAGTCCCTACTCATGCTACTCTCTACTTTGTTCCTGTATGATTTTTATTGCTCTTAAATTCTATCTTTGTTGATTCCTGATTGTATATCAGTATAGACTTACCTCCTGGAACACCTTTGAGGCTGCACACACGAACAGCTCTGGGCAGACAGTTTTTTCAGGTAAGGTTGAAAATTCTTCAAGCCAATGCCTTTGAATCTTTGGCTCTACTGAAATTCTTATTAAGAGTCCACTGAGCTGCTCACTAGAGCTAAGACTACAACCAGCCACCATGAGCCTCTAAAGCGCTATACTTGATAGATAAATGGTTTAAACAGTAACAGATCTCCTCCAGAGCTTTCTGCTGTTGTTTCATGCTCAGGTTAAGCTCACATGCACAGTATCACTGCTGAAAGGGGGGCTCCTGCAGCTCCTGTATTACCTGCACATTGCTGTTCTTAGAGAACTGGCTGAAGCAGGCATGCAGCTGAATGACAAACCAGGCTGAGGAAATTCATCAGCTGAAAAGTGACCCAGGAGAGGGTGGGAGTTTCATAGAGGAAGGTGTCTGTTGCTGCCAGTAGAGGGAAGGGATTAGTCTGCACTGGGAAATACATGGCACCACAGCAGCAGGTTTTAAGACTGTAGTGTTGGTTCCTACCTCAAACTGTTTCTTCTACATTTTACTCCTCCCTTGGCTTCGTGATCCAACAGGTGCCTCCTCCAGTGTTTCTGTCCATAGAAATTACAATTAAGAAAACATATACAGAAATAACAATTGGTGAGCTTGTATTTCTTGGCAATTCACTGTTCTCAGAGTTTTTCATTCTTTTGAATCTCTTCCTGATGAAGTACAATGCTAGAGCATGCAGCAAAATAAACTGTTTTTGTATGTTGCAAAAATCTTCAAGCTAAAACTAGGACCATATAAAGGTCTTAGAAAAATCCTGTGAGGCACCAAAACATGTTCTGAGCCATCTGACACTAAGGTCATGAACACAGCATGCTGGAAAGCTTCGGTTCCAGTCTCTCTTCTAAATTAGGCAAAGCATGAAGCTGGACCTGCACTTCCAGCAAGTCAGGTAGGGGTGCTGTGAGCCTCTGCTCCTGGCTGCCTGGTGGAAGGATGGGCTCTGGAGGTTTTTTAGTGTTCCCTACTAGGGAACTTTTGATGAAACTAATATATTGCCACAAAAGCTTTTCAGTTTAAATGGATCTATGCTTTCTAATGAAAAGCCACTCAGTGAGGAAAAAAAAAGGAAATACCATCTTGTTCTTAAAAACAGGAGATGCTGTTTATTGCTCAGGCTTCACAAAACCTCGCTTGTATGGAGGGTGGAAAAAAATGAACACCTGGAGTGGTTTTGTATTTCACAGGTGTTACGCATGCACACATAACCAACTCCAACAGGTGTTAAGACTAAGATTTATTCTTCAGTAACAGTTAGAAGTCCAGTAACATTTTATAAAACCACAGGCTCAATGGTGTAAGGGGAATTAGTACTACATAGGAGACTTAAGAATCCTTGAGATGTAAAGTGATGGCTCAAAACGCGCGTATCCCTGCCCTACAAGCTGCGGGCTCTCTCCCTCAGGAGTTACCTCAGTCCGTGCCCCAACCCGAGGGGGAGTCCCCGACCGCAGACCTGCTGCTCCCAGCAGGACTGATTCCCAGAATGTCCTCCGGCGGGACCCCATCTATACCCCTGTCAAATCTGACCGTGGTCATTAATCCCTGTTGGCCGAGACAGTCACCTCAGTGTACCTGGCACGTCTCCATTGGGCAGTT
>JANZLQ010000040.1:10766282-10791900 GCA_026212715.1 Elanus axillaris
CAGCTTGAATAAAGTTGGAACGATTTTTACTCATATTGAGTGTATGTCGTTACCCGGGAACTCCGCACCCCGCTTCAACTGACTGCTTTCAGATACAGAGGTTAACTACTTAAAGGTTTGCTGATACAAACGCTTCTCCCAGACTGTAACTCTAATCTTGCAAATATGGTCATAATTGAATTCCTTGAGACTACTACCATGAGTAACTGCTTAGAAGATGAGAGTTCACTTATTCCTCTAAAATGCTTTGCATACTTTTAGTCCAACATAGTATGTGATTAAGGTGACTAGCTATCTATCTAACAATGCAGAATTCAAACATTCACGAGGCAAGTCTCTTTGGGAAAAAGATAACTGTCTTATGCAGACATCTTGATGATTTAAAAAATAATTGCAAAATAAATCATATTATTTTTGTAATTTGCAGATTTAAGATGTCTAATTTTTTTGTGAATAAATTTATTTCAGTAAGGAAGAGAAGCTTCATTCTGAAGGTACTGTCAAAAAGTTAAAACTTCATGACGGGAAACTGATTCTTCTAACACAGACGTCTACCTTGGATACCAATATCTCTAAAGAATCATTTAAAAAACAAGGATTTAAGCACCAAACTTTCACTTTAACCTCAAACATTAGCTGGAGTATGGAACTATGAAGCTTTCCAAACTTTATTTGACTACTCGTTCCCTATTACGGCTCAGATAGATTTCTCTACATTCAGGTATGAGACAAAGTAATAAGCTATGAACAAAGACAGCTGTGAATAACCTAAACCACCATCGTCTGTCATTGTTCTTCCAGTAAAGGAGGAAAAAACGACATTAGAGAAAATTTCAATAATAAAATTAGACAAAATCTAAAACTGCACCTTATTATTTATGAAGATAAAATAAAAACACAAAGCAAAAGAAGCTAAAATCAAATTGTCCTGGCTAAGCAAAACATTAAAAGCTTTAAGCCTGTATGTGTATATGCACATATGTTTAAATAAATTCTCAAATTAATTTTACTAGATAGCTGCTGCTTTACACACAGAAAACAATTGGGACTACTTTAGTATAATTAAGGACAGAATTTAAATATTCATTTCCTTCATGATGGTATTAATTATACATTTTAAACAAGAAGCAGAACTGTTGCTCTTATTTAAGAATTATGTCTTAAAAGTTTTGTAAAACATGACTTCTCAAAGATGAGCTAAAACTCTTTCTACTTTTTTGCTGCAAGATTTACCCAGCCTAGTTTTCTTGACATGTATTCCCATCATATGGAATATCTATTGCCTAAAGGATACCATTCACCACCTTTTTTCAGCCCACCACCTGTGAGCTCCAAGCTGAAAAAGCACTGCGTGTTTCTAACAAACAAATTGCGTAATTTTAGTTGTTAATATCCAATGAATATGTACTTCTGCTGGCATTCATCTGTCTGCTCAGGTGTTGACTAACCAGCCAACAAAAAGCCACATAAATCATAGTCATAGAGGTTTTTAACACCCATTTCTTACTTGCAGTAACTGGGCTATTCCCAAATCAGCATCTCCTTAAATCATGTCGTTTCATAGATATCTATTGTATCAGGCCTCCTCCCATTCAACCAGCCCAAGAAGAAATGTACTATACATCTGTTTCCTGTTTACTCTGAAGGTTAAGGTATGTTCTGAATTACCATCCTGGCTGGCTGGAAGCAGAGACTTACAACTAGATTTCATGCAAACCATGGTTATTACCTGACTATGAAGCTATGAGGTAATCTGGACTGGGTTTCTCTCACTGTCTCCTGCTTAAGTTATTATGGTGCTGCAAATAAATAATTTCTTGGACTTGTCTCTCCCATGTCCCAGCTGCGTGCCATAACTACCAGCCTATTAACTCAGTTTTTCATTCTTATTATTTCATTCTCATCTATGGTCCAATGAAGGCTTAACCACACATTCAATAGCAAATTATACTGGCAATCAGACTGAGTCTGAAGCCACTGGGAACTTTATAAATCTTGTTATTTGGACTCAGATCAGAATAAGTTTGGAAAATCCATTTGTTTTCTCTTGCATACTCTTGTATCCATTCTTTACCAGGAACCTCTCTAGAAAAAACATGCAAATCAGTCTCGCCACTGGCAATTATAAAGTTGTTAACTATGAATTCAACAACCTTGTCCGTAAGGATCAAATACACAAACTTGCTCATGTGCAAGATGTTCATGCAGAGGAACAATGTGCATAAACTACTCATTAACAGTAAGAAAAAATGAGAGATTATTTTTAGCCTCTATTTAATAATAAAGACTGCAATAACCATTCCCATACAATAAATTATCTTTAATGTGCAGAATATTAGCAGAATGTCTCATTATGCGCCACACCTTATCCGTTTAAAAGGAGGAAGAACATTAAATTTCTCAAACTACAATTCAGATGAGAAATATCTTATGCAAGTGACTTAGATCTTGACAAATAAGTCAAGGTATTAATTACTGCAGTGTTTTTTCTATTGTGGGAGAAATATTAAATCATAGCATCAAACATCCAGCAATATATGAATAAACTCAAGTAAGAGTATGTGCAGGTTAACTAAAATAATCCCTGTATTTTTTACTTCAACTTTGATATATTTATTATATTATGAAAACACTTCCTAATTTAAGTGTGACTAATATAATAAACTAGCCATGGATGCTAGTGACAAAACTTTACTGTCAACCTCTCCTGCAAGCTTGGATTTTCCAACTAGTCGGACTGCACAATTAATGAAAATTTGGTGCAATGTTCTGGTCCAGATAAGTCAACACAAGGCATGGTAATGATTATAACAAGTCCAGGATTTTACTTCCTGTACTTAAGGGAGGAAGTAATTTAAGATGCTTTTTGCAGGGATTGATGAAACTTCCATCAAAATCAACATTTTAAGATCATTCCATGAATCTGCGAACTTGCCACAAATTATTTATCTGCTTATCTTTGCTCAATATGTTTAATAGCTATCTGAATTTCTGATAATACCTCCTGTAAATTGTTATCTATTTCTCCTCTTATCAGTGGCATATTAGGCTATCCTCTCAGGCTCTACTAAATAATTTCTTTTGAAACTGTGAGAGGGGAGCAAGGGAAGAGAATGTCGTTTGATGAAGTGTTTTGCAAATGTAGAGCTTTGTAGTAGTTCATGTCAAGAGGATTCCCCTGTCTTAAGTGGGATCATTTCTGTGTTTGTGAGAAATAGAATTGATGAGAAATGTTGGTTTAATTAGTTCAATACAGTTAAATCTTAGCGAAACCACCCATGGTGCCCAGCACTCTGCCCAAGAGAAGAATTCACAATCAAGCACAGACATCTATGCAAATTTCAATTTCAGTTGTGTAATTTCCCATACCCAGAGCTACTGCAGGCTGTGCGAACCCCAACAGTATTTAGACCTTGAGCTCATTTTAGTAAAGTATGGCATTTTCTATAAATGTTAGAGGACAACTTTATGGACTTCAGAAAAGTTAATTTCATCTTCCAATTTAAAAAGAAAAAAAATCACTCTCTCCTTATAGTAGCTGACACCAGCAGGACTAATCAACCTGGTAATTTTCTAATCTGCGCTAATGAAAATTGTGATTAGCTGCAGGCCAGCTGGGTGACTAAATGGTTGATTTATATCATATTTAAAATGAGAGTTCAGAAAACAAAGGCTTATACTTATCTCTAGTCTCCAAAATTAAAGGTTAAACCTGACCTTGGGATTTGGGGGCTTTTTTTTTTTTTTTTGCTTGTTTTGTTTTTGTTCTTTACCTAAAATACTCAAAATACTCAACGGTCTTCATGTTCATTGACAATGCCATTTGGCACTCCAGTTGCACTGAAAAGAGAAACTTTGTAAAAGGATAAGGAAAACAGGGAAACATTTTACTCCCTTGCTAAATCTCCTGTTTTATTCTCTTCCTATTGAAATAGAAGTATTTCAGCTAATCGCCATATAGTGGATATATTCCTTCTCTTGTTCAATGAACAGAATCCCAAGTTAATTGATTTCATATTTTTATGACACTGAACTAAGATTAATAGAAAATATTGCAACTTTAAACTGCTAAAAAACTCACTCCAAGTTAGGCAATCATAATTAGTACTTCAGTTTTGTAATAGGGTGAAAATCTTTATTCCGTATCTTGCACAGACTTTTAAAACATTTGGTTGGATTTTCTAATAGTCACAAATTGTTCATTTTACTTTATTATATTGGAAGATTATGGCATTAAACCAAACTTATATAAAAGATGAATGATTTATGAAACTTTTTAAGGGAAAATAAATGGAAAAACAATGACATTCATCTTCACCTACTGAATGATCAAAGGAAATGAGACTTCATCTGGTTATTTTAGAGACAGAAACTAATAATGACACTTATTTTAATTAACAGCAGCCTCTGTCAAGAATAGGGAAAAAAATTGGGAGAAATTTCTGGAGAACTGCAAAAATTTTGAAGTTCCATTGGACTGAAAGCAAATTCTTTTTTTTCAGTACTTTTTACACACTGCTGTAGGAAAAAAATGTGGCAGTTTGTTGGGAAAAGTGAAAACAGTATCAGGGATAATCCAAACTATGTGGCCTTTTTCAAGTTTCCCCCTGCTGAACTGAATTTCACACTTTTGAAATTTTTGAAAACTGAACACATTTTTTGCAGTGTTCCATAGGTTAATAAAATGCAGAAAGTCAGCACCTCTCTTTCTCAATGAAATTAAACCCTTCTATAACTCTCATTCTTCATCTGTCTAGTCAGGAGTGTTGTTAAAGTAGAGAACAACCTCCATGAAGAATAATGAGACACTAAGTTGAAACAGGGTTTTTTGCATTTTTCAAGATGCAAACACTTATTTTTATTTTGTACAAATACATTTTGCTGCTACAGTATGTTCTTCCATTAATGCAGTTACCAAATGATGCTCAGGGAAAACACACTGATGGCTTTTGACAAGGAGTTACTCCAGTGCTTTAGTATGTATGATAGAAGGAACACAGGTTATACCTCTGCTATAACTGCAGCAGTAAGAAAGCTACCTGAATAAATTTTCTGCCTAATCTTACATGCCCAAAGTTAGACGACCACATTTCTGCTGAGGTATTTGCAGTTCTGCAAAGTATGTGATCATTGAAAAGATGTAAAAAGCCAAATGACCTATTTACATGTTTCAGGGCAGATCCAAGGTTAGGTTCTGTGCTAAGATCATTACTTCCTTATGCTTAGTTCTCTTCACTGCAGCTATTTTCATTCTTCTGAAAGTAGGCCATCTATTTCTTCACCTAAGATTTTGGTTAGGAACAGAAATACTGTCATACTAGACTGAGGCAAAGCCTACCTACTTCATCACCTTCACCAGCATCCAACATAAGAGAAAAAAGGGAAGTAAGCACACATGAATGACCTTCCTCCATTTATCACTTTAATATCACTTTAATATTTTTTTCTTAGCTTTAGGTTTACTCTGAATACTCCTATTTTTCATCTACAATTTTCATCTTGCTATTTTTTTTTCCTCAATGGCTTCCAATACCAGAGTTAAACACTAATTGAATGTTGTGTGGTTAAAGAGAAACGTATTTTCTTTTTCTAGTTTTAAGCTAAATTCCTTTTTTCTCCATGTAAACTTTCATTGTTTCTGTTTGTTTTGAACACCGAAAGAAAACAAATTTGAAAGTAGCAGCACAGACTTCTAATAAATAACATTTACAATACCGAATCAGAAAGACTTGTCTAATTTACAGAGATATGTTGATCATTAATTAGCAATGTATGTGTTCACAAGACATGGTATGCTGAAATACCCAGTCTCACTTCACTGAATTCACTAAAATGCATGCTTTTATGAAATGTTTTGAAGACTAAAGTCTAATATGATAAAAGTTGAATATAAGTCAGCAGCATCTAAACTTTTTTTTTAAAAAAAAGAATTCCATAGATTAAATTGATTCCTGTTATTAAAAACAGTAACAGTGGCAACAAGTAAATGCCTACCTTCTGGAAATAGTTGATGTTACCATCCTGCTATCAGAAAAGATGAGGTCTGGTACCTCAACAAAATATTCCTTTTACTTCAAATAAAATCCCAGTAGCATAGATGTAGACGCACTCTTCCTAACATTGCTAAAATTAAAGATTGTTAATGGTATTCCAGCCCTCTCAAAAAAATTGAGTCTCAAGGGTGGTATAATCACATAAAAAGAAAAGTCTTCTATTCATCTCTGGCTGACTAGGAGGCCATAAACCTGGGTCAATTAAGAAGAATAAAGGAAAACATCTACCAACATAATTGAGGCACTGGCACTATTATCAAGAAGATAATCCAATATTATCTTCTGACTGTCTTCAAAGAAGATGATCTTGTCTGGAAATATTTTAAAATAACTAAGTGCACTACAAAACCACAAACCATTTAAAAGATAATGCTGAATAAGCCATTTGGGATTAGAATAAGGTACTCTGGGATTCTGTGGCAGTCACAGAGCATGTTAAATTTTGCTCATAATATATTTTTCCTCGGGAAGGTTGTGCAAAGAACCTTAATGGAGTGGGAATTTGCATACCTACTTGTGACGTTAGATGACCTGGACAGTACTCGGACATTTTTTCCCTACCAACAGTAACCTTGTCTTTAAAAAGAGCTACAGCGCACTATGCGCAGGTCCATCTACTGATGAACATGTATTCTTATGCAAATTTATCTTACATATTATCATAAAGATTGGTGTGGCAGGGCATGACATGACAGGAGTTTTGTAACTTTCTTCCAAGGATAAGAAACTTCCCTGAGGTATCAGAATGTGTTCTAGTATTATAATATCGAGAAGAATCTCTGATGAGACCCCTTGCATATTATTTGTACTTTAAGAAAGACACAATTTAATTGAGAGTACATCTCGAAAATTTCCGCAGTCTTATAAAAAAAATGTTATTCTGTGAAATTTGAGATAACAAGAACAGATAGTAAAAAACTTCTAGGACATGGCAAAAAAAACACAAACCCCCTTTAACATAGATTATAATGCTCTTGGGTGATCGCTAGTTTAATGTACAGAGATCCTCTTCAGGTCAAGTGAAAGGCTAAGATGTTCATGCTGACCTCAGCTCTTCAAAAGTTAATTTCACTGTAGCTAAGTCAAATTTTACTGCCAAAACAAAATATGTCACAGTGTTTCAAAGCCACTAAAAATACATATATCTTCATTTCCTACTCCAAAAGAACATATTGAGAAAACAATTGTGCAATCTCTATCAGGAATAGAGACATTTTTTCTCATAACAATAATCATACATCATCACAGAATCTTAGAATAGTTCAGGTTAGAAGGTATCTCAGGAAATCACCTAGCAAACTGCCTCCTGCTTAATGCCTAATTCAGATGATGTAGTTTAAGACTTTGTCCAGTTGTGTGTTAAGGAGTACTTTGGAATATTTTGATCTAGACAGAGACAGGGAAAAATATTCTTGTCTATGTGACAGGGTCAGATATGGGCACAGTGTGTCTATGGAGTTATCTAAACTTTAGCAAACTCAGAAAAATATAATTTTAATTAAAATTTTGTTTATGCAACCATGGCTCTTAGATGTCTCTTTATTTACAAAAATTTTATTCTGGATATAAGAGAGATGTAGAACAGCATCATCCTAATGACAATTCTTTAATGAAAGAGAATGTACTACTTAATTGTATGTTAAGACAATATAGAAGTTAGATAAAAGGATGGGTACAAAAACTATGGAAAATCCTTTAATCAATATCAATCCCATATCCCAAAGCCAAATATGGACCAGTTGACCAGCTATTGTAGTGTTTTAGCTTTTGAGTGAACTTTTAGATCAAATCTACCAAACCTACTATGCTTTGTTTCACATAGAAAAGAAATCTATGAACACTTGAATAAAGCTGCATTAAAAGATATATTCCAGAAGCCTAAGCAACATGCTTATGACTAATTCCTGTTCAGGCCACAGGATCACTCTAGTTTCAATGCTACATATTTTCAGATTACAACTTATAAGTCATAGAATATGATTAAAATAACAACCCATCAGAGCCTACTTCATTCGTCTGACAATTAGAAAACTTGTAATTTACAGTCTGAATTTATCTGTGCCCAATTAATGCCTATTTGTTCTTGTGATAACCTTGTTCTTTAGTTTACATAGCTTTATCTGTTATTCATCCCTGATATATTTGTGGAAAACACTCATATGCCCCCTATATTTATATTTCATATCTAAATTTTTGTAATATCATTAAAATTAACTAATAATCATCAGTTAGTACTCATAAAATCTCCTGAACTTGAAAAGACGTGTTAATATTGAATACCATTTGTTAGCAATAGCCATGAGTGTAAGTTCCTTACGGTTTCTCTGCTGAAGCAAAACACAGAGCAGAAATCTTATATCTTCTCAATTACATTTTTGACCAAGCTGCAGAACAAAAATATCCAGCTTGGACTGTTGCGCAAAAATCTAGCTGGAGGCTACACTATCAGTAACTTTTGCAATTATTTGTAATCATTATGGAATTGATGGTAGTGCTTTGCCTTGGAGTGATAGGCAAAGAGTAAACAACCTGTTTTTTTTTAAAAAGATACAGATATAAGTAAAGAAGAAACAAGAAAAAAATAGTTCCTCAAGCATTTTCGCAGGAAACCCAGTTATTATGTGCAGGCCTCTATTTGCCTTCTCTTTAACAAAAGTTTCTCTCACTCTGTTCTGTTCCAAACAGCTGAATGTCTGATGAAAGCTCTAACACACATACTTTCAAAAGTGCTTCTTTATAGTGCTTTTTTCTTCTTCATAGATGTACATATTTATTTATGTCTGCCACCATCCTAATGAAATGTCATGGAAAACACGAGCAATAAATAATAATCTCAGCCAAGGAAGCAGAGTGCTCATGCGGTTATCAAGTGGTATTTTCCATACTGCTTATTAATCTCTCAAAAGCATGAAGTTGTTTAATAAAGTAAAATAATTTCTCATTCATTACAGCAATTATGTCAAAAGACATGTTTATATTTGAAGTCTTGACTGATTTCATTCTAGAGAAGACCACCTATTAATATATTTATTCTGGAAAATTACACCACCACCCACAATGACAATGACCTTGCAGGGAAAAGAGAAGCTCAAGTACCTTCTCTTTTCTATATATATAACATACATTACCACAACAGAAGTTAAATATAATTTCCTTAATGGAAAAAGGCTGTCCTTAATTGCTTTATATAAAAACCAATTTAAATAGCAGAATATGGAAAATGTCAAACCCTTAAAAACTTACTAATTATATTTCCAAATACGATTTACCAATTAAAGTTCTGTTATTGACAGATTTAGAAGACAGAGGTAATTTCGTTAGTCCAGGAGGAACACTAGTGATTTGTGTTACAAAATATATAAATGGTATATAATGGCATTGTATTTTAAGAGCTGCCACAGTACACTTTATCTAATCTAAGGCATTTTTCAAATTTCTATAAAACTTTTCTACTTAAAAGATGCTTTGGAGCTAGATGAAGGACCAAATTTGGATAGTGAGCTACTCACAGATTTTTAAGACCAGACGAGAGTATAAAATCTGGTTTTATCATGTACTTTTTGGAGTTAGAATACCTATATGCATATTTGGAAAAATAAACACACATCACTATTAGTGGTACAAGATTCACAGAGGATGACACACAACTTTGAAATCCTGGTGTTTAACCTGTGACAGAATTACTAGGCAGGGCTGGTAGCATGTCTTCACTATCATTTTAGTAGTCTCCAGATTCAAATAAATTAATGTTTTCTGTTTAACTGTAAATACCACTGGTAAGGTAAGGACCTTACTGGCTTCTGTGCTGCCAATAAAGTTCTCTTTCAAAAGGAAAATATATCATCATGCTTATAATAAAATGGCTTGTTGTTTTCCTGTAGTCTTTCTAACATCTTCTATAATAAAGGCATTCTCCTTAAAGAAACATAAAACCACTTTACAACACAGCAATCAGCAACACTAAACTTACAAACCAAATATACTGCTTTGCTCAGCACAGGTAAAGAAATGAGGTGTGAGATCAAAGTTGAATTCAGACGAATTTAGATCAGACTGTCTGTGAAGTTAAATCCAGCCAGACCATCTTGAGTTCCTGGCAAGAATTGAAATAGGTCTTCAAAGTAGGCCTTTCGCTATGTAAGTATATGTATGTGGCATTACAAACTCAAATGATGTGTATATTGGAGCAGGCATGGCCAAACCAGAATGTAACACTGAAGAACAGGTCTTCTCCATTATACAGTTCTTCTCTGGCTGCCAACAGTTCCTTCCATAATTCAACACACCCCCCTCCCCCCCAAAACAGCCCACACATCCTCCCTCTCTATGCTTGAAAAACTCAGGCTATGGGCTGAAGAAAGGCTCGATATCTGTGTTCTTTGCATCTTATGTCTTTTCCATCTGATAGCAATTCTACAAGGACATGCAAAGAAATCTAGAATGCAGTGCATCTGGGAGTAAAATAAAGGTATGTTTTAAGCAGCACAGTAGAAGTCCCACTCTGCTTTTGGTCAGAGCTATAAAGGAGTTCATTCACCTGGACTGACTTGAAATAACAACTGATTCTTAAACTTCCTATTAGAACTAACATTGAGTATGCATCTTAAGAGTCAACTTTTTTCAGACTCACTTGGGTGGCTCACTTACCATTCTTCCTTCCACCCCAGCTGGATTTTGCCTCTTTTGAAGCATGCTAAGGATGCCTAGCACTGCATCTGACTTTACAGAACCCTTTCTCCCTAAGCTTGGTTGATCTCTTCCCACTTTAGCTCTGTGTCACAAGCCTGAAGCTAGAGCAAGCCCAGTGTTACCAGTGCCCTCCTTTTGAATCTACTTCAGCCAGTGAGCAAATAGTATCAAGTCAAGGAAGAAGAGCAATACCTAGTTTCAGTTAGACAATAATACAGTGATAGTCCACTTTTGTCTCACCTAAGCTTACCATTTGAGCAGCCCAGCCGACTAAAGAGTTTTTTCTGACTTATACAGGGGGAGATGAGTCTTACAATGTATTTCATGAGAATGACTAAGGGAGCAGGCTAAAATCAGTCATAAATGTTCTCTAGAACAAGAATAGAGAGCACAACCAGGGTACTAAGGGTGAAATACTATTCTTCTAACTTGATTGGTTTTGTACTCTAAAACCTTTTGGGTGAGGGTTGTGATACTTTTGCTTACTAGATGCTCTTGGATAACACAGACATGCCATTACACTGTTCCCTACAGCCATTTTATATAGTGATTCAGTTCCAACACAGAAATACTTCCCATCCTCCTGATTGATTATGTTCTTTACAGCTGTTGATAGAAAAGACTGTCCACTTAGTGATATCCTGAAGGTTGCAAGGCACTTCATAACACGGTCATTCATCCTGTCACACCCTGCTATTAGAAAAACTCCTTTCACTTCTGCCATAACTGGTTTTCACTTCACTTCAAGCCACAATGTGTTTACCTCATGTCATTCTTGTTAAATTCATTTCCACAACCGAAGTGTCTGAGCAATGTATGTTAATCAAAGAACTCTCCCATATTTTCACCTTCGCATCTTTTGTATTTTTTGGAACCAAACATGTCAGAAAAAAGAGCTCAGAACCACAGCACCAGAAAGCATTAGAAATTAGTACATTCTCAGAAAGCTTTCTGTTTTCTGCCACATATGGACTGATTTAAACACAGAAGCATGGGGTTTTAGTGTAAACTCTTGTTATTATTTTTATCTATTTTACTTTAAGCATTAGGGAATTCCTTTCAGATGAGACCCAGGCAAATCCAGTTTGTCTCTCATTCAGTAACCATGTTGAGTTCATGTCAGGCTTCTGTCTGGGCATTTCTAAAGGAAGGTGAAGCTATTACACTGAACACTGAGCTGACAAGAAATGTACCTTCTTCAAATAATATATCTGCCTGTATCTCCATTTTATCATCATTTTCAGTCTTTCCCATTAGCCATCTTTTTTGTTGGAACTTAGTCAAGAATTTTCTCTTTTGAAATTAAGAATATGGAATGAAAAAGCAACAAAAGGGTAGCAAATCATGGCCCTTCACTCATATGCTTGGATGAAAAATGTTACACTATACCTTGAGATGTTAGACTCATTGTTCAAAATAGAACATTTCTCTTGCAGAGAGTTTTAAGAGCTACATCTGTTTTCCAGGCTATTCTTTTTCTGGCTTGTTAAAAATGAAGATGAAATTTCATGTGACTACTTAAAATAAACATCTAAAACCTCTAATACCAAAAGTTCGTGTATGTTTAGCATTGCAAAATGGCATACTTCAGTTATCAGAAAATTGGAATGTGTGAAGTTTACACAGACTTATGCTTTATAACCATTATTGCCAGACAGTAGTATTTGAAAGTAAATAAAATTATGGGTAGAAATATATAAAAAAAAATGCTAAAAAGAATATCTACCAAACCAAAGCAAATGAAAAGCTAATATATTAAATAAAACTAAAACAGCAGGGCTGATGTTTATGAAGAAAATCTATCAGCTTGGTGAATGAAACTGATACTATTACTGAAGCTTTTCAAGAAAAGCAGCATGTCACACTGTCAAGAAGCATAAAAAGCAGTTAAAAATCAAAACTATTCACCCTAAATAATATTTTTAATTACTTTGATGGAAATTACTGATTAATGGTTAGATTGCAAGATGAGCGTAAACAGGGAACCAGCTTAAAACAGCAACCATTCCTGTTTTCCCCTTTTATATCTCTTTTCACATAAGCAGGAACAGAAATGAAAAACATTCAAGTTCATTGCATCTACAGAGTAACAGAAAGCAAAAATTTACTATCACTTCTAACACAAGTACTAAAGTGTAATGGATAAAGTCAGGGTGTGACAGGCTCTCTATAACAGGAATATACTTCTTTACAGAATGTTACACTGAAACTTTTCAGGATATTTTGCATGCAAAATAATTTTCTGAGTTCAAGAAGTAGTTGAACCTGGTTATAGAAGTATCTGTCCAGGGTTATTAGTAAAGAACCATTACTTCTGACTTGTGAAGCACCGATGCAGCAAATCACTGGACATATGGAAGTGTATCACTTGATGTTTGTCCTGTGCTTACTCTCTTCCTTTAGCATTTGCTTTTGGTAACTATTGGAGGTAAGATGCTGGGATAGCCAATACCTATGGTAGCTGTTGGTGTTATGTTTTTATGACAAAGAAAATGCACTACATTTCTGAACTTCTGGAGGCAATGCCTACCACCAATACTAGCTGACGGCCATGCTCTGCTGCAGGGCAGTGGCAGGCAATAAGAATTCCCTTTGTTTTCCACCTTGCACACCAAGAGAGGCTCCAGCCAGCAACCAGAGGAACATGGAGACTCTCCCTATCGTGTGGCCTTTCCAGAAATAGAGAGATATTGCCTTGATTATCTGTGGGTAGAAAGAATAAAAGAAAGCAAAGGAAGAACCAGTAAAGTAATATTCAAGATTACCAGGGTAAAAAAGAATTATTTTGTGCAGGGCTCAGGTCTTAACAGCCTTTACTATTGGAAATCCTTTGGCGATCTATGGATATTCTCCTCCTTTAGTGGTTAGTATGATCAAGAAATAATGAACAGATAATTAAACTGTGTTATATGTCACAAGTATGAAATCCACCTTTGCTTATGGCATCTCTCTTCATTATGAAGTGTTTCCTTTAAGTACAGTTCTTTTTTCTTTGCTGCTTATCTATAGAAAGTTCCATTAAAGCAAGATGTGCAATAAATGCACCTCCTTAACAAGCTCTTGTACAGCACAACTCTTTGCAGGTTCAGTTTATAGGGACAGCAGGATTATTAGTTAATCTCACACTAGCTTTACTGATCTTCTATGGAGAAATCCAAAGCATGGAAAACTGAAAGCATACTGTTGGTGAGAACCTCCACATGCTGAGAGCAACTTATTTCCTAGAGGAAGTGGCAACACAGTTGGACCATTTCTCTTAAAGATGTGACAGCCAAATGCTGAGACAGAACAAAGACAGCGATTAAAATAAATGGCATAGTGAGTAGGGATGAATATGGTCTATCGTTATGAACTAGATTCACACTGGGACTGGCAGGTGACAAACCAGATTCTTTTTAATTATTTTGCAGATGTTCATGCCAATTTGTGTTCTTTTCATATTATTGATTTATTACAGTTGCGGTATTGTAGATAAGTGTTAAATTTAAAACATGCCTGTTTCTCTTTATGGTAACTAGACCATGCTTTCACTGCTCGGATGTGTAGAATCAGAAAAAATCTTCTTTTTCTTCTTCCTCATTCTGCACCTTTCCATCCCCCCAGTTTCAAACTCAAGATTCATACTTTATAAAAGAAAACCACAATCTCCATTTACATAAGCAGGCAGAATCTCATTTAGATTCTCCTGTGCTGATTAGAAGGTATAACTGTACTCAGTATATTCTCTGACTTCTTGTTTCACTAAACATAGGTTCAGAGGGTTAGTGATCCTAAAGAAGAATACTGACCTGAGCTTTGCCGCTGTTACTTCCTTTCCAAGTTAATTGCATTTTTCTTGTTGGTCAAAATTAAACCTTATATAAAACTTTATACACTAAAATTATGAAGAAATTAAGAAGCTTTTATGCTGAAATAGTAAAGTGCAAAAAGTCAGGTCAGGTTCTCAAACCTGAAAGCCATAGATCATTGGATTCTGATCAAGAACATGTCTTGATGCCTTAACTCTAATTCAATTATATTACCTTGTAGAAAAATAAATGCAATACAATTAGTAATTGACCTTATTTACTACCATGGAAACAGCACTTTTTGCCTTTAAACAGCTGTGCAAATATTAACTAGTCTCCAAAATTTCCAGGGAGGCAGGAAACAACAGTAACTTGGAGGATCTGAGTCAAAGCAGTGAGATGACCAAAAAGGCTGATTAAATTCTTAGTAATAACTATAGCCAATACAGAATTACTTAGCTTTAAAACACAGTAAAGTGAACTTCATTACACATTTAAAGTACATAACAGGTCATGTCAGTGTCATAAACTTACATCTTAAATATGTATGGCAACATTTGGAACAAGTCCCAAGTATTGGAATAACACTAAAATAAATTGATTTGTGTTTTGATTTCTGCTGTAATTATCTTCTAAGGTACTGCTTCACATTGATATTGAACACCAATGTTCAATTACTTGCCTTAGACTAACTATATTTTGCAATGCATTTTATAATAGTGTCACAAGATAATCTTGCTTTCTCAATGTTACAAATGTGAATAGTATAGGAATAGCATGGAAATATTTTCACTTAGGACCACAATAATTGTGCTATGAAAGTAGTTTTAGATCAGTTTTTTCTCTAACACAATTGCTGTTAATGGAAAAGCAAAAGATGCATGGAGCAAAGGGGGCCTTCATTTCAGATGACATCTCAGCTGAAAAAATTTAGGGACATCTGCAACTGGCCATTGTACCTGAGCTACCTTGTATTATAGTTTCTGAATGACATATCCTCCACTAATCTGTCTAATCTCTTGCTTTGAATTTATTTATAATTTTGTCTTTTAAGACTTCCCATGCAGTGCTTTGCAAGTTAAGTGTTATGCAAAGAAGTTATCTCCTGTCTGATAATTTTGGAGGTATCACATTAAATTACGGTATATGACAATTCTGTTCCCTATAGAATTCATTTGAATCTGCTGCATCTCCCTGTTGCATCTTTAATGGAACTCTGGCTTGAAGCATAGTCAGAGATAACACTTTAGAGGAGCACAAAAGGCACAATTTCAAGTCCTAGATCGTTGGTAATATAATTCCAGTAATGTTTATCATTGCCTTGGGAATCTTTTAGTCTTTCCCAGCAGAATGGACTAGATGAGGTGCTCAAAGAAGAGGGAGCTCTTTTGCATAATGCCATGCATTAACGTGAAAGGGTTTGCAGTTCACTGGAAAGTTACTGTTATCATAAAAGCTGAGTTTGATGTTTTTTTGTGTTGCTACTGTACTATTAGCCAGGTATCAGCTTTGGTGTTCAATGTTTCCTTCCTCTGCAAACAACTGAGATGTACTTCTCTCATCCATCCCATCCTGTCTCTCCCAACTAAACTCCTAGTCCCAATTGTTTTGTAAACAATTTAATGAAACTTCCATTTTTTAACACAAAGAAAAAATGAAACCACCCTGAAAACTTTTGATTCGTGAGTCTATCTTTATACCGCAGTGATAAGAATTAAAACAAAACAAAAGAAAAATTGCTTTTCCATCACTGGAAGAAATAAGGTTTTAGTTCCTTTCCTATTTAACATACACCTTTAATTTTATAGAGCCATGTAAAATTTATTTTATTTAAGAACACTAAGTTTGGAGTCAGAATGAGCAGGAGTTTCAGCTGGTTTTGGGAGAAGGGTCAGGAAAGCATAACGTTATCCTGTGGATTCATTCTAGTTCCCAGAAAGCCACTTGTCTGTGGAGAGGAAGTTCGTGATATAGAAACTAAAAATTCTATTTCCAAGTGAATAATAAAATTTGTTGGCAGGGAGGAAACTGGAACATTAGAAATTTCAAGAAAATTAAGGAAATGACAGGAAAAGTCACTCATTAGACAAACCAATGCAGGATTACAGGAGAAAAAGAACTATACAGCCTAATTATGCCAAGAAAACATGAAAATTTTGCCTACGAAATTCAGAGTGCTGTGGAAGTCTGGGATAGATCATGGCTTACTAGTTCTATTGGCTTATTTCCTTCTTTCTTTTTACTCTTTTCTGCTTTCACAAAAGACATGAAACTAATTTACTTTAAAATGTTTATTTGATCTGATTGTTTTATATAAAGAATTATATTGGTAACTCTGAAGGAAACATCATGCTAGAGAAGTTGTTTTTTTCTTTTCTTCATGTCTTGATATGAACTAAGAATATGATTGTATTGTGAAAACACTTGCTGTTTACTGACTCACTGATGTTAATACTTTTCAGCATTCTCCTCAGGTCAGGTATTATAGTGATCATAAAAATTTGCCTGAGAGATAAATTTCCATATCTGCTAGAAAAATATTAAAAAAACAGAACATACAAAGGCAAATAGAGAGATTTTAACTGACCAATTAATTTAATTGTGGTTGTGATTGGGCTCATAAGATGTGTTTGCCAGTGATCTAACAGCACAGAAAACAGAGGTATTTTCATTCTGACAGCATGACAGAACTACTTCCTCCTCATTCTGCTGAAGTAGACAGTTCTGCCTCCCGTTTTTTAAAATATATTATACAAAATAGCAAAATTAAACACTGCACTTCTATCCTCATCATTAGACAAGTGTTTTCTCTAAGAAAGCCTCTAATAAGAGCTGCATGTTAAATTTCAGTTCCTCTTCCCATGTATTTAACCATACTGTGACAGAAAGGAAGAATACAAAAAGGTGACTTCTTAAAAAAAATTATGGAAATTTAGATAAGCTGAACTGCTAAAGTCAGAGAACCTGCCACTGAAAAAGCCAAAACTGTCTAAATACCGTTCACCTTGCAGCAGGGGTAGACTGGATGATGTGCTAAGGTCCTTCTACCTTTTTCTCATTCCATGATGTACTGAGGAAGCCATTTGCTGTTCACAAGTGGTGTTGTGGTGTAACCCCTCTCACCATACTGCAATATTGGGCGCCATCTCTTGGCAATGTGCAAACTGGGACAGAGAGAGACACACACCAGTGTTCCATACTGGGATGGACAAGAGCATCCTGTTTGATCAGTAACTCCTGGAAGTACACAGGCTGGAACAGTGACAGCACATCCCATCCCATGAAGCTTGTGCTGTGAAACAATCAACAGTTTCTCTTTAGTAATCAGAAATAAACTTGATAGCTAATATTTTACGTCTAAAAAAGCATGCAGATGAGTTCAATCAATGTTTCGAGTTGGTGAAAATCCTCTCAAATGAATACAGTAATTCAATCTAATTGATAGGTTTTTTCCACTTAATGATCAGAAAAATCAAATTTCCTTCTGTTGTCTTCCCACCTCTACTCCTCTATGCAGAGCAAGCATTTTTGCAAGCAGAGAGCTTTGTAACTCAACCAATCATGGATACACATGTCAGCTTCCCATGCCTATGTCTCGAAAACTCTCCAGACCATATCTGAAACAGTTTGCATAAGACCTACACTTTCCAATCACCAAAGAGTAGGCAGCCAACATTCCTGTTCCTCAGTGTATGCTTTCCCAGGAGGCACATAGCCTTGTTTCATACTCTAAATCATTATATCAGTGTTTCTAAACTGAAATCAGTGTTTCTAAAAAAGGTCAAACTAGCTCATGAAAAAAAAACAACCCCGAACTACCAGAACACCAAAACCAAGTGTTCCCTTCCCATGGATACGTTTGTTGTCATGGCACAGAGCTAGAGAATAAAACTGTGTGGTGGGTTGCCCCTGGGTGGATGCCAGGTGCCCACCAAAGTTGCTGTATCACTCTCCCTACTGAGATGGACAGGGAACAGAAAATATAATGAAAGGCTCATGCGTTGAGGTAAGGACGGGGAGATCACTCACCAATTACCATCACAGGCAAAACAACCTTGACTTGGGGAAAAAAAATCTATTAGCAGTTAACTCAGAATAGGATAATGAGAAATAAAACCACATCTTAAAAACACCTTCCCCCCACTCCTTGGTTCTTCCTGGGCTTAACTTCACTCATGATTTCTCTACCTCCTCCCACTGAGTGGCACGGGGGGTGGGGGGTTGGGCAATAGGTGCTGTGGTCTGTTCATCACATGTTGTGTCTGCCTGTCCTTCCACCTCCGGGGCAAGACTCCTCACACCCTTCCACTGCTTCAGCATGGAGTCCATCTCATAGAGAGAGTCCTCCATGAGATTTTCCAACATGGGTCCTTCCCACAGACTGCAGTTCTTCATGAATTGCTCTAGCATGGGTCCCTCGCGGGGTCACAAGTCTGCTCCAGCAAGGGCTTCCCACAGGGTCACAGCCTCCTTCGGGGACCCACCTGCTCCAGCATGGGGTCCTCCACGGGCTGCAGGTGGAGATCTGCTCCCCCGTGGACGTCCCTGGGCTGCTGGGGGACAACCTGCCTCACCATGGTCTTCCCCATGGGAACCTCTACTCCGGTGCCTAGAGCATCTCCTGCCCCTCCTTCTGCACTGACCTGGGGGTCTGCAGGGTTGTTTCCCTCACATCTTCTCAGTCCTCTCTCTGCTGCTGTTTTCATTGCACAGGTGTTTTTTCCGTTATTAAACGTCTCCCAGAGGTGCCACCACCATCGCTGAGGGGCTCGGCCTTGGCCAGTGGCACGTCCATTTTGGAGCTCGATGGCATTGGCTCTGTCGGACATAGGGGAAGCTTCTAGCAGCTTCTCACAGAAGCCACCCTTGCAGCTCCACCACTACAAAACCCATGCCATGCAAAAATCAATAAAAAAGTGAAAAATATTTCAAGTTTTGAAGCTGGCAGCTCTATTTTAACCCCCTGCAGAATCCTGTGGTAAGAAAAATTTTGATACTATGCCAGCACCTTTGGTATACGACAATCACAAGCCATTGTTACGTGGAATGCCACACTGGTCTAAGTTCTCCCACAATCTTAATTTTCTTCACACCAAATAAAGTTCATTTCTCAGCTGGAAAACGTCCTGATAATAGAAATAATTCCTTCTTTATTTGTTTTCCCATGTGAGACTTAGTTTACTCTTTCAGTGCTTCTTCCAGTGGTCACTCTGGGCAATGCATACTAAGACCTCCTAACAAAACCTCCAATCTTTGGAGCAAGTCAATATCATTACACAGTCCCTATGTGTCTGTTCGTACAAGATAGGCAAAGTACATCCATTAATTTACTTTCTTTTAAGTATTAGAAAAATCATTAACCTATTAAACTGAACACTTTCAGTTAAGGTAAAGAAAATATGCACTTATTTTTATCCATAAAATATACACTTTCAGAGTTTTATACAAATATTTATAAGGACATTGCGACTGGCTAGCAACTCAGCCTTCAACTAAAGATTGTCAATACAGTTTTGCAATGTGAGCTGCATTTGCTTGTTAGTCAGATGGCCTGAACCCGTTGTAACCCAATTTATATCAGTAGTTTCAACATCCAGAAGTATGAACATTCATACTGACAAAGTGGCAATGCAGAAAGGTGGCTTTATATATGTATATAGTTACATTTTTACATGTGTACAGTAAAGGAAACAAATTTTTCTCATCAGGATGGAAGTTACGTAACACAGAAATTTATAGACAATGATATAAAGTAATAAAGAGGCATATTACATCTGATATGCTAGTTATGTAGTATTTTTAGATGTTATCTGAAGGATTAATTTGCATGTAACCTTAAAACTTTTATCCTGTATCGCAAAACTTTTCTCAGATTTATAATCCATCTCCAAATATGTTCTGTTTTTAAGTTTAAAAGAGATCCTAATTGCATGACTTGGAGCAGATTTCCTCAGTAAGTCTAATTACGGAAAATTATTGCTGAGAGTGAGATTTGGAGATTCATAAAAGCAAAGCTAAACTTTACAGTAGTCTGATGGGTGTTGAATTGTGCCATGTCCCTGGAATAGGAAGTTGCATCGCTGAAAGATGCCAGGAGTTTGTAAAGATAAGGGTAAAAATTTTTCTTATAAATGTTTGGTTTTTTTATCTTATATGCATATTGAGATCATCCAACAAGCCTGCACATCAGCCATTTGCCAGTGAAAATAGATCTAACTGCAGAATTAGGGCAGTAATCAGCAGCCAACAGTGTCCTGAAATTAGGAAGGTTGAAAGCATGGTCATAAAACTGTATGCTCCTCCAAAGAAGTAGCAGAATTCTTGATTATTTTTGTCCTTTTGCCCACTATCACACAGATCAATTTTTTTCTCCAACATCTTCAGTTTTTAAATATTTGCAAACATACTTTTTGTGATGAAATCAGTCTTTTACCCAAAGTCTCATAATATTGCTGTCTTTTCAACTTGGTGGTGTGAGTGATTGATAGGGTTCTCGTCCCTTTAAAGCCAGGATGTTGTCACCACAGAAGGCTGTAGTTTAAGATAATACATGCAACTTTAATACAGTAACTCAAAGGAACAAAATTAAACAAGTGTATATACACTTACAAGATAAAGTCCTAATAATTTTTACCCTAGGGGGCCAAAAATCCATTAGACATTTGGTATTGATACTACTTTCTCTATGTGTGGATGTTTAAATCTTATTTTTTCTCTGTATGAATAATTTTACTACACATTTATATGCCTGGAAACGGTGCTTACTTCTGTAAACATCTTGAACCACAGCTGCATTTTCCTTCATTAAGGAAAAGTTCTAAGGGAAAAATTGTATATGTTAATCTTATTATAAACTCTTTCAATCAAAAAAGAGTTTTGTACTTGGCCTAAACAAATTTTCTTAAATTTAATACGCTGTTCCCCTATTTCTTGTCGAATCATCATTCTTTCTCCTCTTCAGTTTTCACAGCAGTCTCTCTGAACTTTAATCTTAAATGTTGTCCCTAATGAACTGACCCTGTATCCAAGAGTATCCACCTATAGAGAAGCAGCTACATAAGAAAATAATTCCACACTTGGTAATGAATATAGTAAGCAGCTTTACCTTATCTGAAGCACAGCAGTTTCTAATACAGTATCGGCTATTCATTGTTCCTTTTCACCACTTCTAAAAATTACTGTTGGTGTAGGTGCATGGAATTTTCAATCTATTTTTCTTTTTCCACCAGAGTACTTATAATGTTCTCAACTGGAAGTGCAGGAGTAATCCAGCTGAACAGTAGTAGTTGCAGTCTAAAAGTTAAGAGCGTATGGGTAGATCTCATTGAATGGGGTTAGCTGACTACTCCTACCGAGAAATCAACACAGCTCCTGGAATAAACCCTGAGGCTGGCAGTGAAAGCCAGCTGGAAGACTACATTTGTTGCATCAGAGACAATGCTGCTCTCCAGAATACTCACATTGCTGAGCTTATTCAGACTAACAGTGCCAGCAGCTTCATTACCCCCATACACGTAAGCTACTCATCACCAGTGACTCAATATGAGTTACAGGAACTTGAAGAAAGAGTGAAAGCATCAGGGATAAAATCCTGTCCCCTTGGAAATGAAGGCTGCATTCTCCGTGACTTTCACGGGGCTAGGGTTTCTTTTTTTCCTTTTTTTTTTTTTTCCTGATTAGCAGAACATAACCAACATTGTAATCCTGCAATAAACAACATAACTCAATACGACACTATTTTGCACATTATAGGAAGACTTTCTATCCTGCTATCTCTAGCAGATATGCAAAGGAGTGCTAAAAGACCTTCCTAATTGGAGACACCTGTATAAAGCATATTTAAGTAGGATTCTACAACCCTAAATTGCTGCATATTCACCTGACTCTTTTCATCTACCACTTGATTGCCTGGCCCTAAGGAATTATTTTTTAAAGTCTTTTTTACAATACAAATTCCTTTATTTTCCTTGAAAAAGCAAATTTCAAATTTTGCCTAGCATATGCTAGGCAAAGGTTAGGAAGAGCAGTTGACCGGTACTTTTTCCTCATTAGCTTCACAGCATAGACATAGAGAGAATGTGTGCAATTGCAAACTGCTTAAATATTCCACACAGAGCTATTTTAAACATTCATATTTAAATCCATGGTTCAGAAGGAAGCTGCAGTATAAACACACTTCATTCAACCAGATTTGAATATTGGTGTCAGTAGCTTGAATCAAACAAATTAGACCATGTAGTTATCTATGGAAAACATATGGCAGACTGATAAAAACCCACTGCTATGTTTAAAATCTACAGTATTTCATTTGCATAGCAAAAAGCAGCTGAAGGAGGATGTTATCCCTCAAGGACTAGCCAAACTGATACAAGGAGGACTCATTGGGCTGGATCCTCAGCTAGTATAAATCACAAAATACATAGGTGAATGGAAATGGAACTACTCACTCTAAAAGCACACGTGCTCATATAGACACTGGATCAAGCACCGATTTCTTTGTTCTCAGCTCCTTACTAGTAAAATGGGGCTATCCCATTTTTCTCACCCACTCTTATTTCCATTAGAGAAAAAGATCTTCAGAAAGGGCATTGTCTATTACTTTGTGTTTTAAAAAAAAAAAAAAAATTGCAAGAGGTGTGCCATCTTGTTTCAGCTACTGCCCTAACATGAGTAATGGCAATGGTACCTCAACCTTTTTCTCTCTTAAGTTCTCCCTTTCATGATGGCCCAAAGGCTTTTCTTGGCTCATGTTTATCTTCAACAATAAACCCCTGCCTCATCGGGGTGCAAATAACAAACCAAGACAAACTAAACTGTAAAGCAGCTGCTGACAGGAGAAATAAAGACAGCTAAATGAATTTCAGTGGGAAAGACAACACTGGTTCTAAACATCATCTCTTACTGTTGCTACTTCCCATATAAAAAAGAAAAAATATAAACTGCTTTGAGCAGCCAGTGATTTAGCTATAAAAATATCTGGCCCACTCATGACTAATCATCTCATCAGTGCCATGTTCAGATGATCTGAAGTATAAGTTGTTCTGGCAATATCTGTATGCTAAGCATTTAAGCCTTTCTTAAGAAGATGTTCATGACTCCTAGACTGGCTCTTTTACTGAATGAAGAACCTGCAAGATTTGTTAGGTGACATCATTTATAAACAATGACATTGCTGTCTGGAATGAATATAAATATAAAAGGAATGAATCCACTATCATCTATTTGAAATTCAGGCTTAGCACTGTATAAAGTGACTATATATGCTAATTTATCGCCCGCCCTACACATTCTTCAGCAAGTAAGTCAGTTCACTGCAGATAATTTATTCCACAACTATTGAATCATAAAATGCCACGGGACATGTCCATGGGTCAGGACAACACAGTAAATTTTTTTTATTTTCATACCCCTCCCCCCATACATATATGTATATATTTCAAAAAAGGAAGATCCTGGTGTCAGAATCACCCACATCTAGACAGTAGTTAGAGTTCAAGGAGAAAACAAAATGTTGTCTTTTTCTCATTGGTATTCAAATAGCAAATGCTGAAGCAAGGAACTCTGCTAAATGTTGTCCTGCCTGTGAACCCTGAAATAGCTTCAGTCCCTTGTGAAGATTTTTCTAAGTTTCTATGAATTACTTTCAATAGCAAAGCTAGCAATAAAAATAAGTTTTGGAAATATTAAAACATTTCAGTTAAATAAAATACCTACCACCTGAATGCTGAAGTTAATTAAGAACCACACAAATCTCTGCTGATAGCCTAGAAAAGAATGTCTCCTTCTGCATATCCAAATCAAGTACTTTCACAGACCAGGTGGTTTCTTCTAGAATAGAATAATTTATGTTGGAAAAAGCTCTTAAGATCATCAAGTCCAACTGTAAACCTAACACTACTAAGTCCACCAGTAAACCATGTCAGTAAACGCTACGTCTACACCTCTTTTAAATACCTCTAGGGTTGGTGACTCAGTCACTGCCCTGCGCAGCCTGTCCCAGTGCTTAACAACCATTTCTTAATATCCATTCTAAAACTCCCCGGTGCAGCTTAAGGCCATTTCCTCTTTGTGACAGATGCACTGAACTAGCAGTAGCTTGGTACAGGGTCCAAATGAGATAAATGCCAAAGCTGTAGCTGGCTCAGAACTTGGACCTCTACTTCCACTCTGTTCTGTGAAAAACACTCAAAAGAGCAGTGACACAGTGAGCATCGATGCATATGTGCTTGTAACACCAATCACGCAATTAACACATCAATAGCAGGTGGCTTTTCCAAGACCCTTTTATCAAGAAACAAAGAAAGTACAAGGAGTCTCTTGTGCATGTACAAGGGTAAAAGGAGTCTCCTGCATACATTTCCATTGCAGGTAATTTGACTAGAGCCAATCACTTTATTCCATAAATATGACAGCCCAAGTGAGCCTTCTTTGAGCTGTCTCTGCTAAGCAGCCTGGCTGCAAAGTGGTGATGTCCCCTTGAGCTGGGACACATCTCAAGTTTGCTGCTAAAGGCAGAAAGAACTTTCACTAGCAGGAGATCTTTGGTAAGCAAGAGATATTGTGCATAACCTTTTATTAAGGTAGCTTTGATTTTTGTCATGGTAACTTGGATTTTTATCTTGGTGATATTGACTCCTCCTTGGTCGTTTTGAATCATTGTTCAAATGACTGTGCAGTACAGAAAGTGAATCTTGCCATCAAACTTTTTAAGTTGCACTTTCACAGCATCCTATTAAAACCACTTTTGCCAATACCTTTGACAGTGTCTCTTTAAGCAACCTAAATCACCCATTCACAACACCCTCATCCTATCACTAGTTACTTGGGAGAATAGACCAGTACCCACCGCGCTCCAATCTCCTTTCAGGTACCTGTACAGAGTGATAAGGTTTCCCCTCAGCTTCCTTTTCTCCAGGCTAAACAGTCCCAGTTCCCTCAGCTGCTCCTCATACGACTTGTGCTCCAGGCCCCTCACCAGCTTGGTTGCCCTTCTCTGGACATGCTCCAGCAACTCAATGTCTTTCCTGTAGTGAGGGGCCCAAAACTGAGCACAGCACTCGAGGTGCGGCCTCACCAGTGCCGAGTGCA